>ML682060.1:7432057-7469736 GCA_007922195.1 Podocnemis expansa | reverse complement strand
TGAAAGACTGCTTTATTGATGGCATGAGCTTTGGTGGGAGAAAAATCCCACTTCCTCAGACGTGCTTGGTGAAGTGGGGTTTCTCTCCCACCAAAGCTCATGCCATAAATCAATCTGTTAGTCCTTCAGCAACAAAAGCAAGGAGTCTCGTGGCACTGAAAGACTAACAGATTTATTGATCACATGAGCTTTGGTGAGAGAAAATCCCACTTCCTCAGACGCATCTGCCAAAGCGGGATTCTCTCCCACCAAAGCTCATGCCATAAATCAATCTGTTAGTCTTTAGGAAGCGGGATTTTCTCTCACGAAAGCTCAAGTGATCAATAAATCTGTTAGTCTTTCAGCAATGTAACGCAAGGAGTCTTGCGGCACAAAGACTTTGATTTATGGCATGAGCTTTGGTGGGAGAGAATCCCACTTTGTCAGATGCGTCTGAGGAAGTGGGATTTTCTCCCACCAAAGCTCATGCCATAAATCAATCTATCTGTTAGTCTTTGGGAAGCGGGATTGTCTCCCACCATAAATCAATGCATTAGTCTTTAGAAGTGGGATTTTCTCTCACCAAAGCTCATGCCATAAATCAATCTATCTGTTAGTCTTTGGGAAGCGGGATTGTCTCCCACCATAAATCAATCCATTAGTCTTCAGAAGTGGCATTTTCTCCCACGAAAGCTCAGGCGAGCAATCCGTTAGTCTTTCCGCAATAAAAGCACGCGGCACTGACCGACTAACAGAACGCTCGATCGCCCCTGAGGAGGTGGCAGCTTGCCCCACGAACCCATCTGTTAGTCTTTAGAAAGCAGGACTGCCTCCCACCGAAGCTCATGCCCTCAATCCATCGCTTAGTCTTTCAGCGCCACAGGACTCCTGGCTTTCATTGCTGAAAGATGTCATTACTGGGCGGTGGGCAGGAATGATTCTTTTTGCAAGCGGGTCCCAAGGAAAAAGAGTTTGCAACCCGCCGGGTCAGGCTTTTCTAGCCGTGTCAGCCTGTGGATGGGAGAAGCGGCGAGAGCCCCGTGGCAGCGGAGGAAGCGGGCTGCAGGCCACCGCGGCTCACGCTGGAAGAAATGGGAGTCTGGACGGCGCCAGAGGACCTCGCCGCTCCGGGGTGACCGCGGGCCGAGCTCACCTTGCTGACCACGTTGTGCGCGAGGCCGGCGCGGATGCGGTAGCGCCACTCGCCGCACTGGCAGGCGCTGGCGTTGCCGGGCAGCGCGGGGGGCGGCGCGGGGGGCCCCGGCAGGCCGGCCTGGCTGCGGTTGGCGGCGGGGGCCGTGGCCTGGCGGCACCAGAAGTCGGGCTGGTCCAGCAGGAAGGAGTCGGAGAACTGGCTGAAGCCGATGAAGAGGGCCGGCAGCCAGGTCAGCAGCACCAGGGTCTTCTGGTAGCCGCCGCCCAGCCCGCCCAGGAAGGGCAGCACGGAGCCGTCGTAGTCCAGCAGCAGGGCGCTGCGGGCGGGCGGCGGGCTCTCGGCGGCGGCGGGCGGCGGGGCGCCGTTCTCCTCAGGCAGCGGCCGGCCCCCGCCGGCGGCCTCGCGGCGCCGCTCTAGCGCCATGCGGCGGCGCGGCGCGGCTCCCCTCGGGCTGCCTCCTTCCGGCCCCCGGCCCCGCGCATCTGGCTGCGCCGAGCGCCCGACCTGCCGGGGGAAAGGTAGCCGCCGCCGCCGCCGCACCTGCGCCTGGCTCCCCCTGCAGGGAGCGGCCGGGCAGCGCCGCGCGGCGGAGAAGCCGGCCGCGGCGGGAGCCCGCGCGGGGGAGGAGCCGCGAGCCGGCGGGTGGGGCCCCTCCGCGGGGGGAGGGTCCCTGCGCCGGCTGGGGGCGAGCTGGCGGAGCCGCTCTCAGCTCTCCCGGCAGCGGCAGTGCGCCCGGCTAATGGCCCCGGGCTGCGATTCGCTGAGGAGCTGCGGTTCTCCCCCGCTAGGCTGAGTTCCCCAGCACCCCCCTTGTCAGCTAGGAACGGGCTTAGAGCAATGTAGTGAGCCGCTTAACACCCCTTTATACCCCCTCTGAATTCCCCAACGCCCCCCCTTGTCAGCTAGTAACAGTGTTAGACCAATGTAGTGAGCCGCTTAACACCCCCTGCACCCCTTTAGACCCCTCTGAATTCCCCAACGCCCCCCCTTGTCAGCTAGGAACAGTGTTAGACCAATGTAGTGAGCACCCCCAATACCCCTTTATACCCCCTCTGAATTCCCCAACGCCCCCCCTTGTCAGCTAGGAACAGTCTTAGAGCAATGTAGTGAGCACCCCCAATACCCCCTACACCCCCTTATACCCCCTCTGAATTTCCCAACAGCCCACAGTTTTCAGCTAGTAACAGTATTATACCAATTTAGTGAGCACCTTAACACCCACTACACCCTTTTAGACCCCCTCTGAATTCCCCAACACCCCCCAGTTGTCAGCTAGTAACAGTGTTATACCAATTTAGTGAGCACCTTAACACCCCCCGACACCCTTTTAGGCCCCCTCTGAATTCCCCAACACTCCCCAGTTATCAGCTAGTAACACTATTATACCAATGTAGTGAGCACCCCAATACGCCCTCTGAATTTCCCAACAGGCCACAGTTTTCAACTAGTAACAGTGTTATACCAATTTAGTGAGCACCTTAACACCCCCCAACACCCCCTTATACCCTCTCCGAATTTCCTTAACAACCCCCTTATACCCCCTCTGAATTCTCCAACACCCCCCAGTTTTCAACTAGTAATAGTATTAGACCAATTTAGTGAGCACCCCCAATACCCCTTACACCTCCCCCAATTTCAAGCCCTGGGGAGAATACTGAGGACATTGCATAAGGAGAGAAGGGCTAGAGTTCAAATAAATCAAACACCCTTTGCACCCGCCTGAATTTCCCAACATCCCCCAGTTGTCAGCTAGTAAGTATTATGCCAATTTAGTGAGCACCACCAATACCCCCCCATCCCCCTAATTTCAAGTCCTGGGGAGAATACTAACCCAGCCTATTAATACCCCACTCAGGTAGTCAAGAAAGTCACACACAGGCAGTGCTATCTATCAGCCCGTATTTCAGTCCTTTCACTCACCACTGGAATGCAGGCAGCACTGGGGTAGGATGAAAACACATTGCAACATTATGTTGGACAACAGTTGTTACATTTGGCATATGCCCAGGGGTTAAAATAAGGGAGAACGCACCGGAACGCTTTTCGGGGACCCACTATTTTTAGGGGCTCAGCGTTCTGGGGCCCCTAAAATAGAACGTGCAGCCGGAATGCTGCATTCTGGGGTCCCCCATTGAAAAATAGCAGGCTCCAGAACACAGCCTTCTGGCTCCACGTTCTAGTTTTAGGGGCCTGAATGCTGGGCCCCTAAAAAGAGAAGGCCCTGGAGCAGTGTTCCGCTGTGTGCCGGCAGGCAGGGGAGGGGATACGGGCTGGGGGTGGGGGCTAAGGGTGTTACTGGGGGCTCAAGCCCCGCCCCAAACCCCTCCCCTCCACTCCCTGCCCCCAACCTGGGCCCTGCAGCAGCATCAGCCCCAGATGTGGCGCCCCTGGGACTTGGGGCCTACTGCCCCCACCTCCCCAGCTGTGCCACTGGTGAGTGTGGGGGCGGCCGGCTCATGCTGGGGGGGGGTAGTGGGGGCAGGGGGTGGGGCACTGGCATGGGAGAGCAGAAGCTGGGGTCTGGGGTCCCACCGGCGCAGGAGGAGGGCCCACCGGAGCAGGAGCATTCAGTGGCCCCCCCAAATTATACTTTAACTCCTACATACGTTCTTACATGTGGCTTCTGTGAACATGCTTACACCACACCACAGATTTTACTTAATTGCACTTTTCACAGAAATATGCAAAGCCCCTCATAATTAACTCACGTATTAGCTGTAGAAGCAAAAAGGGCTTGAACATGAAGAATAGTTCCAAGGTTAATAGTTGCTCCTTCTACTTAAGGGCGTGGGGGTAAAAGAATGCTGTTAAATCTTTATACAAGATCGTGTGGTTATTTCTATGTCAGCTATTTACTCTATTTTGTCTATTATTCAGTAATGTAGGTCTCCTGCAGCTTGTGGTTTCATAAAAGCTATGAGAAACCAAGTCACAAAGCAACCCTGAGTGACTGAAGAGGGGAGATTAGATAATTAGAAAGACCAAGAGTGACAGGGAAGCCCAAGGAAAAGACCATAGGTTGAACCAGAATGTCATGTCTCTGCAGCCTGGATGGATACAAAATAATTGGAACTTACATATGCATAATTTTAGTGTGTGTGTCAGGTGAAAAACTAAATAACAAAAAAAAAATGCCTCTTAACATTTTAGATAATTAAGAGTAGGCTTGGCATAATTTATTTTTTATATAATTTCAGTGGAATTATCAATGTTTGTTTTAAATCATTTTTCTATTTTTATCAATTTGCTGTTGTGCAAAGTTACCGGTTTTGTTTTTCATTTTTATTGATATGAATTTTCACAGCTCTGGGAAGTTAAAGGGGGATCAGAGAATGAGAGGCAGGTAATAATTCTTCAGTGATAGTATATGTTGAGATTCAAAAAGTTAAAGCTGTACAACCATTAAAACAAAACTGTCAACATCACATATCAAAATAAACAAAGTAAATATCCTTAAAGCAAACTCTGAATACATTCTCAAGCAGCCATTTTCTTGTTTGCCTGTAAGTAAATTTCAATTATCAATAGAAATATTTTTCCTTGGTTGGAGAGTGTATGATGAAACTGACGTTCACAAACATTTACCAATAGAAACATAGTCTCTCAAAAGAACTGTAAACATAATTAATTTAAAATAAATGCTTGTAACATTTTCCCTCTGTGTTTCTCCAAGCTAGGAGAAAAACGAAAGAGTTTTACTTTTGTTTGCGCTCAGTTTCACTTTATGGATCTCATGCAAGGGTTTGCCTTCCTAGATTTAAAAAATATGTAATGCAGTTGGTTTTTAATCCCAAGATAACTTTGAGGACAGCAGAAGTTTAAAATATGTGGATATCATAAAAATGTTGTAGACAGGGATTCTGCAAGCAATGGTGCATCTGCATGTAAACAGTCTGAGTACAGTATGCAAAGTTATTCACTTTTAAAAGTGTTTGTAAGACTGGGTGGGGTGTTGCTGCCTATGGAAAAAATCCAGGGCACAGGTCTCCGGGCCCAAGCCCCTTCCACCCCATCCCCCCTTCACCTGGCACCAGCATCCCTGCCCCTCTGTTCCTCTGCTGGGGGAGCCACCTGGAACCCAAATGCCACTGGGAGGCTTCTTGCCCTGGGCTGCTCACCTGCTGGTCCTGGTCCTGGTCCCCAAACACCACTGGGGGGCTCCCCAGCCCAGGCCTGAAACACCGCTGCGGGGGGGGGTCCCCAACCTGAGTCACTCACCTGCTGGGCCTGGTCCCCAAATGCCACCTGGGGGCTCCCCAGCCTGGGCTGCTCACCCATGACCACTCAGGGTCCTCAGTGTGTTCCCCTGGCACCCCACTTGCTTGCCCGGTTGGCCCCATGCCCACTCACCCACCTCAGGTCCAGTGCCTGTTCAGCCACTGCCACAGGGAGCTCCCCTTTCCTTACCTCTTGCCCAGTGGGGCTGGGCCCTAGAGAAGAACTTAAGTGCATAGTGCTGGTGGCACTGATGCCATCTCACATGCTGCTTGGGCCTGGAGGGAGGAATATATAAAGTTTCTTCTGCTCTCCTGCCCTGGGCCATGTGCCTCAGCTACGTTGTCACAGGATTTTCAGGCCCCCCTCACGCATGTCCAGGCCCTCCAACACACTCCCGCTACTGCCCCCCAAATGCCAGGCCCCCACCCCAGTTCCTGCCCCCCAAATGCCTATCTGCCACCCCAGCTTCTGCCCCCCAAATGCCTACCCTCCACAGGCCAACCCCTACCCCAGCCCCTGCCCCCACCTGCCTACCCCCCACCCCAGCTCCTGCTTCCAAATGCCAGGCCCCCATCCCAGCTACTGCCCCCAGCCCCCATCTGGCTCCTGGTCCCCCAACCCCATGTTGTGCCACACCACCTTCCCCCCCTGCCCTGGGCCAACCCCCTCCCCCATGCCCTTTCCCTGCCAGGCTGGCCTGCCTGCCTACCCCCGAATCCCCCTCCCCAGGGCTCCCTTGCCTGGCCACAGGACTGAATAGCCCCAGCCCTGGCCCCAGGCTGGGCTGAGGCTCTGGTCCTGAGCCAGCTCTTACTGAGCATGCTCCGAAGCTCAGAGCATGCTCAGTGAGATCTGGTTGAGGGCGGGAGATTTAAAATCTCCCAGCCTGAAGCAGCTCCCTGCCTGTTGGAATGCACAGGAACAGCATTCCGGGGCCCACTATTTTTAGGGGCTCAGCGTTTGAGGGGCCCCTAAAAATAGAAAGCAGCCGGAACGCTGCGTTCCAGTGCCCACTATTTTTAAACGGTGGGCCCCAGAATGCAGTGTTCCAGCTCCATTTTTTATTTTTAGGGGGCCTGAAACACTGAGCCCCTAAAAATAGCAGGCCCCGGAATACCATTCTGGTGCATTCCAGCTCACTTTAACCCCCTGTCCATGCACCCCTAGCTTATGGTCTATGTCAGTGGTTCTTAGCCCTTTGTTGTTGCAACACACTTGACAGCATATTGTGACCCTACAGGACACACTAGCTCACTCCCTCCAGGCCAGCTCCAGCCATCTTCCCAGCTCTCTGTGACACACTTACAACTGTACAGCGACACCATGATGTGTCCCAACACAGTGATCGAGAACCACTTATCTGAGTAACGTTCCTGTTCACTTTTGCAATGTAATTGTATGATTTGATGCCAGTTACTCCATGCAAAGTTCCCTTTTGAATGCTCTACTGTATCATGATACTCTATTTCCTGCAACACCATGTCTGTGTACACCTATGAAGCATGTTACATAGCACAGACCCTCAAGTCTACCTCAAGCACACAGACTGGAGAATTGCATGACAAAGGCAATGCAAATTTAGCTGCCTAGCTCGGGTAGACATAAGGAAATCACCACAGCCCAGGAGGAAGGGGAGAGCCAAAGGGGGTTGGAAGAGTTATGCAGACACTTTGAGAGTTTGTAGAGGAGGGGGCAGAAGCTGCTGCTTAAACCCAGAGAAACACCATCTTTGAAGCAACTGCAAGATACTGAGCCTATCCTCGTGGCCGGAAGGGCCTAGACCAGCTGAACTCCACTAAACAGCCAATCTCGTGGGTAAGAACATAAGACTAAGGTGAAGTGCAAACCTAGACAGTGTCATTAGATTAGAATTTTTTTTTATATCTTTTATTTCATTGTGGCAACTCCTGGCTCCTTTATTAAATGATTGTGCATTGATTTGCACTTAAACTCGTATTCTCATCAATAAACTAGTGTTTGTTTTTGTGGCCTTTATAGGGTGCAAATCAAAGAGGCTGGGCCAATCCATTTCAGCAGCAAATGACTAAATATGACTCTGTGGTGACTGGGGGTGGGTCCCAATCTCTGTAGGGAGTGCCCCGTGGTATGTCTGGAGGCGCTCACTTGGGAGCCGTCCCATAGGTGGCCAGAGGGCATACACCCACTGCATGGGAGTAATAACATGTAGGAGGCTAATGTGGACTAATTCAGAGGGAGTAGCCACCAGGTAAAGCGTGTGAAGTCAGGGTTCAGGAGGGGAGATTAGGGTGGGGGGCAGTCACAGCAGCACATCAGATCAGATTCTGGGACTGGTCTGTCATAGTGATTACATATTGCACCAGGGTAGGAGATTTAAAAGGGCTGGCCCCTGCCAGCCCCAACTGAGCTCCTCCCAGGCACACTAGAGCTTACAGCAAGCTGGCAGTTTGAGCCTGTACATGCTGGATCTCACGGCTCAGGGCATTTGTCAGCACATTTGGTGGCCCCTGTTCTGTGTGCCCAGTGCTAGAAATGCCCTTGAGATGGAGGCTAATGCTAGTACATTTAGGAAAATAAATTATTTATGAATGGTCATTGATTTCAATGGAATTAGGTGCCTTTGAGGATTTTGAGGATCTAGACCTCTATGGCAAAGACATGAATAAAATCCATTTCTTCAGCACAGCATTCAAGTCCCTTAACCATCATACTATCCCTTCTCTTCTTGCAATCCCCTGCCTGATTCGTTACCCATCTTCCAGCCAGTGGAAGATACTCTTCTGTGATTCCACAGCCGACTGGATATATTAGCTAATGACTAGCATGATGCTGTGAGCACAGGCACATACCTGGTGCAGTTCAAGGACTCCTGACATTTGTCCCGTTTGTGGGAAGAGGGAGACCCTAATGCACATCTATATAAGGTGCATCAGATTGCAGCCTCTCGTCCAGCTCCTTCTGACCCTCTCACTAGGCTTCTGGCTGCAGTTATCCTCTCATCTCCTGATCTATGCATAGCCTTTCCAGGGCCCCACAAAGTCACAAGACCACCTCATCAACCTCCTCCTGATATTGACCATGATGGTCATCCATTACTCCATATGGAAGAAGTTCGATGGGAGTGAGGGGGTGCACCATGGCTACAAAGCCTATTTCCATTCTCTTGTTCAGTCATGCCTCTGAGCAGAATTCCTCTAGGTAATGTCTGGAGACTTCCTGGATACGTCTACAGAGCAGTGGAAGCTGTCTGGGATTTTTTGTCCTGTGTCCCCCCTGGATCCCTCATTTTTTACCTCTGATCTCACTTCTGCACCTGTTTTTTTCATTTGTTGCTCCAAGAAATCAGTTGTAGCCTGGGTGCAGTTGTTCCACCCTTTAACCTGAGAGTGAAGACCTTTAGTTGTGGCTGTGCCTAGACCAGTCTTTCCCAATACTACAAGTAGCACATATCTAACTCCTGCAACAAAGGAAGCAAGGCAGACTTAATTGTGATGTTTCCTAATTTTTTAGTGTTTTGACATTGAAATCTTAATATTGTTCTTTTAAGGTAGTTTTTTATGTGCAGTTATAAATTAAGTGTCAAGTATCACAATACAAATGGGAATTTCTCAAACAGTACAATAAGTTACTGAACAGTGCGTACAGTCTTTAGACTTGGTTAGATTTGTAAGTCCTAATGAAATGTATGAATCAAATGAAGTTGGAAGAAAGTCAATCGAGTAGCTTTGAAAAAAAAAAACCCAAAACAAACAATCCTCAAAAGTTTACTGGTAAATGGCCCAGGGTTTGAGCTGGGCTTATAGTTCAGAAAACACTGGCTTTGAACAGTCTTCATTTGACATGTCCCCAAAGCATGAGATGATCTCCAATCCTCAAATGTTAAGAATAATAACAAAAATAAAAATATTTTTTAACAAAACTGCTGTGATGTTGCAACCTTGTGACTGTCTTTTAATGGTGGTCATGTACTGTGATGGTGGTGTAGAATAGTAACTACAGGTTCATCTGCAAAAAAAGGAGTATTGTTACTTGTAATGGGAACTGTTGGCTGCTAAATTTTGAGGGTTACATTCAGTTTTACCTTGCAATTTGATTTCTAGAGCAAGCAAAACATAAACAACACCTAGTATGTCCCTTAAGGGTTATGAGAGTAAAAGAGTCAGAGGCGCCTTGAGGGAACTTAGTGACTCAGAATGCAGACAGATAAATTATACCCTCAGTGCAGACTAAGTGTGCCAGGGTGTGTACATGCTACAGAGAGTAACCAAACAAATGTAAGGACTGTGACTTAAAGCATAATTGCCTCAAATGTATTAATCACCATGTTCCAATCTCATAGGACTAAATTGGCATATTTAATAAAAATAGTGCCTATAATCAAGGACTTTAGTTACACCTGAAATATTTCCCTTCACGTTCCTTAGGTTTTTATTACACCTCATACTAGGAGACTTGCCCAGTGGATAGCTTTCCTTTTCAAAGAAACAAAGTCTTTGTTATTCATACTGTTCTGTAGCAGCAAAGGGGAAGTGGCTTAATCCAGTCAAAAGTTGCAAGCATTTAAAAAAAAAAAAAGGACAATGAGTTAATTGCTGTAATTGATGATAGAAACCAGAACTATCTATTTCCATAGCAGTAGACTTATTTAAAAATATCAATGAGACAAATCTTGTCTTCCACCAAAACCTGTGCATGCAGGAAGCCCTGTTACAACTCCTCTGTGTAATAAGGATGCAAGTCAGACTTCTGCAGCAGATCATTAAGGACCTACAGCCTATTCTAAAATATGATCCCTCACTCTCTCAAGCCTTGTGAGACAGGCCTGTCCTTGCCTACAGACAGCCATCCAACCTTAAACAGATACCAGCAACTACAGAACTAACAACAGAAACATTAAAGCAGGCACACACCCCTACAACAAACCACGCTGCCAAGTCTGCCCACATATCTGCACAATAGATACCATCATAGGTCCTAATCAAGCCTGCTACTCCATCAAAGGCTCATTTACCTGCTCATCTACTAATGTGATCTATGCCATCATGTGCCAGAAATGCCCCAACACCTTATACATTGGACAAACAGGACAATCCCTGTGCAAAAGAATAAATGAACATAGAACTGATATCAGAAATCACAAAACAAAAAAACCAGTTGCTGAGCACTTCCATCTTTCTAATCATTCGATTAATGATTTGTTAACAACCATCATCAGAGATGTGAGTGGGACATCAAGACTTCAAAGAGAAACAGCTGAACTCGAATTAATATGCAAATTAAATTCTGTGAAAGCAGGATTGAATCGAGACTATGGGTTCTTTTCTCATTACAAAAGGTAATTTGACTTCAGGCTTCCCAGTGTTTGAACCTAACAACTGCTCTGATTTGCTGTTACTGTATGACCTGGTCCTATGTTTTACACTCCCTTGCATTTATTTCTCATTACATTCTGTAAGTTCACCCATCTTCGAAGCATCTGACGAAGTGGGATTTTCTCCCACGAAAGCTCATGCAAAAAATAAATCTGTTAGTCTTTAAGTGCCACACGACTCCTTGGTTTGTTTGGTTTTTTTTGCAGGAATCTGTCATAGCCACATTGGCAGTAAGCACCACAGCTTTGCAGGCACACCCTTTATACCAGGCTTGGCCAAACTGTCTCTCTTGAATGAAAAAATGCAGCTCCCAGAAGAACATCAGCAAATCAGTTTAGGAAAGCAGCCCCAGCCTAGGAGTTTTATATCTCCCACCCTAAGTATACTTGGGGGAGTCAGCATCAGGGCCGGGGAATTCAGGAAGGGGTCAGGATGGTGGGAAGAAGCGGCGGCATGTTTGGGGGCAGCAGGGAGAAGCATGGCATGGTCGGGGATGGCAAGGAATAGCATGGCACGGTTGGGATTTAAAAAAAAACTCACCACTAGCCTGCAGTCTTCTACAACAGGTGACTGCTAAGTTTTTACTGTATAGGTCTAGTTTTCATGGCAACCTTAAGTAATTATTAGAATCTGACATTAGTAGAATCAATATTAGCCCTCTTTTTATGATAAAATTAAAGTGTGCAATGAATTTTAAACTTAGTAATTTTGGAGTAGGTAAAAGTATATGGCTATATGCCTCAGTGCAGCTCTCGAAGCTTTGAAAATCAACTTGTGTGGCTCTTGAGTTCAATAAGTTTGGCCACCCCTGCTTTACACTGTGGAGTAGGAAAGTTAAGGATGAGGGTCAGTGGGTTCTGAACGATCTGCTTTCAGTCTTGTAGTCTTCCATTCTTGCAAAGGATGCTTTGACTCCAAAATCTACTCTAGCCATTACTCTGTAGAGTCTAGAATCGAAACAAAGCAAATAGCCTGTGGAGAGGGGGCATCCTCACCACTTAAGTTCCACCCCCCGCAATTCCAAGATCCAAGCCCCAACACTGGACAAGGGTAATTGGCAGAGGATTCTGGCTTCTGAAGCAGTTTTTGAAGTGAATTTGCTGTCAGAAAAATGTCTCAAATTGACAACTAAAGTGCTCATTGGGCACTCAGAAAACCTAACTGCAATAAACCCTCAACCCTCTTCCCCAGCCCACCATTTTTCTCCTTTGCTCGTAGTCTCAGATCTATGTAAAAGAGTTTCTGTTACTGGAAATAATCTTGTTGCCTGTACAGTCCTTGGTCTTTCTCTTCCAGGCATCCAACAAAATTGCCGGCTGTAAAGGGGATTTAGACACCACTCACAACTGGAATAAAACCCTTCAAATCCATTTTATGCTGATTAAACAGATGTCAAACTGCAGTAACTTTGGATCACTACTGCCACAGGCTGGGTAGTTCAGATCAATATTTGAAATCTTAAAATTATTATGTGACAGAATATTGATCCAAAACTAATTTACAGTGGAACATGTACCAATAATGTTTTCCTATACACACGGTGATGCATGCTATGCTTTACACCTTGTGTATCTGAGATGTCAGTATGACCCTGTTTCTTTTATAGCCCTTACATTCTCTGCTGAACAATAATGAAAGAATAAATTCAACTTTATTCTGTATAGACCAATATCCCAAAAGTGCTTTGTAGAGTTAAATAGAAGCTGCAGGTGAGAGAATTATGAGAGAGGTGTTAGCCAGGGTGTTAACCTAGTGGAAAGAGAAGAAAGACTGTTTTGAATGGCAGGTCCTACAAAGACTCTCATCTCAAACTGGTTAAAGAAACCAAGAAGAGACCTGTATTCAGACTGAGGGAAGTGGACAGGGAAATAGAAAAAAAAAATCCACAGTTCTGCACAGGATTGGGATACAGGGATGCTGTAATATATTTATATGCTTCCTGGATCCTGGGCCAGTTGAGCACCAAAACAAGCAAGGAGACCTCTGGCACTTAAAGACTAACAAATTTATTTATTGCATGAGCTTTCATGGAAGAATATCCCACTTTGTCAGATGCCTTTTTTTTTCTTCAAACATCTGACGGAGCAGGATTTTCTCCCATGAAAGCTCATGTGATTAAATGAATTTGTTAGTCTTGAAGTACCACAGGACTCCTTGCTTGTTTTGCTGAACTAGACTAACACGGCTGCCCCATACAGCCATTGGAACACCCTACATATATGCCCACTTGGGCTATTTCAACTGCTCTACCCCACCCCACAATCCCTTACCCTGGAGTCATCATTCCAGGGCCAGCAACATCAGAGTAGCACAACAGATCTCAGGATTTGGGCCAAGGTCTCTGCTTCTGTCCTAAATGGATATTTTCAAAATATTGGTGTGTGGGGGGATGTGTATTGTCTCTGCATTGCATACAAAATGAGAATTACAATACAGGTAAACTTTCAGAGGAAAACAGATCATCAACTAATTCAGGGGCTCAAACACGTGGCTCACAGGCTGCATGCAGCCCCTAATTCTATTTCCTATGGCCCACAACAATACTATTGTTACTGATACTCGCAATAGCATAGTATGAAAAGGTTTCAGTGGTGTGGCCCTCGGTCTAATGTACTAGTCCTCATGTGGCCTTGTACTAGTCCTCATGCAGCCGTTGCGGTGATTTGAGTTTGAGACCCCTGAACTAGTTCAAGTTAGAGAGAAAGAATGTACCTGACTTCAGCACACAGCATTCAAGGTGTGTTTTCCTTAATAAAATTATCAAATAGATCAATACTAGAGGTGTAAGAAAAAAAGTAATTACCAAATATTTATATTATATGTTATTTCATTTTCAAATGATCTTTTTCAGTTAAAGTTGAGAGATTTGTGGACTTCCTTAATGAGCCATTAAAGGAGACAATTGCTACAGCCATCCTGTCTGCAGTGTTTCCTGAATCATGAAAAGTTGAAACACAGATATAGCAAACATTCATAACTACTAATCCAGATATGACACCTACACATAAACAATATAATCATTTTTAGCAAATTATAATCTTTCTATCAGTACCTGACATGGCATATCTCATTGAAGTCAACAGGAACATTTCCACTCCCTTTAGATCAGGGGTCTCAAACTCAAATCATCACAAGGGCCGCCTGATGACTAGTAGAGGGCCGCATGAGGATTAGTGCATTAGCCCGAGGGCCACACCACTGAAATTCTTCCATACAAAGATATTGCAAATATCAATAATGATCATTTCATTGCAGGCTGTAAGAAATAGCTTTAGGAGCCACATGTTTGAGACCCTGCTTTAGATAACTCCTCCTGAAGTCAGTGGAGCATGGAGCATGCAGGTGCTTAGCATTTCGTAGGAGTGGGTCCTTAAGGCCCACTTCTGCACCCTCTAAAATAAATAGCAAAATTCCAATTAACATCAATTGGAGCAAGATTGGGGTCACTAGTACATAAAATCAGTCACTGTGCTAACAATATACACCCAATGCATTTCAGACCAGACATCAGCCATCAGCCTTGACAAAAATGTAGCATTGGGTGCCTGATGTTGAACTTACAATAAACTTTTCTGTCTTTGCTGCACAGTGAAGCTAGTACATCAGAGGAATCTGAAAACTAAGAGCTTGTCTTCACTGACGGGGGCAAATTCACTGCATTCAAATCAACATTTCCACTCAACTGATCAGGTCTGTGAAGACCCACTCAGCTGACGGGGAATTTGATTGCCGAAGACCACCCCAGCAACTAGAGTAGCGCTAAGTCAAAGGGAGGGCCCTTCGTTAGACTGCAGGATTCAGTGAGTTGAAGGGAGATATGATAGTTATTTTAAGTAACTTGCATATCTCCCTTCAACTCCTGCCAGAAATGGCAGGCAGTGTAGACTTGCCCTATGTAGGCAGTTAGGAAATGCAGGTTCCCAGAATGGGTCTCTAGCTAGAAGAGAAAAGTTTTTAACTAAAGACATTTATTCAGCAGAGGAATTTTGCCATCAGCAGCCTAAGAAATGTGAGGAGTTAAACATGAGCTATTTGCATATTTCAGCAGAGCATCCAAAATGCAACACAAGAAATCTTGAGGAAAGGGAGAGGGTGTCATAAAGGGGGTGAAGGGATTAAAGGTGAAAAATCATCTAGGAAATTAAAAAAAAAAAAAGAAATATTTTTATTAAGAGACTATTGTGAAGGAATTATCTTAGTAGATAATAGGCAAAGAGTAATACTAGATCTTGACCTGTTTGAATGACTGGGTTGCTGTTCACGTGTAAGATATGAAAGAACAGAAGATCACAGATAAATGCTTCTGGACGGCAGCCTTTGTTATGGCATTCTTTGTTATTCTGGTACATTAAGCTGCCATATGTGCTATTAGTCAATGACATAAATGGCGCCAACATAATTTAGCAAAAGGAACGGTGGTTTTCTGCAGCTTAATAACAAATGTTCCTCCAAATGTGATAAAATTTTTCTGCAATGCTCCCTGGTGTAGGGCAAGAGGAAGTGCAGGTGGCTTAAAAAGAAGAGACTAGAGCGGTGACAACCAGAAATTGTCTAGTTGCAGTGAGAGAATCTTTGAAGCTTTCACCAGTTTCATGGCTCTCTGGGAATGAGATGGGAGAAAAGCAAAAAGTACATCCCAAAAACTGGGATAAAACCTCAGGAATCTTGTAGATTAGCATTCCTGCTAGTATCTTAGGTTCATTTCTCATTTCCAGTCCTTTTGTGAAGTAAATGCATTTGACAGATACTAGCCACCAGGACCTCGACAAAACAAAGTGGTCAGCCCATTTATTGTCTCTTCTATATTCATGGTCTTTTGGCAGGGGTGAAGCGGCAGGCAAATATCATAGTGGATTGGGACCAGATTGGGATTCCCCTTATATTGATGAGTAGGGGTTTCACAATCTGGCCCATAGGAGATAACAGTGGCCAAAGAAGTGGCCTGGTCAGTGGCCAAAGGAGTGGAAAAGGTCAGTATTTATCCCAATACCAAAGAAAGGTAACACGAAAGACTGCTCAAATTACCACACCATTGCCTTGATACCACATGCGAGTAAAAGTCTCTTGAAGATTATTCAACAACATATGAATTCAACCATCGATAGAGTGATGCCAGATGTACAAGCTGGATTCCGAAAAGGAAGAGGAACACGTGATCATATTGCCAATCTACGATGGATGATGGAAAAGGCAAGAGAATATCAAAAAGGTCTCTATATGTGCTTCATTGACTATATAAAAGCTTTCGACTGCATTCATCATGACAAGCTTTGGGACTGCCTCAAAGAAATGGGAGTATCATCACACCTTATCTGGCTTATACAATCGTTGTATTTTGATCAAGAAGCCACTGTAAGAACAGCTTATGGAGACACAGAATGGTTTAAAATTGGAAAGGGCACTCATCAGGCCTGTATTCTATCACCTTTACTCTTCAATATGTATGCAGAAGTGGTTATGAGAGAGGCAAATTTGGAAGAATCTACCATTGGGGTGAAAATTGGTCGTAGGAACATCAATAACCTTCGATATGCTGATGATACAACATTGCTTGCGGAAAGTAAGAAAGATCTAGAGTGGCTAATCCTAAAAGTCAAAGATAAAAGTGAAGAATTCGGATTGCGCCTTAATATTAAGAAAACAAAGATAATGACGACTGTAGAGAACGTGCAAGTTAGACTAAAGATTAACAATGAAGAAATCGAAGTAGTAAAGGATTTTAACTTCCTTAGCTCTAAAATCAATCAACACGGTGACTGCAGTCCTGAGATCAGAAGGCATATCGCGCTTGGAAGAACTGCAATGACTAGTATGAGCAGCATCTGGAAGAGCAAAGATATTAATCTACCAATCAAATGTAGATTAGTTAATGCAATCATATTTCCAATAGCTACGTATGGCTGTGAAACCTGGACTTTGAAGAAGGTAGATAGGAGAAAGATGGATGTATTTGAACTGTAGTTTTGGAGACATTTGTTACGCATTCCATGGACAGCGAGAATTACCAACAAGGAAGTTTTAGACCGAGTTAAACCAGAAATATCGCTGGAAGCCAAGATCACCAAACAAAGACTGTCATACTTTGGTCATGTTATGCAAGCTAACTCACTCAAAAAGTCAGTTATGCTAGGAATGGTCAGCAGAGAAAGAAGGAAGGGCCGCCCAAGGACTCACTGGCTTGACACCATTAAAAATGATACTGGAATGACTATGGCGGAATTCAAGGAAGTTGTACGAGATAGGACGGCATGGAGAGCATTGATCTATAGAGTGACCAAGAGTCGGACACGACGGAACAGATAGTGTAGCAACGACACTTAGAATTTTTCAAATAATTGATAATGCAAAATTTAAAGTGTGTTTATTTACTTACTCTTTGCTGTTGAACCCCCGGGTTCGCGATGTAACTGCGATGGACCGGCGACACCCACCAAGGAGATGGACACCAATTTCCAGTAGAAAAAATTTTATAGTGGTCTCATAAAGGCATACAACGAAATAGCAACAAAAATGCCTATGTGGGGTGGGGGGGTGGGGTAAACAGCTACACAGTGAAAAAGACTATGCAAGATACAAGTGGGACAATAAACAGCTCTGTAGTAAAAGGATTAGACAGGGTACAAATGAAAAACCACACTTATAAACAATGCATAAATGGAAAAAAACTACACTTATAAACAATGCCTAAAGAAAAAAAAACTACTTATAAACAATGCATAAATGGTATTATAGAGAAAAAAAAGGGGGGAAAGAAACAAATCGAGAGAGGTAGAATAACCGTATCAGTTTATAATACCTGTCCTAGCACAGTGGTGGAACCCAAAGCAAGGAGGCAGACCAGCTGCAGCATCCCAGTACGTAATCATTCAGCCGGCAATTCGAGTACACCCAAAAGTCTCGCAGGCGGGAGCTCCCTGTCTCGGTCGAGGGATCAGTCCGACCGGTTCGTGACGTGCCCTTTAGTGTTTGAGGGTGGGAGAACACTTGAGCCAACCAAGGCAGGGGCTTAAATAGTGTACTGCACAGCCAGAGTATAAAATAGCCAATTGGAAGTGAGGTGCAGGTCAGGACCAATGATGTAACTGGGACCCCGGTCAATGCTCCCTCCTTCGTGGTGACAGGGGTGCGGAGAAACTGTTCAGAGGGATAGAAACTCACCCCCCCCTTGATGACACAAGGCTAGGGAGGTAGAAACTCACACAGGAAATTGAGGCCCATCAGAGGAGACTGATCCTTAACACTCTTCCCCTTGAGCTGGATAGCCCGGAGATGAGACCTATCAGGGAGATCGATACTTAACACTCCTCCCAGTGAGCACCATAGTCTAGAGGGCTATGTTGGGGGGGGGGGCATTATGTCTGCCACCTCCATTGACATTTGCCTTCCTGATGATACCAACATCTTGAACGGAAGTAATTCTTACTTTCTCTTAGCATATATATGTTACTCCTCATTTTTTCATTTTGACTATACTTTATCATTGTATGAAAAACTTTCAGTGCTGTGGCCCTCAGGCTAACATACTATTCCTCATGTGGCCCGTGTGATGATTTGAGTTTGAGACTCCTGCATTAAATCATATACTAGTTGAGCAGTGATTGCTTCCAGTGTGGACCAATGCTAGGCTTTAATATGACACAGATCACTGAAACTACCTTCACTTACAGGAGTGGTTGCTGGTACCACCAAAAGCATCAGCATCTTTACCATGTCAGAAACCAGCTGATATATGGTTTAGCTGAGGAAATGAAACTCTCTCTTAACCAGCTTCAGAAAGCTTTTTGTAAGAGTGACGTTGGCTTCCAACAAATGAAGCTGAGTGATCAGTCAAACATAGTTAAAATCAGAACCTACACCTGAAGCACATCTTGAGCTTGCAATTCTGCTCTGAGAGGACAATACTTCTGTAGACTCTCTGTTCAAATCTTGACTGAAGACTGGACATTGTAAAATCAATCACTTCAAAGCAGATGTACTTATATCATTCCCTTGCTGAATTTGGGTAGCTGGGTTCACTTACTAATATTTGCATTTTTAAGGGAACCTCTCTTTTCCTTAGAAGCTCAAGCATTCTAGCTATCTCTAAATGCAAACTTTCCCAGTGCATTTGCACCATTTTTATCTAACTGGATGGACTGAGATGAATTAAGAGTCATTTTCATAAGAGATCTGTTTTCTGTAGATGGAACATCCAACACTTAGAGGATTTGAACAGGCTGTTCACCACGATTATGACTTTTCAACTTTGTTCACTACCAAGGAAGGATGTGCAGCTTTTTTATTTGAGTTACTGTGCTATCAGTTCAGCTTCTCAAGTCAAGTTCTTCTGCTGCATTCTTTGTAACCTCGCTAGTCGCAGACAGTGCAAGGCGGATCCTGGAAACAAAAAACAATCCTTCTGCTCTCCAACTCCCATTTTGTTGGACAGAAGACAGATGCACAATGTGACACTTAACTCATATTTTTTGTTCTATAAAATATAGGTCAGGTTCTAATCAATTTTGTTATTTTTGAAAACAGTTCCAAGAACATCTTTTAGGATAGCATTTTAATAGCAGTCTGGTATGTCAAATTCAAAGCATGCCCATAGCACTGAGTGTGGGTGTATGCACATGTGTGTTCTCTTTATTACAGTATAGTTGCTACTCCTGACACAAAGTCTGCCATATTAAGAGCACCATCATAACACTATCTGTGACAGTTGTTGATTCTCAAGTTTACATGCATTAATATCTTTAATTACTGAGCTGACTACCTCCACTATCGTATAGGTGACAATCCAATTAACACTTCATGAGCATTCATGTCATCCTCATTTCACAGACATAAAATCCCTTGCTTATTGTTGAAGCCTGTTTCATCTACTGTAATTTTGCACCATTTTCCAGAAATTATTCCTCATAATTCTAAGAGCCATTATGTCCATAATCTTACTGTGAATAATTGGACTTTGAATTTATCTTTACTTTCAGCCACTTTGAAATACCGGGTTCATGTTCTGCCTTCAAACAAAACTCTTGAATAAAATTACAGGCTACCTCTTCATTTAATGGTGTCTTTTCATCTTGTCAGTATAACAGCCTCAGAGCACCAGTCCTTGTCTGGCAAGATAACATATACTATTTAAAACTTTTATTAGGTTCTTCCCTTTTTTTTTGAGCGTATTGAAATCTTAGCGTGTCACCAACATTCTTTGTGGTACTTTGAAGGACATCAGCTGCTTCATGGTGATACCTCTCATATTTGACTTAAGCCTTTTTCTGGTGAGAGTATTCAGACTGTGTGAAGTAGTTACTACTACAGTATAACTTTTAGATGCAAAAATAGCATGCCATCACTAGCTTCCAAACAACGGAACCCTTGAAAATCATCAAACCAGGATGAGCAATGATTTCCAAAGTTACACGAGGGACAAGAAGACTTTAAATCACAGTTAATGAGGTGTCTCAGAAATATTAGCTGTATCTGGCAACTTGCATTTGGTTCCTATTATAGGCGATGTTGGCAATAACCAATGCTCCCTGTAGGCTGTGCAGGCATGTGGGGGGTGCAGCCCCCATTGCTCACCCATGCAGAGAACACTGCTGGCTGTACATGGCTGGCAGCCACGGCCCCTACCCGGCTGGAAGATGTAGTCTTCTGGCCAGCAGGGAGCTGCTCCAGGCTGGGAGTTTTTAAATCTCATGCACTGCCTTGAGCATGCTCAGACCATGCTCAAGGTGCGAGCAAGCAGCAGCCTGTGGTGTGAGCATTCCAGCAGTGAGGCAAGGGGGCCCTGGGTGAGGGAATTGGAGACGGGCAGTTGGCGGGAGAAGAGCGCGGGGAGGGTCAGCTCAGCTGAGTGCAGAGAACTGGAAGGAGCCTTGGCAGGGTAGCCAGGTTAGGGAGGGGGTTGGGGTGACTCAGGAGACTTGTGGGAGCCAGCAGCAAGGTGGGGAGGTCAGGGAAGGGCTCCAGAGACTAGAAGGAGCCAGCGGCAGGGCAGGTGAGTTAGGGAGGAGATTGGGGTGACTTGGGGGAGCACAGGGAGCCAGCAGTGGGGGGGGGTAGGGAAGGGGAGTACGAATCAATAAAAAATCTGAAAAAAAGGTTTTAATCAGAGGGTGCTTTGAGAACTGAAATGTAAGGGCTGTGGGCCAGATTCAGAGCCAGTGTCAGTTGTCCTGATCCATTAACTTGACTAGAACTATGCTAGTTTACACCAACTGAGAATCCAGCTGATGTGAATAGGAGTTGGTAAACTATCTATAAGACCAAAACAATAAAAAAAAAAAGACTCTGTTCTTAAGGATGTAAACCAAATCTCAGATACGAACAAAACAGAAATTTCTTCTCTAAATTTATTTCCTTTTTCTCTTTCTTTGGCTCTTTGAATTTAGTTTGTAATTATTCTGATCTGCCTTAAGTTAGCTACTATGTATATCATTACCAGGGGTTAAAGTAGGGCGGAACACCCCGAAACACCATTTTGTGGCCCACTATTTTTAGGGGCTCAGTGTTCCAAGCCCCCTAAAAATAGAAAACAGATCCAGAATGCTACCTTCCAGGGCCCACCATTTAAAAATAGCAGGTCCTGGAACAGTGTTCTGGCTCCATTTTCTATTTTTAGGGACCCCCACACTGAGCCCCTAAATATAGCAGGCACCGGAAAGGCATTCTGCCATGTTCCTGGAGGCAGGGGAACTGCCCCAGGTAAGGCTGAGGCTCTGGCTTGAGCCCTGCTCTGACTGAGCATGCTCAGAGAATCTTCTTTGTTTTTTATTTTGTGGTGATATTTGCAACTATATTTTTTTGCTGCTAAGTTGATTTATGGTCAGTCAGGTGTTCACTAAGTAGGACTGTTGATTGTCATCAGGGAGCCAAATTTCCCCATATACTGCATTTGTTTCTTCATTCTTCCTGTCATCTTCCCAAGCCACGTTAATTACATTTGGGTAAAATCCTTGGTGAGGCATAGATATATTACATTCTCATCTTGCTCAGGAGAAAGAGACAGCACCTGGATCTTGCTGACATCTAGTTTTGCTTCTGTGTCTGGATTCATTTTGCATATATTTATGAGTATAATTTTGGATAACTTCTGCCATGTGGTAAAATTGGAAATGTTCCCCAACAGAAAACATTTGCTTTTCAGAAATATTTGTAGAACTCAGGGATTAGGCACCCAGCAAAGATGATTTAGCACTGTCAACAGAGAAGAATATGGAACATAGATACTGCCACAGTCTTCAGAATGATTAATTTAAACTCTGTTGTCTTCACAAAAAAAAAAAAATCCAGCAATTTAAGTAAGGGTGCATTTCTTGGCAGTGTAATCAATAAATATCAAGGAATCACCATTAAGGCAACGTTAGCATCCATACCACTCTCAGTTCAGATACCTGACCAGTTAGCATTTAACTAGGGGAGATTTCCCAACATATAGGTGGTAGATAAACAAAACTTCCCCTTTATTTACTCAAAGCTTGCATATGAAAGACACTATGCTCGTGAGAGGAAGAGTATGTCCACATTGCTGGACCCACAGCTGGTCCAGGTGACCTAACTATTGCTAGTGCGGCTGGGGCTACAGAACTAAAAATGGCATTGTAGACATTCTGGCTTGAACTGGAGTGCTGGCCCTGAAACCCACTGAGCATGGTGGGTCTCAGAGTCCAAGCTCCAGCACAAGCCTGAATGTCTACACTGCAGTTTTTAGCTCTGCAACCCAACAGGTTGGAAGCTTCTCATCTGGACATACTAAGGCACATCAGATCACATCTAACTGCTGGATTTGAGGTTAATCTTGACTCTGTTATATGTATTCTGGAAATGTGACAACAACAGGTGAGAAAACCTGTGAGGCACAGATCACAGTAGAGGCTAATACACAGCAAGTGTCATTGTCTCACATTTGTTTAGTAAATTAATAAAACTACAGTACTTGTTTAACATTTTTATTAAAGTTCAAACAAAAAGAAATCATCTATGCAGTTCTTTTGAATTAAGGTACTTACGCATGCTGATGCTTCCAGCGCCTAAAAACTGTTGCCCAGGTGATGCCATGCCTCAGACATTGCTGCTCAGTGACAACCATAACTTGTTCAGCTGCATCATCAACTTAGAGGGAACATTAGCAACAAGCCAGTATTACTATCAGGACAAGTTGATCTACTTATTTTTGGAAGTGCCCTGCTTTTTAACTGACTATGTTTTAAACTATTTCCTTTTAACAACTTGAAAATATACATTGTTTTTGTACTTCAGTCACTGCTCAGTAAGAATGGCTTAGAATTGCAGAAGTAAACACACATACTATATTCTCTGGCAAACTGAAGCATTTGCCTGGCCTGTTGGTTTCGTATAGTCACTGCATTCTTTGTAGAACAGTTTGAAATGTGGCAAAATGAAGAAAGGGGAATAACTTGCACCTGAGCAGTTGATTGCTGTGGAAAACAACTACTTTTATGTTTTTCTTGTGTAATCTTCTGGGGTCATCTCTCCCCCAGAGACTCTGGCAAGGAAAAGACTACAAATAAGATAATAGCTGAAAGCCCTTTGCCCCAGGGATGAGAAAATTGGAGTCGGAAGCTGCAAAACAAAACAGGCAAAGAATTTTGTGTTCCATGATGAATGGCTTTTCCATACTCTTTGGAAAAGAACACTGAAAAGTGAGGGAAAGAGCCAGGCAAGGGGCGCCAGGTATCAGGCACAGAGAAATAACTCCCCATTCCACATCTCTCAAGAGAGAGGGATGTGAAGTTTCCCTAGTGCAATCTGGACTGTTGAATTGTTCTGTTGCCCTAATCACCCACTCCTGGAGCCTCTTTTACTTTGTTTTGCTGTGAGGACTCCTACTCTTCAGTGTCCATGCACAGCCTCCAGCAAGTAAATTGTTCTCAGCTCAGTGTGTGAGTACTTCTAGTCAGCCACTTTTGGGGTTACGCAGCAGAATAACCCCAGCCAACATCTCCAGTCCAGACACAATCCTAGGAACTGCCATCTTACAATGTTCAGTGCTGCCCCCACTGAAAACTGCAAGGTCATATGTTCATCAGTTTATCAAATACATTGATATATACCAGCCTTGTCACTGCAAATGGAGTCTAACACACCTTAAACCAAATACCCTGTTTTCGGCTAGATAAATTTATTATACTACAAAAGGATGTTTAAGTGATTATAAGTCAGAGGAAAGCAAGTCAGGATTAGTTAAAATAAACAAAAGCCCATGCATTCTAAACTTAACACTTTCAGCAATCTTGTAAACTCAGATGGTTCTCAACACAGGCTGATGGAGTCAGGCTGTTCTCCTGGGTTAGCACTTCAGTCACTTGGCTGTGTTTGTAGAAATAGGTGAGAAAGAATGACAAAATGCCTCCCCCTTTTAAAATGTTTCTTCTTCTTTCTGGGGCTTTGCCCCCCCTTCAGGGTCAGGTTTGATTTCATGCATGATTTCCTCCATGCTCTCAGTCAGTGAGGTCCTTTGTGGATTCATTTGTTGATGCCTAGGACAGTTCTTGAGCTGAGTTGTTCTATACAAACCTTAATAAGCTGCAAACTGTCCCTATGCTCAGAGAGTCTTGCTCAGATATGTTTTAAGCCACAATGATATGTATCTTTGAACATATCACATAATATAACTCAGGGCCGGTGCTAGGGTTTCTGGTGCCCCCCTGCAATCTATAAACCGGCGCCCTCCTCCCTCATTAGTATTAATCAGTTTGTTATTATCATAAGAAAATTGCAGTGAAGGGCTGAATGCATATTTATCTGAATAAAAATAAGTACTGAGCAGTAAATACTTATCGTTATATGAACATCAAAAAATCAGTTTTTTAGTTATTTAATTAAAAAGGAAAGGTTTTACAAAAGGTTACAATAGTACTTTTCGTGCTTTCATGTTTACAAAATTTGCAATTAATTCCTTCATGTCTAACTGGGCACCTATATCATTCTCAATAGCAACCATGGCAAGGCTTACAAGCCTTTCTTGAGAAATACTTGATCGCAAGTAATTTTTTACTATTTTTATCATGAAAACGATCGTTCACCACTTGCCACGCTGACAGGAATTGTCAGCAATATTCTTAGGGCAATGCTCAAATTTGGAAATGAGACGTTATTTGATTGAATAAATTTGACAGTTGCATAAGGATTATGGAATTGGTTTAATTCGTACTTTAACAAATCTTTAAAGGCACATAGCTCATCATATAGTTTGATTGCATTGATGTCCTTATTATCACTGACTGATAAACAAAGTTGCAAATCATTGCAGTGCTGTTGGAGCTTTTTGTGGTTGGTTTCAGCAAGTTTATGTTGTACAAAAATTCAAATTGATTGTTATGTTGTTTTAACTGTTCAAATCTTTCATTGAGGGAAGTCATTGCAACATCCAAAATTGTAAAGAAACAGCAGCAAGTTATACCAAATGAGTACCTGAGATCTTTTCGGGGGGAAAAGGCAATATGCTACATTTATCACAAATAAAAACAAATGATATCTAACTTATACCTATGCCCCCTCACACACACACACTCATCCACCCACCCAAGCATAACAGAACATGTTCTGCAGTCTGCGTTATTACCAGTCCTACCGGTGCTGTTGCTGGAGTCTGTGCTAGTGTCTGTCACTGGGGTTTGTGGCAGCTGCCTGGCCAGGAAAGCTGGACAAGAGGAAGAGCAGAGTCTTTGTTAGGCACGAACCAACACTCCTTTCTTCCAGGTGGTGTGCAGAACATTTTCTCCCTTTAGCGTTTGGATCTCACCCAGTCCTTATAGCTTTGTCATGCCAGTCCAGGTGCTCTGTGTGACCGTTAGTGGCAGCTTTTGGGGTAGGCAAAGCAGGCGGCCACCTAGGACCCCAAGCAATAAGGGACCTGTCTTCAATTTGGTAGATAGAAATGAAAATATAGAAAAATATAGAAATTGTTCCCATCTAGCAGAGATAATAGAGTTAGAAGCCTAAGCACTTTTCACTCTTGGCTCATCAAGGCAAGCTATCATTAGGATCTGTGCTTCATCTGAATGGCTGATTTCACCATTATCACCTTCACATTGAGATGGTAAAAAAGCAGAAACTTGTCCAGTGGCCTCAGCTTTTAATTCCGTAGTGTGGCCATTTATTCTGCAAGTTTTTAAATTTTGTAAAATATTGCCTTTTCCTTTTCTGTATTACCTGTTCTTTTGCGTTTTCCTTTGACTTTGTGACAATTTTTACTTTGGCTTTGTTTAGCTCAGGTTACCAGGGTGGGCTACATAGGCTGCTACATCTAAATACAATGCTTCCCTTAGGCAATCATTACACCTGTGTGTGATGTCTGTGCTGTATGTCTTTCTTTTGGAAAGTAATTTTTTAGCTTCTTCTGTACTTACTATTTAATGTTTCTGAGAGGGCCAGCATCTTATAAACTTGAGTACTTCAGAGAATTTCATTGAAATTTGGTGTTTTTCATTTATAGCTACACACTAGAAACCTTCTTTTCACTTATTTTGGGGCTGGTTCACACATATATACACCCTCCATTCACATCTTATACCAATTCATTCCTACATAAAATGGGGTACATTGGTAAGCAGTTTATACATTTACAATATGGAGTATGGCATGTTACAGAGATTGGGGGGGAAAGTGGCATTATACCCAGAGCTTAAAGATAGACAGGGACAAATTTAAACACCATTAAAAGCTGGGCCTGAGTGGCTCAGCAGCAAGTGCTGCTTCTCCTGCAGTCTAAGTGAACGCCCAAACGACAGTGGCTTGAGTCTAGTGCTCCCAACACCACAACCAGTATGGGCAAGTGTGCGTAGTTTCAATCCCATGGAATCTGAAACAGTCTTTGAGGATACTGCTTTGCTCAGGAGACGTGGCTGAGAGCAGGGAATGTATCATCCGTCAAACTGGGACCTTACTGTCAATAGGTCTGAGTGACAGTGTGTGCTATCCACTTCCCCAAGCATACTGAAAAGAGAGCAGAGAGGACTTTTCTCTGTGTCCTTTTCTAATCTTGAGAGTCCATGGACAAGAAATACACACGTCTTCAATTTTCTACACAGCTCTGCTCTTCTTTACTTCTGCTGCTGTAACTGTGATGCTTTATGGGCCCAGCTTGAACCAAAAGCAAATGAGGAAACATTTTCTCTTGTCAAATTCCAAAGGGGCAGCCGTGTTAGTTTAGTAATGCAAGGAGGCTTGTGGCACTTAAAGACTAACAGATTTATTTATTGCATGAGCTTTCTGACTTGCTGTTGCAGTGTGACCTGATCCCATATCTTACACTCCCCTGCATTTATTTTCATCCCATTCTGTAAAGTTCCCCCATCCTCAAAGCATTTGATGAACTGGGATTTCCTCCTACTCAAAGAGCTCTGGTTTGGCTCTTGGCTCATGAATATTCATAAGTTCATTTGGCATCATATGGTGGTGTGCCTCTAATTAATTAAAGGTAGCAAGGTATGTCACAACAGAGAAAATGCTGGGAATTATTGGACTAAACAGAGCAGCAATCTGCTTCTAAGGTGTCTCTTTAAAGATCCTCATGTAGTAAAACTAAGTTTAATTCAAAGAAAGTCTGTGCTGATCTTTAGGGGATTTAAAGTGCAATACTAGAAGCATCAAATCTTCCCTGCTTCATTTACAAGTGAATCACCCCAGATCACCCCCCTTCCCTGCCTCATTAATAAGAGAATACAAATCAATAGGTCTGATAGTTTCTCTCAAGCAAAAACAAACAAGGAGTCTTGTGGCACCATGCCCTCTGCAATCCTGACCTGGTTTACAGTCCAGCCAGCTCTGCTCATCAGAGGAGCACAACAGCACTGTCCTCTTTTGGCGCCCTTCAAATGCCGGCACCCCCCTGCAGCGCAGGGGCTGCTTACTGCCTAGCGCCGGCCCTGATACAACCTCATAATTATACATATGGAATTGCATCAAATGTATTACTATAACGACAATGTTCAGTACATCATGAGCATTTCAAAATCACCAAACACGACATACTTTGCATTAAACATTACACATGGGGGATGTTGTGTGTCAAAAGGGGAATCAAAGGTTCTCATGCACAGCCTTGATACAGAAAGGCAGATCATTAGTCTTTGTGAGCGGATGGAAACAGACAGCCTGTCTAAAGAAAAAATGGGAAAAACACAGACAGGCAAGCTCCACCTATGTGCACAAAAATCCCCTTTACAAGGGAAGGAGCTCATGGTTGCAAAGCCATTTCCCATTCAAAGAAGAAAGGAGTCAGAGCCTGCTGCCAAGGAGACCTTTAGCATGGTCCCGTCTACCAAGACACAGCTGATACTCCAGAGGCGGGAGAGAGCTTTCAAGCGGCAGAGACCATCAGATGCTTATGGAAGCCTGGGCTGAAGAGAAACTGAATAATTATGTGATTGCCCCTATTGCAATAATTAGCTAGTGTAAAGATATTTTATTTATTTAACTGACCTCCCTCATTTCCCAAATTAAAAAAAGCCTGTCTAGTCCCCTACATTAAGGGCCCCCAAACACGGTCAGCCCAACTCCACTGCCTGAAAGAGGAAACAAGCAGACAGGCTTTGTATTCACTGCCACGGACTTTTACCTCGGAACAACTTATGTGTATTAACAATCCTCCTGTAAAAATTCTAGAAGTGAAGTAATTGGCATGTGACTTCTTGTACAAGTGAATGAACACAATGATTGTACATAGTTAGCTGCTCTTATGTGGCACACAGATGTTTGATTCAGCATTTGCTTACTGAATAGTCACAGCTACATTCTGGGTTGTCCTGAAGAAAATCCATTGACTAAATCCTTCACCACACATTCTATGCCTAATTCCCCAAAGCCAGAGCAATTACTTTCATTTTCCTTTTAATATCTGATGCCTTCCAGATGGGTTGGGGATTAGTGGGCACAGGTGCTAAATTTAGAAGAATTAATGGGAATAAATGCTGATTAAAGAAATGTCTGCTGCCATTGCCTCTATAGATAATGCATCTTATATGTCCCGTAAAAAGACCCTGTGAATTTACTGGAATACATATTAATTGTGCTGGCTTCACAGATCTCTTAACTGGAATCTTCCACTGGCTATTGCAGCAGGTAGGCGTAGCATAAGATTCTTCATACCATCCTGCCCATAAACTTCAATACAAATCTGGAGGAATTAACCTGCTTAGTGTAGAAAGCATGGTTTTAGCTCTAAGCCCAGTCAGTCATTGGATTATCAATGGGGTGCCAGTTGTGCTGCCATTTTATTTTATGCCTGATAGAAATATGTCTATCAAGATTTGAAAGGAAACAAACAAACTCACTGCAGCAGGGATTGTATTTGAAAATGAAGTTCTGTTCTGATAAAATCATAAGAAATAGCACAGTATGTTCCAATGTTTATTGCTTCTCTAGTGTTTCCATATCCAATCTGCTCAGTATAAAAATAAAACAATGATTTTGGTAATGGTCATCGTTGCAGCCACAATCAGGAATCCCAAACACAAGGTTGGCTCTTTCCTTCTTAAGTAAAAATATGAACTCAACAAGTCAACTTCTGCCCTCATTTACACAGGCAAAACACTTCTTTCCAAATTATCCTCTCAGTTACGTAAGTAGAGCCCTATTGTGTGTGATGGATTTGTACAGTTGTGATTGACTGGGACTGAGTAAACAGTACAATTGATGAGGCTTGAGTAAATAGAATCCAGCTTACCCTCTGGATCCACAAGGCTAACAGGAGTGAATTATAATGTAGAGCCTGATTTTACTTCTCTTACATAGAGTGAAACTCATGCCTGGATAAAAGACCAGCCAAAGGCCTATGCAGCACTTAAGCTCTAAGTCTGAGTGTTTAAGTGAGGGTTAACTCTTTCATAGACTTCATGGTTGTCTTCTGCACAGGGTGAACGTCACTCAGATATTACTTATCCATAGGCTCTACTGATTGCAGTTATTACTTGTTAAAGTAATCTGTTGCGTAAGATGAGGACATTTTTCACAAGGTCTTTTTTTTGGAATAGAGTTGTAAATTCATTCATTTTGCACTGGTGTGGGCAAGAGGTGGTTGAAAGCTATTTGTGCTGTTGAAGAGTGTCCTTTGCTTTTTCGAGTTAACTTTTGGCCCCAAAATACTACACAATACTGAGAGTACATCTACAATTTACCCACTACTGCAGCCACACTGCTGTAGTGCTTCATTGCAGACACTACCTATGCCAGTGGGAGGGTTTCTCCCATCGTCATAAGTAGTCCACTGCCCCTAGAAGTGAGCTGTGTCAATGGAAGAATTCTTACAGTCATCTACTACTACTGTCAATACCAGAGGTTAGGTCCTCATAGCTATCTCTCTCAGGGGTGTGTGGATTTTTCACATCCCTAAGAGATACAGCTAGGCCAATGTAGGTTCCCCATGTAGACAAGCCCTTAGGAGTTGAATTCTTCAGTAAACATTCATGTAAAGCATTCTTTAAATGAATTTTGGTTGGTATTACTTAGGATGCATAAACTATTATAATCAGAACCCTCGCAGCAGCACAGGCCGCTGTCTCTTTTGCCATTTCCCCTTGTCCTTATGTTTAAGCATCAACAGAGCTTTCTTTTAGACTAATTAGTTTATGGCACTGGGCCAAAGGGGCCTGGTCTATACTGCCACATTGGGTTGATAGGAGATACACAAACTACGCACTGTAGAATGCACATCTCCCGTTGACTTACTTACCTTCCCTAATAGCAGCGTCTTCACTGGATTGTGCCAGTGGGAAATGCTATCCGTTCAATGCAGCATTACTCTTTTCTGGGGGTAGACTTATTGCATCAAACAGAGAGCACTTCTGGGGTCAATTGAACGAGTCTCTACTGGCCGCTTAACAGATTCTACTATGTATATCTGTGGAGATCAAAGCAGCAATTTCAGTGTAGACAAGCCCAGAGACTTCAGCAACGTGTACAGCCTAACACATACAAGGCATTAAAGACAGATGTGATATTGCCATGACAATATTGTTAGCTTGTGATTGTGGCCCATAATACCCATGCTGTACATACAGTAATTTTAAACTTTTCTGTTAAGCCAGACCCATGTTGATAAGATATACAGTTAAACATATTAAACTAGGTTTATTATTAAACAATATTAAACTAGATTTATTATTAATACTTTATAGGTATTTAACAGCTTTCATCCAAGCATCTTAAACCAATGACCAGATATTAACCCATACACCACCCTGTGATTTATTACATAGTCCATTTTATAAATAGAAAAATTGAGCCACACAGGAGTTAAAGTGGCTTGCTTAAGATCACATATCAAACCTGTGGTAAATCCAAGAATAGAATCTCAAGCTCTTAGCTGTCAGTGCCATCCTCAAATCACTGATCAATACTCCCTCCTCTAGGTCAAACTTCCTTTACTATATCTTCTGTCCCAACACCACCTCCTCGTCCTATTAAAAAAAAAAAAAAAAAAAGAAACAAAGAAAGAAAAAGGAAGAAAAACTCCTCTGCTGTTTTAACAAAGCTTTCTCTTGGGGCTTTTTAATGAAGGCAAAACAGTAGGTTCAGTAAGTTTTTGGAACAGCTGCAGCAGCTGCACATAATGCATAGATGTGAAAACAAACACACTGAGAATTCAGACTGTGCTGTAATATTCACTTTTGCAAGTACAATAATGAGTCTCAGAGACAGCCAATAAATTTCAGCTTTTAAAGGGTGCCTGGTTTGATTACTGGTTGAGTGCTGAATCACCAGCCAAAAATAAACAAGCGCCCTAAAGCATTACTGTTAGGAAAACGAATCTGGTTTTTTTTGTTTGTTTGTTTGTTTGTTTGTTTGTTTTTTGTTTTATCTATCTTGTGAGTCCTCCGTGTCCTCATGGAACACTTCATTTTCTCGGACTTCATAAGTTCTATAATGCAGGTACTCAAGTACGGTTGTACTGAGGAGGACTAGACTGCATTTACCTCCAATGTTTATAGTGTTGCTGTAGCCATGCTCACACCAGGATAAGAGCAAGAGAGAAAATATGTGATGTAATGTTGATTATTGACCAAATTCTTCCTTAAAGTAGTCTATGAAGAAGTTGGCATACTGAGGAGCCCTTCTAGTGCTTGTGGCTGTCCCGATGGTCAGCACAAAGTTTTGTTATTAAATATGAAGTCATTGTAGCTGAGGATGACAAACTTCTTCATTACAGTGTGTTTTTGATAGGTTTCCAAGCATCGTATATTATCGTGTAGGCATTTGAGGCAGGCAGCAATTCCATCTCTGTGTGTGGGATGCTGGAACAGATAGGAAGATGACTTCAATGGTGGCAAGGACAGTGTTCAGGGGGAGGTTATGGTGTTGCAGAATTTCTGGAGGAAGTCAGTAGTGTCATGAAAGAAGTGGACCTTTTTGTTGTGAGTAGTTTGATTACAGTTTCTATGAGTTCTGTTATACTTCCAGGAAGAGTGGCCTGGGAAGATGTGATGAACCCAGCTTGGTTCCCTTGTTTCTCTGCCTTGAAAAGCATGCAGAAGGTCTCTGGGATGGATTCATGGGGAATGAGATTCTAGAATTTTTCAGGAAAGGAATTTATTGTATGCTTAAATTCCCGTGTATTATTGTGTGGGATCTTCTTTGAGTTCTTATACTAGTTAGTTTCAGAGAGTTGTTTGTTGGCCTCATTGATGTGGTGAAAGGTAAAGGACTATGATAGCACCCCTTCTGTCTTCCACTTTGATGCCTTCCTTGTAGTTGGATGTCAGGGACTATGTAGCTATCCTGTCGGCAGTAGAGAGATTATGGTGGATGCAATGTTTGTTGAATATTTCACACTTGATCATTTTTCCTCTGATGCAACTGATGCATGATTTCATCCACTAGAAGGTATCCAGTCAGATTCTTTTTTCTTATGATTATCAGTTCAGGTGCGTTAATTATAGACCATGTCAACTTTGTTACAAAAGAATTCCTTGAGGTGAAGCCAGTGGAAGAACTTTTTTCTAGTTTGCTACATATTAGTATGGTATCAGATTTTGGGGGTGGGGCAGAAGTTTAGTCATTTGGAGAATATAAATACTTCAGTGCTACTTAGGGATAGTCTTGACAGGTTGACGATGTTCAGGTGGCACATAATGATCACATGGTGGGGCATGATGCCTCAGTTTTTCCCAGGTGTTGTTCTGTTAGTTGTGTCATTGTTGTAGTTGGTTCCACTTTTTCTTTTTGTGTTGGACAGCTGTCATCAGGGTGTGTGTGTGTATCTCTCTCTCTCTATATCTATAAAGAACTCTCTGTATCTCAAACTCTTGCACCTTCCATCAAGAGAAGTCGGTCCAATAAAATGTGGGGAGGTAATATCTTCTGTCATTTCCTTTGGTATAGCTCTGCTACTACTTAACTGACTAAAGATGGCACTTCAGAGCAGGGCTGTAACTACAGTGGGGCAAAAGGGGCAAGGCCCTGGATGAATAGTTTTACAGGACGCCAAAACCATGCTCACACAGATAGGTCCTGGCAGCAAAGAAATGGAGAGTACTGTGCTCTGTTCCTCTCCAGACAGGAGCTTGTGCTAACCTGACAGGTTAGGTACTCCCCTGCCAGGACAACTTAGTGATATGCACCTCTCAGCCACTCTCAAGTCTCTTACAGCTGCTGATATTGTGTAAGCTGCCCACGGGGCATGCAAATCACTAAGATAAGTGTCAGTCTGCTTTCAGTCTCCCCCCCCTCCCCCCAAGGCTTGCTGAGAGACAGATAGCTCCTCTCTCTGTTCCAGGGGAAGAGAAGAGCACAATTTGAATTCCCCTCCAGGCAGGCAGCCTGTGCACATGACATGGTAAGTGTAGGGCACCAGGGCTCAGGGGAGGGAAAGGGAAGCTAGGGGGTGAGGCGGGTGGCAGGCCACCCAGGGGGCCCCAGGCCTGGTGTGGTGCCCCAGAAGACAAATCAGGGCCAGGGCAAGGGGGAGAGGGCCTGGCAGAGAGACATTTTGGGATGAGAATCTGATCAATCTGATCGAGAGCCCTGGATAGGACAGTAGCTGCCCAGCTGCAGTGGTGTGGGCCGCACAGTGAGGAAGTGGGTGGCTTTGGGGCAGGAGGGAGTGGGGGGAACAGGTGGTTTAGGGGAAATGGGGGGTGGACAGTTTTGTGCTGGGCTGGGGGGTTGGCTAGGAGGGCCTAGGTGGGGCAATAAAAGTTCAGGGTGGTTTTAGCCAGGTAGGGCACTGAGTTGTGGGATGTTTTGGGGGGCAATAGCAGGAGGCTGTTTTGGGCCAGGTACAGCAACAGCAGGGGGAGAAGAAGTAACTCCAGGCTCCCTGTGCTAGCTGAGAGAAGAGGTTGGTAAAGGGTTTTTGAGTTGGGGGGGCGCTGGAGCTGCTTTGGTTTTGTGAAGCTCTCTGGAAGAGACTGGGCTGCAGGTTGCTGGCTGTTCCATGAATGAGCTGGAAAGGTGAGAAGCAAATGCCAGACTCCATACAGTGGGTCTCTGGAGTGTTTGAAATAACTCAGGTTTCCAGCAGAACTTTCATAAGAATATTTTTTTTTAAATTGTTTTAAAAAAATTACCTGTTCATAAAAATAGAGTGCAATGTAAGCCCTCCTGGAACATGATGCTATGGGAAAAGAGACAGGGTTGGAGGAGGATGCTATTGAGACGGTGGGGGGGAGGAGGATGAAGAGGGCAGGTGCGTTGGCGGATGTTTGTGTAGGAGATGAATGATGGGTTGCTGGTGGGTGGGGTGGTTGGAGAAGTGAGTGATGGATGGAGAAATGGGATGGAGCCATGACATTTGGCACCTGAGGGAGACAAGGATGGATGGCATGGCTGGCTATAGTCATAGTCACTTCTAAAGAGTCTTTCAAAAGGCATCAATTTCTTGAAGTGACTGATCTTCCTCTGTGGCTGGCCTATGGATCTGAGCAATGGGGACACATCCTGCCATTGATAGCTAGCAGGGCAGATCCTTTTGTTCTTGCTACCAACAATCCCCGGCACCTAATGCTCTAAGCCTGCAATAACCCAAAGGGGCAGCCGTGTTAGTCTAGTTCAGTAAAACAAACAAGGAGTCCTGTGGCAATTAAAGACTAACAAATTTATTTTTTGCATGAGCTTTCATGGGAGAAAATTCCACTTTGTAGAATCCTTCCTTCTGAGCCACTACCCGTTTCCTTAGACACCAGGACCCATGTGTATGTGCATGCAGGTAGGAGGCTCATGTTAACAAAACTTAGTGGTTTTATGCCAGGTCTTTGCTATGTTATGTTTCACATAAGAATAAAGAAGTCCTTTGTTAGATGAGTCTGCAACTAGTTTCCTGCAATGGTGAGGCAGGATGCTTTAAAAGCTTTCTTGATAAGACTGCTTAAAATACACCTTACTGTAGCTGTCATATTTTAGAGGAACTGACTGACCACAGAGAGGGGTAATGAGTTACTGAACCTTTCACTTGTGGCTAGTTCAAATCCAGCTCAGATTAATAACAACTGAAGATTATGCAAGTGCTGTGTGGTGGTGGTGGTGGTATGTGAAAAGAATTGTTAGTCTTAATCCACTTCCTGATGGACAGACTTCTACAGCACCAGGACACAAATTAAGAGCACAGAGAGCACTGGATGGATGGACAGTGGAGCCTGAACTACTAAAGTCTGAGATTGAAAGGGGTAGCTGTGTTACTCTGTTGCAGAGAAACAGAGTCCTGTGGCACTTTTAAAGACTAACAGATTTATCGTGTGAGCTTTTGTGGGAGAAAATTCCACTTTGTCAAACACGCTGAAAATGAAGTATCTCATGAAATGGGATTTTCTCCCCAAAAAGCTCATGCAATAAATAAATCTTTAAAAGTGCCACAGGACTCTGTTTCTTTCTCGAAAGTTTGAGTGTTTGCAGTAAAACACAGATATGCAAGCAATAAGTGCAGTTTTGTGTGTTTGTCTCAATTGTTTCTGCTTATGCATTGTGTTCAATCACACATCACTGTGTTGCATTGTATTCAATTCTATATCACATTTTATTTATCACATTGTTAATTGTTATTGTGTTATGCAGTGTTTGTTAATTTGTGACATTAATATAGACATACATGTGATATAAAATTATGAATATTTTTCTGGAGCGATAACCGATGCATATGGTACTGAGAAGTGGTTGCAAATGCCTACCTGCGCTGGGGCTCGCACATGCATAAAGGGGGCATGGACAATACAAGAAGGTTGCAGAGCCCTAACTAGGAATTTTGGCACCGGGGGGGCAAGGAGCATGAAATGCGCCCTCTCAAATCAACTAAAGTTACATGAAATGTATCCCCTCAAATCAGAGTTACATGAGATGTCAGGCAAATCAGACCCACTGCATAATTACTGCAAAATGCACCAGGTCATTTCACCATGATTTCTGTACACGTATGTAACTAACTCATCTATCACGGCTGCTGTGATTTAAATCTGGAGATATCAGTAATTTGAACTGTAAAACTAGATTATTTTTTCTGTGCACTTTTTTCCACACAAAAGGCCGTCTGTTTTTTTAAAAGAAAAACAAACACCCCCCCCCCCCATCCTCCAGGGCGAAAAAGCACAACCTGGGAATGGAGTGTCAATTTTAACTTTGAGAGAAGCAGTAATTCAGAGTGAAATGTTACTTTGTCAAAATGTTCATGTCAATTACCTCGTTTAAAGTCATTGTTACTACTTGCAATTCATGGACCTTTTTTCCCCCCCTGCCCCTCCTTTGAATTTTGAAGATTATTAATGTTAGCATTTTTCATCTGCTTCCAAAAACTGCATGTGTTAAACTGGTTTTTCATCATAGACTGATCTCACCTGAAGACAGGTACTTTAGACTTCAGGGAAAGTTAGAGATAAATCTATTTCCTTTCTTTGATGATTTGTTAAACAAACGTAATCTCTATTCTAACTATATACAGCTTCCACAAATCCAGATTGTAACAGTGAGGTAGTTCTAAAAACATTGATACAGGTATCACAGTTTCAGGCTTACTGCACCTCTATTCCACCTCCCTGCCTCATCTCTCAAGGGCATCAACTGAAAGGGGTCCAACTCTCAGCCATTATCTCCCCTGAGCAGAGATCAGCGTCTCACTTCCTCTTAATTAAGCATTTTTAAAAAATAGCACAGCATTAAAGAGAAAACATAAAAATTACAAACATTCCCATAAGCATGCTAAAAGTGCATCAGGTTACCTATAAGTTTTATGGGGCTCCAGTGAGCATAATTTTTTGCAACCCTTGTGCAAGGGCTGGGGACCACCTTTCAGAGAAAGTTCTGTGTGCTGAATCAAGACTAGCAGTCTGTCAGTTTAAATGCATCCATATCCATTTCTCCTTCTAATAATCATTCCTTTCACTCTTTAAAAGTGCCACAGGACTCTGTTTGTTTTGCTGCAGCACACTAACATGGCTGCCCCTTTGAACCTTCACAATATTCCACAATCCAAAGGTGTAGCTGTATTAGTGTAGTTCACTAAAAACAAACAAGGAGTTCTGTGGCACTTAAAGACTAACAAATTCATTTATTGCTTGAGCTTTCATGGGATCATCTGACAAAGTGAGATTTTCTCCCACAAAAGCTCATGCAATAACTAAATTTGTGTCTTTAAGTGCTACAGAAAAAATTGTTCTTTATATTCCATGTACTCATCATAATCCAGGGGAAATCACATGATTAGAACTTGTATAAAAATAAACATTTCACAATAAGCCAAAGAAATGACTTTAATACCTTTTCAAGCAAACAGAACATAAGTACATACATGGAATATTGTGGAGTTCCAGAGGGGCAGTTATTTCAGTCTAGCTCAGTAAAACAACCAAGGAATCCTGTGGCACTTAAAGACTAAACACATTTATTTATCACATGAGCTTGTGTGGGAAAATCCCACTTCCACAGACGCTTTGAAGTTGGGGAACTCACAGAATGGGAGGAAAATAAATGCAGGGAAGGGTAAGTCATCGAATCAGGTGTGGGGGGAGTGTCTAAAGATGGAGTAAGTTTGGTCTGGAAGTTCT
>ML682060.1:7394018-7432047 GCA_007922195.1 Podocnemis expansa | reverse complement strand
GGAGATGGTCAGCACCTTGTGGAGGGGCACGAGCCCTCAACACTCTCACCACCATAGACTTAGGCACCTCACCCATGCCAACGGACAACAGGGCACCCCCTTCCTCCAACTGACCTCCCTAGGTCACGGGACCTCCTATGTGGAGGCCCCGTGAAAGGGGGGATTGAAGGGGCATGAGTCAGCAGACTCCATTTTGGGTCCTGAGACACCATTTCAGGGACCCAGGGTAGTCACATCTCACCTGTCCTCACCATCTCCAGGTCAGTCACATGGGCCCAGAAGCACCATATTAGGAAATGACCCTTCCCTGACCCAGGTGAGGTAACCAGCCATATAAGAAGTGGGCAATGAAGGCCCCCAAACAACTTAAGGGTACTTTTAAAAGTTACTACATAAGTCCTAAATACCAACCATTGGGAAAAGTAATTGTTGTCAAGCATATTGTACTTGCTTATATTGTAGCTATTTTCTATTTTGGCTGTAAATTGTGTTGTTATCTTTGGCGAACCAGTGGGTCCCAAGAAGGCCAGAACAATGGCAAAGGTTCCTAACAAAGGAGGGAGCTGAACAAAGGCAGCTGGCAAGACAGTTTCAAATCCATGCTTGCAAGATAAAAAAAAAAAAAGACTTTAATTCCACCTATCTTACTTAAAGGACTGAGTGAAAATCAGTGGACTTTAAAGTCATGCTTCACCTCAATGGTTACTTCGTAATCATTTTTGCACTGGCACTGTAAATTTTGGGACTAATTTAGGGTTGCTTCTGTTAAAAAAATACACATTAATAAGGTTCCAGGAGCATTGCTATTTTGTGGTAAAAAAATGCAGTGAACAATAGTTTTTATAACTTGCTTATCTGGTTTTGTATCTCATTTTGTGCATTACTGCTTTATAAGTGGGCTGCAAATTAATGTCTTACGTTCTTGGGACATGTGCACACCAATCCCAAATTAGATACACTAACGGTCCTGTGTGAACATAGATCGACCAGCGAGCTTTCGCTCTTGGTCGAAAGGAGGGAGTTGTGGGGGGAGTGTCTAAAGATGGAGTAAGTTTGGTCTGGAAGTTCTGTGCCAGAGATTGTTGTGTTTGCTTAGACAAGTTTAGTTAGTCAAGGGAGCTAGGGGGTTTAGATTGATAGGAAGTTAGACTGTTTCTGTAGATACAAGAGGTAATCCACAGAGGTTGATTATAAGACAATCCCTCCTGTCTGGACCCTGATGGGAAGCTATCAACCTTGTCTGGTAAACAGGTTGACGGAGGCCAGGTAGCCAAGGGGTCACAGGAATTTGGCCACTCTCATTGGTCAAGAGCAATAATTAGTACCCAAATGAGCAGTAAACAACAACAGAGGCGGGCTAACTATATGCTGCCTATTAAGTACAATCTAATTATGTAACCTGCATATTAAAAGTAGTAATACCATGTATGGATTTTAGGCATGATGTAACTTGTTGTATTATGCATGAGCTTGTTGCATTATGTATATCGTATTTTGCATGTTAGAAAGTATGTATGACCTGTAGCCCCTATACTGGGGGTTCTTGCTCAGAGAGGCTGGCTTCTTTTTGCTTCCCTCTGCTGCAGTTCCTTTTATTATTCAGCTGAATAATAAACTTTGAACCACACCTCGTTCTCTGCATATTGGAGTCTCAGCTGGGAACGGGTCTGCTTCAATGGGAAAGCTCTGGTGTGCCTCTTTCTGCAGCTGAGGGCCAGAGTTAGTTTTTCCCCAACACAGGTCAGACTGTGAAAGAAAGTCAAGGAGTCTGACTAAGTAGGATTTTTTCCCTTAAACTCATACAATGTATAATGCATTAGGAAACTGCCACAGGACTCTTTGTTTCCCATGGTTGGCTCACCCAAGTCCCAAGCAGCACTGAGCCCCTGAGCTGGGTGGGTGCCTCCCACTAGCTGGCCAGCAAACCTGGCCAGCCAGCAACACAGCGTTGGGGGTGGGGTGCCTCCCTAGATCCCAAGCCTCACTGGCCATCTAGCCAGGGTTGGTGGGGTACCTCTCTCGCTGGCCAGCAATACAGGGTTGGGGTGAGGTGGGGGGAATGCCTCCCTCTACCACCGACCAGCCAGCCCAGCTGGGCAGATGCCTCCCCTGCCCCCTGGCCACTCAGCAACACAATGTCGGGGGTGCCTCCCTGCCTCTCTGTCAGGTACTGCTGGTGCCTAGCCCCCAGCACACCACCACCTTCTCCTACGTGGCTGTGGGTCCAGCAGAGCCCAAAGCAGCTGTGCTGGTGGCCAGACTTCTCTCCCTTTCCCCCCCCCACCAGCATGCACCTGACCAGACCTTGCATGCTGGGGGCAGGGCAGGAGATGTCCCCCTCCAGCTTCTGTCTGGCTTGCAGAGGAATGTGCCTTCCCCAAGGCACATTCCTCTTCAGGGCTAGGCAGAGTCATCTGTTGCCCTGTGAACTCTTTACCCCGGGCCCCCCCCCACTGGCCCCATGGTAGTTATGGCCCCAGAAGATGGCTCAGAGATTAGGTGGGTTCTGAGCCAGTCAAATTATACTTTAACCACTGAGTATGCTCCATTCCTTTGCTGCCACCCCAGGATGGGCTCACTGGTGGTGGGGGGAAGAGGCCCAGCAGTTGGGGAGGGGACCCGTGGGGAGGCTCCCCAGTAGCAGCAGGGGACAGATCAGGCTCTGTGCTGATGGTCAGCAGTGACTGGGGATGGATTCCGTCTCCGTACCACCATCTGGCAGCAGCGCACTGTTGAATCAGGTCCTGGGCTGAATTGGGCCTGGGGGGGGCACCTTTGGGGCTGCTTGCCCCGGGTGACAGAAAGTCTAGTTATGGCCCTGCTTCAGAGCATCGTGAGGTGCTTCCTCCTATAAACTGTCAGCATCCTGCCTCTGCAACATTTCTAGCAGAAGGCCAAATTCTGCCACCTTTACTTATGCCAAGTTCACACTTTAGCTCCACTGAGCTCAGTGGAACTAGTCACCAAGTAAAGTGCAACATGATACGACTATATGATGTGAGGCTCAGGGATTTTGTCAGGGAATGGAAATGGAAACTAAACCAGGTCTTCCACGAGACAGTGATGAGCATAACCCACCAGGATACCAGACCAGTGCTGAACCTTTGGTTATGAATACATAACAGTATACAAACAGGGTAATAGTTTTTATAGCATTGCTATGCACAGAAAAGCACCGTAAGACACATTTGTTATTTTGCCAGGGAAAGTCTCTGGGGCCACAAGATGTATGATTCAATGTCAAGTGTTTTTAATTGAAACAACATGCTAGTTCATCTAGATCAGACATAGTTTTCTAAGGTCAGTGATTTCACACACTCATGCTCTGGCTTAGGGCTTGCCCCCACACTTACATACATAAATGGATCTTCCCAGGCCTGTCTCATTTCCTTCTATGGAATAAGGTCTCAGTTACAGAAGGTTTTTCAAAACTGTTATTCATGGACATTTGTTAAATTAGGGAAGAATATATCAGTTATGGCATCAGTTTTTAAAGCAACCTTGGGATCTGTGTAAGATGGGTTATTAATTCAAGCCAAAAATCTCAATAAATGAAATCTCCTGCATTACACTAGCTCAGTAAAATAAATTATATATGTCTGGAGATACAGATGTACAAAAAGAAGCTCCTTCAATGGACATACTGTAGAGTCGCATAAGCCTAGAAGCTATGGGAACCTCGGGTACATTCATCATCAATATTTAAAATTAGGCAATGGTGCTGGGTTTTAAGAAACGCAATTTCTAATATCCTTTTGGCAGTATGCATCTGAAGTATAGTTAAAAATACAACCCACCAGTTCTCCAGTGGACACTACTGCAGAGCTAGAAATGTCTAGCTTGTGCTGACTATCATACTTTGAAATTGCATTTTGGACTGTTTAAGCAACTCATTTTTAGGCTTTTCATAATAGATGTGGAACATCTTTCAGTTTATATTAGTTTAACAGCTGTGAGTTTAACCCACTGTCCTTTGTGAAAATATTACCTTTGCTCTATATTCTGTTCCTTTAGATCATGTCTCATAGCTTTGTAAGCATGGTATTAAACAACACTATACAATCACTAATTTTCATAGCACTCCTTTGAACCACTTTCAAATGGAAAAAGTGAGGCAGAGCACTGGGGTGTCATATCCATGGTCACAGGGCAAGTCAGTGGCATAGCTGGGACTAGAACTTGGGGGGTTCATTGTGCTCATCCTGTAGTTCACCATCTTATGATCCTCTGTGTTCAAGTGAGGTCATAAAGACTATGGAGCTTCTTGTCACACCATGCAATCCGGTTACACCACTCTTAAATTAGTGCTTGAAACCAAAAAGTGTCCTGACATGTTTTCACTACGAGTCTCATCCCATTTATTCTTCTTCTTAAAGCTTCATTTCGTGGAGTAGTATTACTGGGTGAGAATTTCAGCTTTTGTTTTTTAAAAAAAGTTAAGTGTCTAGCTCTCATGGTTGCAGAGAAAAGCTGATCCAAGGGTACTCTAACGGGTCAAAAACTAGAAAGCTGGTAAGAATCATCTCAAAATTTACTGTTTTAGACCCACATGATTTTTTAGAGCATTTCATTATTTCTGAATGGTGAGACTAGCAATGCTAATCTCCCTGCAACTAGAATACAGCCTTGAACAGACGAGGATGGGGTCTGCTTCCACCAACACCGCTCTTTTAAAAATTGTGGTGTAACTAGGTCAAGGAACAGTGTCATATCTGGGTCCTTCAACTTCACATTAGTTGTAAATGGGATGTAGGTACCAACTTTGGCTTCCTTAGTACATTCAGCTTTTGCCAGCAGCCATATCCGTGGATATAACAATAGCATATATATATTAGTCATAAAAATAGCTGTATACATATTTTAATATCACCTAGAGTCCCCAACTGAAATACTGTGTGTTGTACATGTGCATAATAAAAGACAGTTTAAAATGAAGGATAAATACTGCTCCCTTTCTCACATTTTTTCTTTGCCTGTATAGATTGTTCATAGCAGGAACTAAGACATAAGGACATGAAGCAACTTGGTCAAGGTCACAAAAGAAGTCTGTCAGAGATGCCACTCCCCTAACTTAATCACAAGACTCCTGAATTCTTTAGGAGAAAGGAAGGAGTCAGCACTCTATAGTTGTTAATGAATTGCAGAGCTCCCCAGTCCCCATACAGACAGGATGCACAGCAGAGCCTACTCTGGCCACAGGAGTTGTGCTGGCTATGCCTCTTTTACAGATCTCACAAATGCCTGTTATCAAGTTTTGCAGCTGCCTGTAAGTTAGTGTCAACTGGCCTAATCTTTATCATCCACCTGCACCCAGGGAGGCCCTTCTGTAGGGAAAAGTGATGCATGGAATTAAATAATTTATGTAGTGATATGCTTGTAGAAGGTTGTGGATTTAGAGATACTCCCTAGCATGGGCCAGTGTTCTGTAAATTGGGAGATGTGCCCCAGAGAAGATCTAACACGGCTGCTCCCAGGTACACACCTGGATGCCTGTCTGTATGATTAAAGTTCTATTCCTTACTCATTCAGTAGTATCATCTTTAATGAACCCTCAGGATCATTACATGGTGTCAGAAGATGGTTGGAAACTAAAAAGACTAGGAGGAAAACTCCTGCATTTGCACCTGAAAACAGCAAAACATCAGGGATCTCTGAAAACAAAGAAAGCCTTCAGCAAGTAAGTGTAAGCTCTAAACATGGATGTTTTACAGCAGAGGTCTCAAACTCAAACCACCACGAGGGCCGCATGAGGACTAGTAGAAGGCTGCATGAGCACTAGTACATTAGCTCAAGAGCCGCACCACTGAAACCTTTTCATATAATGATATTGCAAATATTGGTAACAATTGTGTCGTTGCGGGCCGCAGGAAATAGCTTTAAGGGCCACATGTTTTGAGACCCCTGTTTTACAGGCTCCTTCACCTCTCCAAACGGCTGGTAATGTTGCAGAAAACTGGCAAAAGTTTAAGCAGCGATTTCTGTTGTATTTGTCAGCCATTGGAGTGTAAAACAAAGATGAAAACCAGAAATCATCTATATTTTTGCATGTTGTTGGGGAGGAGGCACTGGATGTATATAATAACTTTGAATTTCAAGATGGTGAAAGCATGAATTTAAACACTATATTGACTAAGTTTGAGGAATATTGCTTGCCAAAAATGAATGTGACTTTTGAGAGGCATAGATTTTTTACATGCATGCAAAAACCAGATAACACCATAGACCAATATGTTACAGAACTAAGGAAACTCAGTAAAAGCTGTCACTTCGGTGGCTTGGCAGAGTCTCTGATCAAAGACAGACTCATTTATGGCATTACAGACAATGTGTTAAGAGAAAGACTGCTCAGAGAGGCAGAGTTCTCTTTGAATGAAACCCTTCAAATATGTAGGGCCACTGAAATGGTAAAAACACAAGTAAAAGAGCTGAATTCACCAGAAGGGACAGTGTATGCACTCAGACAAACAGCATGTAGCCAGAGTGGTTCAAATCACAATGAGAAACCAACCCCTGCTTTCAGGAAGACTGAGTCCAGACAGTCTTGTGGCAAGTGTGGATCACAGCATGGTCCCAAACAGTGTTTTGCCTGTGGGAAACTCTGTCATAACTGTGGGAAACTTAATCATTTTGCAAACTGCTGCAGATCCCAAAGGCGCAAAAATCAAGTGCATTTAGTTACTGACAGTGAGACTGAGGAGTGCTTTGTAGATGTACTGGGATCAAGCAAACCTAGTGAGAGGGATTGGATACTGCCTCTGTCGGTGAATGGAACAATCATTCCACTGAAACTAGACACAGGAGCTCAGGTTAACATTCTGTCTACACGAGATTATGAGAGACTGAGAATAAGACCCAAGCTGGGACCAACAAACATAAAAGTAACTGGGTATTCTGGAAGAAATATCCCTGTGCAGGGATGCTGCTTCGCTAGTGTTAACCATAAGAACACCATGTACAGGCTCCCTTTCATTGTAGTGCCACAGGAGGTGACACCACTTTTGGGCCTAGCTGCCTGTGAGAAACTGAATCTGGTAAAAAGGGTGCTCTCACTACAAGACAGGGCTGCATCTGGCTATGAGGCACTCCTTGAAGAATATCAGGACCTGTTTCAGGGATTGGGTTGCTTGCAGGGTGAACGTACAATCCGCATAAACAAGCGGATCCCTCCAGTTATTCATCCATGTAGAAAGGTGCCATTTGCACTCTGTGATAAACTCAAGGCTGATCTTGAAAGGATGGAAGCAATGCAAGTAATACAAAAAATAGAGGAGCCAATGGAATGGGTGAGCTCCCTAGTCATAGTGCAAAAAAGTAATGGCCAGCTACGCATATGCTTAGATCCCAGAGATCTCAGAGCTATACAAAGAAAACATTTCAAACTACCAACTAGAGAAGAGATTATGGCTCAGTTTGCAAATGCTCAATATTTCAGTAAATTGGATGCATCCTCTGGATTTTGGCAGCTAAAATTAAAAGAGGAAAGCTTGAAATTATGCACATTTAATACTCCTTTCGGAAGATACAGATTTTTATGCTTACCCTTCAGTATAGCTTCAGCACCAGAGGTGTATCACAAAACTGTACACATGATTTATGAACATATTAGTGGCGTGGACACCTCCATGGATGACATCATCATCTGGGGCTCTACAAAAGAGGAGCATGATCGTCAGCTTAGGCAAGTGTTGGATGCAACTAGAGCCGCAAACCTCAAACTAAATAAGGTTAAATGTGTGTTAGGATTTAGAGAACTGACTTTTATAGGGGACATTGTTTCCCATGAAGGTGTAAAACCGGATAAGAAGATTTCAGCCATTGAAATGATGCCACGTCCCCAGTCAAAGAAAGATGTCCAACGGTTCCTGGGAATGGTTAACTATCTTGGAAAATTCATACCCAATCTTTCTGCCAAGGCGGCACCATTGAGACAACTCCTACAGGACAAAAATGAATGGTGCTGGGATGCTGCACAGGAGGAATCATGGAGAAGTTTAAAAACAAGACTTGATACAGGAACCAGTATTGAAATTTTTTGCTCTAGAGAAACCCATTAAAATTTCAGCAGATGCATCACAGTCTCGGTTGGGTGCCATGATTTTACAAAAACATGAAGATTGCTGGCAACCTGTGGCATATGCATCCAAATCACTGACTGATGCATAGACTAGATATGCACAGATTGAGAAGGAGCTTTTAGGAATCTTGTTTGCCTGTGAGAGATTCAGTGTATTTATGGACAGAGAGTGCAAGCTGAAACAGATCACAAGCCCCTTGATTGCATTATTTAACAAGCCGCTAAATGACCGTACCTTAAGGATTCAAAGAATGATGATCAAATTGCAGAAATACAATTTATTGGTGACCTACACACTGGGCAAATTTATGTTCACAACAGATGCACTTTCCAGAGCAGTAGCACCCATGGTACCTGAGAAGACACTGGAAACAGAAGTGCAATCCTATGGAGATATGATTGTGAGCACAAATCCCATAACTAACAGAAGACTGCAATGCATCAGAGAAGCGTCTGAGAAAGATGAATCATAAGGACTCCTCAGAGAAGTGATAATTAAAGGATGGCCTGAAATGATAAGCAGTTGCTCTCCAAGTATAAGAGACTATTGGAACTGCAGACATGAACTGACTGTTGTAGATGGGGTAATTTTCAAAGGTGGTAAGGTTGTAATTCTACGGAGCCTCCAAAAAGAAATGTTACAGAAGATTCATGAAGGTCACTTAGGAATTGAGAAGTGCAAAGAACAAGCATGAGAGGTCATGTATTGGCCACCGATCAATCACGACATTACCCATGTGGTAAAAACTGCTTTTCATGCTTGAAATACAGGCCATGCCAACAGGCAGAGACACTGAGACCCCATCCTGTTCCACAGAGACCTTATGAGAAGGTAGGTGTGGATTTATTTACCTGGTGTTCCAAGGATTACTTAGTAGTCACTGATTACTACTCTTTTATCCAGAAATTTGCACACTGAACAGTACTAATAGTAGTTCAGTGATCACTGGCATGAAAGGAATTTTCTCCAGATATGGAGTTCCTGACGAGGTCTTCAGCGACAATGGGCCAGAACTTTCAAGTACAGAATTCAGGCAGTTTGCCTCAGATTGGGATTTTCATCATGAAGCCTCCAGTCCAAATTATCCCCAATCAAACAGACTGATGGAGAGGTCTATACAGACAGTAAAGAGCCTAATGAAAAAAGACTTTTGAAAGTGGAGGTGATCTGTATACAGCATTGCTGGTCTACCGATGTACACCCCTGGAGAATGGCTTTTCTCCAGCTCAGCTGTTAATGGGAAGAAGGATCAGATCTAATTTACCTATTACTGATAAATTGCTGCAATCTCAGAACAATGCTAACATTCAGAAGATGAAAGAAAACCAGAAGTGGAAGCAGAAATATTATTTTGATAGAAGGGCTCGTGATCTTCCATCCCTTAACCCAGGTGATAGAGTGTGCCTGAGGAATCACTCTTCTAATACCTGGGGACAAAGAGGTACTATTAAAAAACAGCTGCATACATGGTTTTACGTGGTCCTCACAGATCAAGGGGACACATTTTGACGTAATCGACGGGATCTACGACTTATTCCAGAAAGTTCCAACACCGTGGAAGTTCAGGTAGATTCTGGCATGCCTCCCCTGACTGATCTGATATCTTCAATGCATGGTAATGAAACCATCAGGGAACAAGAGAACTCAGACCTGAACGAAGGACCAGTACTGAGAAGATCTAGTCGAGTCATCAAACCTCCGGAAAGACTCATAGAGACGTGCTAGGATATGTAAGGGAAGTGGGTGGTAAAGATTCACTTGAGAGTGATGTGCTAGTAACCTCTCCACTCTAGGTGGTTCAGATCCTGGGTTTATGGACTGTTCTTCTGCATGTTTTTTTTTTTTTTTTTTAGATAGCTGTTATGTTGTTAGATGCTAGTGCATGCATTATTAGCTAGCTTTTATATGTATCTAACTGGTTACTTCTTTTCCTTAGGGGGAAAGATGTAGTGATATGCTTGTAGAAGGTTGTGAATTTAGAGACACTCCCTAGCATAGGCCAGTGTTGTGTAAATTGGGAGACATGCCCCAGAGAAGATTTAACATGGCTGCTCCCAGGTACACACCTGGATACCTGTCCGTATGATTAAAGTTCTATTCCTTACTCAGTCATTAGTATTGTCTTTAATGAACCCTCAAGATCATTACAATTTAGATGACTGAACATTTCAGAAAGGTGTGATTACAGACTGCTCCAGCTTTTGAAGACTTTCAGCAATTCCACTAGAATCCAGGTTTTATAAAACTCTAATGCAAAGTACCTCCGAGTTCCTGTCTGACTGCACACCATTGTACATGGTAGTCCCCTAAGCTCTGAACTCTCAGTTTTAAGAAAGCTTTGGAGTCCCCTAAGGCCTTTATAAAAATCAAGCTTTCATTCTTAGAAAAGGTTTGGCTTTACTTTTTCAGACAGTTACCATGAACAGTAAGATAAAGGCTACCAAACTACTGTGGCACAGTGAACCACTGCAGTCTAACCTTTCTCGGACAGTCAAAACATACTACCTCTGCCCCACACCCCAGCCTTTTGTCATTCAGATTATAAAGCCTTTGGGTGGTTTAGGCTACCTGGCAACCCACAATGAAATTAGCTTTTTGATTGGCTGTAGGTCACGACTCTGCTTTGTGGGAGCCTGCAAACCAGTATGAACTCAGAATTCTAACCTTGTCTGGGTGAGGACTGCACTATTCATTCACTCCGCTTGCAGCCTTACAAAAATCACACATCAGGCTTGGTTCTCATTAAACAAACCCTGCTGGGCAGAACTCAGAGCAGTGAACATCTCATACATATAATTTTTCATCCGCATTGTGTCCTGAATACCATTTGAGCCATCCTTTCTTCTCAGGCAGATCTGTACTGTGCTGCACAGAGGAAGCTGACACAGCACTGAGAGGGCAATGGTGCTCTTTGATGCTGCTGTTTGATTGTGCAGTTTGTAAAAGCCAGTACAATTAACACTGATTAAGAAAGAGGTCTTGAGATGGTACTTACGTAGGCACTGACCAAGTAATAACCCAGGGTCCCCCTATCAGAATGCGTATCTATGCAAAAAAGAGCTTTGGACCAATAGTAGGGCTACCAGATACCAAAGCCTGGAAAGGAGGACAGGGAAGTATGAAAAGCAGGACATTGGAGGACACATGGAGAAAATGTAGTATTAATGTAATATTCTTCTGTTTTTAGGGGGCTCTGGAATGCTTTCCCCTAAAAGTAAGGTATTCTGTGGCATACCAGCATACTTTAACCCCTGTAAGAAAAAAGCCAGACAAAAATCATGTATTCTAAAATGCCTGCCAGATGGAGGACGTGAAGGTAAAAAGGAAGACATGTCCTCCTTTTGCCTGACATCTGGTAATGCTAATAGTTATATTTGTTTGGATGGTGATACGCTTATGGTTTTATAATACAGCTAGTCCTCACTTAGTGACCTACTCGTTTAGTGACCCCTCAGAGTTATGACTGGCTCTCTGATGAGTTGGTATTATGGCGATGTACGAGAACTCGCATCAACTCTCTCAGATTACCTATATTTACAGTACACTATGCAAACTAAGTTCAGTACATTAGAGCTTAAAACATTTAAAATATATATGAAAAATGTTATAAATGATGCAAAGGTGACATTAAAACTATCTACCGATGGTTGAAAAACCCACTACCAGTAAAGTACATTATGCCTGAAATACCGGTAAGGGCTGCTCCTCGTTTAGTGACCAATTCGTTTATCAACCGGGTTTCAGGAACGGAACCCAGTCACTAAGTGAGGACTACCTGTACTTAAAAATTAGAGGTTTCCCAGTTATACCAACTAAGCACCATAATGTTTGTCATGCTCTGACTTAGAAGCTGCGTAATGTCCATCGTATTGCAATACTATAATGTCAGTTAAAAAAATCTTCATTGATTTTGGCTTATTAAAACTTCCTGGCCCTTGATATCAGCACATTTCATTTTCAAATAAGACCTTCTAGATACTCACAGGTTCTATTTCTGCCCTTCGTTATACTATGTGCAACCGTCATTGAGTCAGTGGGGCTGCAGTATTGCAAGTAAAAACAATATTTGGATCTATTTATTTCCATGGTGCAATTTAGCATGCTGTAAATATTTTGCTGAGACAGTCAATAAAATTCCAGAGGACCCTTAAAGCAGTTAGCTTATAATGTGGTGCTCTAATAATTAAGTCTCTTGATTCGCTGATGAGAGAATCAATGCAAAAAGCCCAAAAAGCCACCTCCATCCACCACCCAGCCCCCCCATGGCTCTTTGGGGAGGAGTGTCGGGGAGGGGATGAGATGGAACAGGGATTATAAGGAAAGGAGATGAAATTCTAATTGCCCAACACATACTTGTTATTACTTACATTGTCTTACAGTGAACATTGCAGCCTGAATTTTCAAATCGGGGTGACTATGTAACTCCAAGTGTATCTGGGGTAAAAAAAGAAAAGTAGATGGAGGAGATGAAGAATAATTTGGAAATTATAGTGTCATTATATAAATTAATGGTGAAGCCTCATCTGGAATACTGCAGGCAGTTCTGTTCTCCCCATTACAAACAGGATACAACAGAATTAAAGAGGGTTCAGGAAGGGCAAAAATAATCATCAAGAGCATGAAAAAACTATCCTGTGAAGAGAGACTGAAAAGACTGGGATTGTTCACCTTAAAAAGGAGACTAATAAGAGGATACATGATGAAAGTATATAAAATAAGAATGCCATAGAGAAAGCCAATCACGAATTTCTACTCGTCCTGGCTTGTAATGCAAGAACAAGGAGATATCCCATGACGTTAAAGGTGGGAAATTCAAAACTAATAAAAAGGAAGCATTGTACCAGTATAAAAGTGGAGCTTGTTAACTCAGGATGGGACTCATTACCCCAGGATGATTACCAGTGGAACTCATTACCTCAGGATGTCTAGAGTTTAACAAAGAAAGAATGGATAATTATATGGCTAACAAGAATATCCAGAGTTATCTTAATTAATTACAATAACATTTGTGAAAGGGATATTAAACTGTTCACTTTAGTGTTTAAGCCAACCTGACTATTAGAGATCAGGATGAGACCTGTGTGACTGATTATCATACGTTTATCTACTGCAGAGTTCTTTCACCTTCCCTTGAAGCGTCCACTGTAAGAGAGAAAGGATACTGAATTAACTGGATCTTCGGTCTAGTCCTGCATGGCAATTCCTATACTCCTAAATCCATATTTAGTGAGTTGAATTAAAAATGTCTGAATTTTCTAAGTATGGAGAACTCACAATTCCCATTCAAATGACTGAGAGTTGCAGGAGCTCATCATCTTTGAAAATTAAGACATTTTCATTTATAACTCTAATTTTAGGAACTCCTGTTTGAAACTACTGGCCTATACAAATACATCCATGATAAATCATATATTATATTCTTAATATTCTGTTAACACCTACGGACTCCAGTTAGGATCAGGACTGAATGCAGTAGACACTGTACAAACACTTAATACCCCACCAATTTGTAGTCATTTGGTTTATACGATTTGGCTCTTGAACACAGTTTTTTAAATAGGTTTCTCAGCTGCCTACTGCTAGAAGATGACACTTGTTGGCTCTCCAGACTGAAACAAAAACAGCAGCATTTCAAGATGCTACCATTCCATTGGAATAGACTGTTTTAAATTGCTAAGAGTGTTAATGGTTTTTAATCATAAAGGAGTAATGATCAGCACCAATAGTATGTTGTTAGAGGACTGGCAGCACTGTTATGCATGACTGCTGTTCAAACTGTCTATTATTAAACTTAGCAGTGGCCCCTAATATCTGACACTTGTGTGACACTGTCTGGGTCTAGGGGACTGTTTATGGTTATTTTTCATATTAATATTTCATATTTGCAATAATCCATATGTGATATACCTTGTTTGGTATCAATAGAAAAGTTGTAATCTGCTAGGAATGATTATATGGTTTATATGCAAGTATCATATCTGAAAAAGATATTAGGAATGTATTTGTTTTATTTGTACTCCAAGTTATTTTGACTCCAAGTAATCCCAGACTGTATGTCTGCAAAACTATTGTCATCCTAATTGACCATTAGGAGCTCCCAGCTGTGGTGGGCCTAAGAAGAAACCTGTTTGGCAAGGCAACCAGACTGACCATGCAACAACTCCATTTTGATTTGGCAAGGCCCCTGGGAGCATGGGAAAAGCCAAAGGGGATAAAAGGCAATAGTCCCTTCTGCATTTTGTCTTTAGTCTGTCTACAACCAACACCCACCTCTGGAACTATTCTTCTGGGACTGAACAAAGGACTAAGACCCACCCAAGTGCTGGGTGCATACCAGAGGAGTTGGACTAACCTGCAAACTACAGATACTTAAAGGACTTGCTTTCTATGGACTCTAAATCATTTGTATGTATGTGATTCACTTTGACCCTTTAACATCTCATATTTTATTTGTTTTCTTTTTATATTAAACCTTTATTTGTAGTGACTAAAGAATTGACAGGCAGTGTGGTATTTTGGGTAAGATCCAAGCCTATATTGTTCTGGGTGATGTGGCTGGCCCTTTGGGGTCAGGAGAACCTATTTCTTTAAGAGACCCAATGGCTAGGCAGGGAGCAGAGGAACTGGTGTGCAATAAAGGGGTCTGTTTCTATTTTGTTATGCTTGGTGATGATCAGAGTGGAAAATCAGAAGCATGTTTTGTTACTGAGTGGGAGACTTGTTTAAGTACCACCTGTCAGTGGTTTAGGAGTTTGGCCCCTGCTTTTGCAGCTTGCCCTGATTTTGGCACATTCAGAAGGTTACCCCAGGAGGCCCAGGTCACAACTTGGATTCTGTAATGTTATGCCAGTGCATTAGTTGTTTTTCTATTTATATTCTCTATTTTGTTATAAATAGCAAGTCAATAAGAAAGCAATTAGGCCTTTAGATAATCATCTTTTCTTTTCTGCCCCTGCATTCTCCTGCTTGGGAAATTGTTCAGTGTTTTTGCTGTACTAGCAACCTTGGCATGTTTTATTTTAAAGTTTCAAATAGAAAACTCAGGCAGTTTGTGTTATTGTTAATCAATAAGTCTCTAGAGTGTACAACAAAGAAAACCATACTCCCTCAGAAATTAATTATTAATAACTTCAGTAGAGCTAGAATAATTGGTATTCCTGTACTTTTAACCAAAAAACTTTAAAATTATATTAGGGGGGTATAATATGATTATTTCAAACATCCCAATAAAGAGGAAGCTCTACAAGGCCTGCTGAGGCTGATGGAGTTATAATGGAAAGAAGCTGATTTGAAAAAAAAAAAAATGGCAAGTCTGCTGCGCACATTGCAAAGAGGCAGAATAGGAATGGAGAATAGGTTACATTTATCTCCCAGCATTTAGATCACCTTGGTTCAGTCTAAAAGCAAACACACCTACATCTACATGGATTTTCTATCTACCAGCACTATGTAGTCAGGCTGGGCTCTTTCTGGTTCACGCATCAGCAGCATCAATACGGATTCTCGAAAACCAAAGTCGTACCTCAGTTGCAACTGTGCAAACTCAGCTAAAAGAACCAGCTTGCAGGTGTAACTGACGGCAGAATTTGGGTTTGGAATTAGAATTTTAGTTCCCTCTGCAATAGTTCTATTACCTTATTTTGTCATTAAGTCAGGGGACTCTAAACACACAAGAATCAGATCCTGTTGAGCAAGATTTCCTTCTTCTAACTATCTCACTTGGGGTTCTGACATTAGGGCTCTTGGGGGGAGGGAAGGATAATTGCTTTCGGTTATGTCATTTGAAGGTGCAACACCATTAATTTCAAAGGAGTTATTCAAGCAGAAGAACTAGCCTTTTGCTTTAGTTTTTCCAGTTCAGGTTCAAACTCCTTATGACATTCCTTGCCTAGTACCTTGTTAGTCAGTCCTAAAAGCAGTTGATTATCAGTCTCAGCTATTACATCATTTACATGTGACTGACAGAAGCAGGCATGAATCATGTTTACACTATGGGTTGCATCATTGCTTATGGTTTATTCTAATAGGTAGAGCAATGACACAGGACTTTGATATTCCAATTGAGTGGAGCAGGATAGCTGCCTGTTGAAAGCACTGTAGAAGACATATGTACCCAGTTAACCTCTATATATCAGTGCACTTAACCCACAGCTAGCTATTCCAGCAGAAAGGAAGAGCTGATCATACCTTATCATTTCTAAAGCACAGTACTTTACATATAGCCATACAGGGCATTCTTCAAAGTAAGAAGCAGTGAGACCTTTTGTAAGAAGAAATGGCAACAACAATATTCCATGCCACCCTGTAATAAAGGTATGACACATAGGACAGGAGTGCTGTTAAGAGACATAGCTTTAGTTCATGATCCCAGTCACCTGACCAGGCTTATTAAAACACAAAACAACTTCTCCCCACCCCTGCTTACGTTCCTCCCGCCATCATACAGCAGGAGTCAGTATCTACAATTCCAAAGGTTACCAGCACTCCCACAGTAACTTTAGAACTGTGGTTAAAGGCCTCATGGGTCACTCATGGCCAGTACAAAGTAACAGGAGAATCTGGCAGACTGCATCCAAGTTTATTTATGTACAGAGTTGGGGAAGAAGTAGTCCTTTCCACACCTCAGTATGAATAAAAGGATAGTGGGTGGCAAGTGTATAATCAATACCCCATGAAGACTGAATCCTCAGTTGAATTATTTACTTGTAAATCACTCAAGATCATTAATTGTCATCTATTTATTATGTGGCTTTTTGCTGCTATTTTATAAAGCAGGTTTTCTTCTCATTTGCTTTTAAGTAGTGCCCAAATCTTGTTTTACAATTTGATGCTGGTTTCTCAAGTGCTCTCCAATAAATTCAACACCACAGTGAAGCAGAAAATATTGTATTCTTCATCTAATAGTCTCAGACTATTAGCCTGAGACCACCCATAAGAACCAGAGGGGTAGCTGTGTTAGTCTAGTTGCAGCAAAACAAGCAAGGAGTCCTGTGGTACTTAAAGACTAAAATTTATTTATCCTATGAGCTTTCATAGGAGAAAATCCCACTTTGTCAGATGCTTTGAAGACAAAGTGGGATTTTCTCCCACAAGAGTTCATGCAAGAATTAAATTTGTTAGTCTTTAAGTGCCACAGGACTCCTTGCTTGTTTTATCCATAAGTGGGCTGTAGTCAAGGCCTTCAACCCCAGCAGGAGTAAGGCAAACACACAGGCAAGAGTTCAGGCCTTCAACCCCAGCAGGGGTAAGGCAAACACCCAGTAACCCCTCCTCTGCTGCTATCCGGAAAGGGAACACAGGCCTGCCCACTCTAGTAGGGCTCTGGGCTGGAACGCAGTAGTGGCACGCACAGGGTGCCCCTATGTCAGCAGGGTTCCTGCCAAAACACAGACTCACCAAACTGCCCCAGTCTATTTCCTTCCCACCTCTCCCCATGATACCTGGGGTACATAGTCCTCACTGTCCTCCAGGTAGGCTCCCCAGGACACCCCAGTCAAGCCCTCACTATCCTCAGGTGGCAACACAGGCAATTCAGCCTCCTCAGCCAGTGGCAGTTCCTCCAGGTCACACAGGTCTGGGGTAGCTGGCTCACTGCCTTCCCCAGCAGAGGGAAGCTCATCCAGATCCTCATAGGCATCAGGCCAATCCTCAGGCCCCAGGCTCTCCACAGAGGGAAGCTCATCCAGGTCTTCCCCTGGGGGAGTTTTTTCCAGGGGCACAGCCAGCCAGGGTTCATTCCCTCAGTTCACACAGGGTGGAGGATCCCACTGTCAGTCAGACCTCTCTAGCTCCAGGGGAGAGGGTGTCTGCCACCATCACCCTCTCTGTTTTCCCCCATAGCTGCCTGGTCCTGCCCCTTATATAGTCCTCCTGCTCCCTCCGGCCATCCCTTTGGTTCCGGCCTGGGCTCTTATGCAAGGCCTCTTCAGGCCAGTAGGGGGAGTGCAGGCGCTCAGTTCTCTCTCAGCCCGTGGGTAACTGTTCCCCTCTACTACATGGGCATTCAGTGTCACATTTCCACAAAGATTAGTTGGGAGTCAGAGGTGCATCTTTGTTAGCTAACCTATTTGTATGTCTAAAGTTCCCATTACAGTAGTAACAAGGAGATGCCCAGGGGTTAGAGGAGTCTGGAACATACCAGAATGCCATTCCAAGGCCTACTATTTTTAGGGGCCAGCGCTCCACTGCCCCTAAAAATAGAAACCACGGGTGGGATGCTGCATTCTATTGTGTTCTGAAAGGGGAAAAGTGCTGGCTGTCTCCCCTGCCCATGCGCAGGGCAGGCTGTGCTATAAAAGGAGTGGAGGTGCATCTGCCCTGAAAAGTGCCAGCCAGCTCCCCTGTGCATGCATTAGGGCAAGCTGTGCTAGAGGAGCCTCAGAGCACAGCCTGGAGTAGCTGGGGGAGTCTGAGTAAGGTGTGATTCTCCTCCACCTGGCCCCCAGGATTCTGGGGCTGCACTGCGTGCTGCTGGAGGCTAATGAGGACTGCCTTGCTACCGCTGGTAAGCAAGCGCACGTCCCAGCCTCCTCTTGGGTGGCTCCTGCTGGGGGCACCAGCACAGCATAGAGTGGGGCATGGGGCAGATATGACTGGGTAGGGCGATAACTGATGCATGTGGTACTGAAAAGTGGTTGCAAATGCCTATGTGGGCTGGGGCCTGCACATGCATGCAAGAGGCCTGGATGATATGGGAAGGGGTCCACTGATTAGTAGGGTTCCAGGGCCCACAAAATTATACTTTAACCACTGGTGATGCCATATAATGAAACTTAGAAAACAGGAAACAGATTTCAATGAGTAAGAGCTTGTCTCCACACTGATAGCGGCAAAATCACCACTCTCAGATCAACCTTCCCAGTCTACTGTTCAGATCTGTGAAGACTTGCTCAGTCAAGTGGGAAGCTGGTATGTTAAGCCCGGCCCCAGCAACTGGAGTAGCACTGAGTCAAAGGGAGGCCCCTTATTTTAAGCAACTTTCATATCTCTGTTCAATTGCCACTGAAAACGGCAGGCAGTATAGACCTGCCCTTTATGACATACACAAAGTCACACAGCAGATAGAAGTGTCATAATCAGGATTTGAATCCAGGGGGCAAGTTTTCCACTGCAGTACAAACAATGCAGCAATGAAGCGGCAGGTGAGGGACAGAAAGGTGACTTAAAACTGCCTTTGTTCTGCTTTGTATTCTGTGCACATCCAAGGGAGCCAGTCCAAATAACAGGTTAAATCAAAGCAGCCTTAGAGCTACTCATGCACTTGAAAGACTGAAATTGGCTGAAAAACTCAAGAGGAGGCAGACTAGGACAGTGGGTGAGTGGAAAGGTGATGTGGGAGACAGCTTAGACAAGGAGCTGGGATGTGGAAGATTGGGATTTACTAGGAGACTGGGACTGATTTTTCAGAGTACATAGCATTATATAGCACTTCTTAGTTTCAAAGTGCAGATTCCTTTGTCTTCAGCTGCAACTGAGCATGTTCACCACTCCTGCAAATCTAGGGTTACCAGATGTCTGGCAATAGGAGACACGTCCTCTTTTTTACCTTCATGTTCTCCATCCAGTAGGCATTTTAAAAATACATGATTTTACCTGGCTTTTTACGTACAGGGGTTAAAGTATGCTGGAACACCCTAGGACAGCGTTCTGGGACCCCCTATTTTTAGGGGGAAGCATTCCAGGATCTCCTAAAAACAGCTGAATGCACCAGAATGATGCATTCTGGTGCATCTCCAAGGGCCAGCGCAGGGGGCTGCGGTGAGCTGGATGAAACCTGGCCACCCCTTCCCCAGCACCTGGGGAGCCCCACCCCTACTGGGCCCGAGCGGTGTGTGCCTCCTCTTGCCAGCTGGTGGACCAGCACCACAGTTGTAGCCTCCCAGCATGGCTGTGAGTCTCTGTGGGCCCCTTCCCTGCCCCACTGGTAAGGAAGCCTGGGAAGGGGTTTGGAGACAGTCTGGCAGCCAAGGAAAAGGCGTTGGGGGGTGGAGTGGGAAGAAGGGATTGGGATGGTAGGCTGGGGAGGGAGTTGTGGGGCTGAAGGGGAGTGAAGTGAAGATGGAGAGCTGGGGCATGGGGAGTTAGGAGGGCTGGAGTGGGGACATGGGGAAGGAGGGATCTGATGGGGCAGGTTTTTGGGGGGCAGTAGCTGGGGTGGGGGAGCAGGAGTTTGGGGGGCATTCATTCATTAATCATTACCCATTTTCCATGACATAATACGATAATGACAGTTATATTAATAATACATTTTCTCCATGTGTCTTCCAATGACCTTTTCATACTTCCCTGTCCTCCTTTCCATGCTTTGGTATCTGGTAACCCTATGTGAATCAGACACCCAGATCTCAAGTCAGGCACCAAAAAAATGAGCAACACATAGTTATTGGCCACCTATGAAAAGTTTGGAGTAAGAGATGTGCCCAGCACCACAGAAGAATGCTGCGGCAGAGGCTGGGATAGAATCCTGTTTTCCAGAGTAGAATTCAACTGCCTTAATCACAAGACCTTCCTTTCTCATCCTGCAATCCCCTACCTCAGAGGTTCCCAACCTTTTCAAGGCTGAGGACCCCCTTTGCAGGGGGAAGGGAGTCTGTCGGCCCCTGGGTGGAGGAGGCACCACCGCTGCACTGTGGCACCTCCACGCAGCAAATGTGGCCCACGCGGGGGCAGAATGTGGCCCGCTGCTCCCTGTGGCCCTGGCTCCCCACCTCCAGGCTGGGAGCTGCCGCGGCCATGGCCCCCTCCCCTGCCTGGGGAGCCGGGAGCTGCCATGGCCATGGCCCTCCTGGGCTGGCAGCTGCTGGCCATCACCCCTCTTCCCCCGGGCCACTGCGGCCATGGCTCCCTTACCCCCAGGTTCCTCTTCCCAACCCCCCCTACAGTCCCTCCTCCCCCTTACCTGGCAACTGGAGCTGGGAGCAACTGGATGCCCCCCGGGCTGCTCTGAGCATGCTTTGTTTTAAAAACTCCCAGCCTGGGGGAAGCTCCTTGCTGGTTGGCCAGAAGCACTTCTGGCCCCAGCGCCCTGCCTGTCCGCGGACCCCCTGGAGCCACGCTGCGGCCCACCAGGGGTCCACGGCTCACAGGTTGGGAACCACTGCCCTACCTCATTCACTACATACCTTCCAACTTTGGCAACAAACGAAACTGCGGTACAACCAACAACAGCCTCCTTCACTATCCAGCCTTGCTTCATCCTTAGAGCCTGTCCATTTTGCGCACTGAATGAAGCAGGGTCCTGTGAGAAAAAAGCATGTGCTCACATAATTAAAAGATTATATCAGTGCATACATATGAAGGATCCGAGTTAAGATTGCACAGGCAACTTTAATTCTGTTAAGTCCCAACTTTCGAATGCTTGACTTTGTAACCCTAATAATGGGTTTTCAAACATAATTTTGCATAGGTAAGGCATATATTTTAGAAAGCACAAGGAAGTGAATGAATTTACAATTGCAGCAGCAAAACAGTGCAGAGCTGGTGGCAGTCCTCCTGCCTTCTCCCCATCCTGTCTCAATAATAGAGCCAAAATATCTTTTGATGTTCTAAAGCCCTGCTTTGGCTGCCTCAAGCAAGTACTTCCAACAACAATAATAAACAAGCATCCAGTTAATACTGTCCATCACTGATAGGAAGGGACTTTGTCGTTGATTAGAAATGTTCATTTGCAGTATATTAATATTTCCATGCACACCATTTCACCATGTGATCAGTTGCAGACTGACTGCCCAGAGGCAAATACACTCTTTTAATCTCAGCTAATTTAGTTCAAACTGAAATGAAAAGAGTGGGTTCTCCTCAGAGAGGGCATTTGAATGTTGTCCATCTCATCAGGCTATTAAAAGGAATAGTGGGCTAGAACCACTGCTGATGTAAGTCTGCAAACTCTTGACTTCAATGTAGCTACACTGATTTATATCAGCTGAGGAGCTGGCCCAGCTTGTGTTCCTTTGGCAGGTTGTTTCACAGTTTAATTTGAACAACTACTATTGAAGAGGAATTTTAGAAATGATGTATGGTAATGAGGAGCTTGCAAAAATCAGCTTCCCAAGACTCCTTGGCTCTATTGTATGTTTCTTCAGCTGCAGAATGAAGTTGAAACACGATCCTCTCCATGTGGCTCATATCTGTGGAGACCTATAAGTTGACTGAGGCACAACCCAGGGTGTATGAAGCAGTGTGAGTGTGTATTTTTGCAAGGACAGATGTCAAATACAGCACGGATTACTTTGTAAGGCCTTGCACTTTGAATCTGACAAATATCAGTATTTGGGCAAAAATAATAAGGTATAGGGTTTAATTACATGGAAAAATAGTTTATGTAATACTGATATTTCACTGAAATGTAAGAAGTTTAGCATTTAAAAAAAATCTCACAGCTTGTGTGTACTGAAAGTGTAAATATCTAGAAAGAGAGACTACATGCTGTGATGTCAAAGTTTAAATTGGCATGAATTGGAGTAAATGCATTTCTAAAATTGCAAAGTCTACAAATGAGTTCTGCACATCTTTCCAATTGAAAATTTATAATGCACCATCATTATTCTATAGCCTATGGAATCTGTCTGCATAGCACGCAAAGGGTGAGAGCTATAGATAGTATGTCTTAGAAACTTCTAACATTTACCTCCAATAATTCATTACATTATTATGTAGAAAAAACCCCTAAAAGCCCAGTCTCTTGCCATCCACCAGAACTACAAAGAAGCACTCTTTAAGAGGGGATTTCTAACTTTCTAAAAAGTAGAGCTAGAATATGAAGAAATAACTGTCTCTAGATCTACCTCATGTCTCAATCATATTCTAGGATTCAATTCCACAAAGAAAAAATTATTCTATTAGTACAGCTTGCTAACATAAGATGTATTAAATTGCGGAATAGCATCCACAGGAAAGTGGGGGAAACCCCATTATTTAAGTTATCAAAAATTGGATTGGATAAAGTGCCATAAGATACACTGCAGGGAATATTCATGCACGGCCTGCACAAGGGATGGAACAGATGTGAACTGAGAGAGACTTCTATGCACCAGACTTTGACATCAGTCACACAGGTACAATGACTTCAACGGGAGTTTTGTGCGTATAACTGAGACCAGAATCTGATCCTGTGATCCTCTTCTTCTTAGCTCCTATCAAACACAGGTCCAAATCCTCACCTTGTGTAAGTCCATGTAAAGCTCCATTGGGAGCTTTGCTCATTTACATCAGCTGAAGATTTCTCCTGAAGTCTCTAGATGTGACTCACTCACTGACAATTCAGAGTAATGCAACCATGTATCTCCTGATCTTTAATTATTGTAATCTTTTTTAGTGACACCGTACATCAGGACAAGACAATGGAATCTTCTGGTCTCTCTACCCTATGTCTATTCACACAGGTTTATATGCACTTCACATTTCAGGGGATTGGTATCCTATTACCAACTGAGTTCATCATTATTCTTGAGGGAATATCTATTAAACTTCACAGCTTGCACAGGTGACTGACTGTTTGAGGAGGGGCTTCTTCAGTACAGAGTCCCTTTGCTCAACTTGGTTATATTTCTATAATGTGGTTTTAAAAATCCTGCCAGTCACGTTGGTCATTCTTCTCTCCCACTGTGTTTATTATGCCCTGTTCCTTATCATGGATTCCATACATAATATTATTTGAGTCCCTACATCCTACCTCAGTACCATCCCTTCTCATTTTTGGAAGAATAATCCCCCCAAGAATCTCCTTTCTGATGGGTTTTTTAAAGGAGACACATTTTCAATCTCTGTTCTTTTAGCCTGCTGTTGTTGACCACTGAGTCACTGCTTACCTCAGTCCAAACTCTGTGATAATCAGTGTGTGCAAAATCCACCAGACCTGGGTGGAGTCAAAGCAGGAGCACTGCTAGCCCTGGAAAAGACCCGGGACTCGGCATGCTGAGACTCAAGGCTTGCATGCCACCACAGTAGATGCTGCTATGGGCAGCCCAGCAGGGAACCCGGGGCTCGAGCCCCATAAGCCCAGCGCCAGCGATGCTCCTGAGTCAAAGTGGCACTGCAGCTGCCAAAGGCAGGATATAAATGAAAAACAAAAATACCCCTTTACTACTAAGTATTTAGTAATATTAACAATGGGGATACTGTTCCCCCTGCATTCCTCAAAACTAGTCCCTTCCCACATATTCCCCTGAAAATGGTCCCTGCACCAAGAGTGACCATCAGCTTTCAGCAATGTAGGTTTAGCAGACCAGAGAAAGGAACAACTAAAACTTCAGAAATAAAAAAACTATGCCTAGCAGGAAGTCCATTTAAATAATTTAAAAAAACCCTTTTTATTGACTTTATATAAATCATAACCATTTCTGTTGCCCCCACTTTTATCCTCAGAATTCAGCAATGCAGTACAGAAGATGAGAGCGGGCTCAATTCTACAAGATGTGACTCACTCCTCCATTCCCATTAGGCTCACTAATTTGAATATAGCCGATATTTTAGAGACCTTTTTTTTTTCAGGTGAATACGGTGTTTGAGAAGTGGACTGAGACTGAACACTGAAGTTCTGTTTATTCTTGGAACAGCAATATCAAAAGGAAGGATCCACATAAACCTCTCCCATACCGTACTCGACCTGTAGGGATGAAAGGATAATATGATCTTTCCTGTAGTCATTGGCTTCTCTGTCGAGATTTACTAAAATGTTGATTCCTGCCTCTTAACACTGATGTCAGCCGTCATCACCTACCTACAACCAGGGGTTCAAGTAAGCCGGAACACCGTTCCAGGGTCCCAAAAAATAGAAAAATCAGAACACATTCCCCCCTGCCCTGGCCTGGGAGCTGCAGCCAGGCTGGGGGAGTTATGAGACCAGCATGTGAAACCAGGATGAGGGTAGGGGGCTGAAGGGCAGCGTATAAGGCTGGGATGGCAGTGGGGGGCTGAAGTGGGAAGTGTATGAGTCCAGGGGAGCAGTGGAGGCAGAGTGTGAGGCCAGGATTGAGGTCAGAGAGTGGGTGAGGCCAGGATTGGGGCTGGGGGGGGGGGGGCAGCAGAGGCAGAGCGTGAGGCTGGGATTGAGGTTAGAGAGGTGTAGAGGAGTGGAGGGGCAGCATGTGAGGCCAGCATCAGGTCCTGGAGCCATAACCATTTTTTTTATGGAGAAATAACCATATTTTTTATGGAGCAATAACTGATGCATATGATACTGAGAAGCAGGCCCAGAGAGTGGGAAGGTTCCAGGGCCCATCAAATTATATTTTAACCACTGCTTACTACATTTTGGAGCAAGTACTTTTGTGCTTCATCTCATGCTTGCGAAGAAAGCCCTGTGAATGTTTATAAAACTATCTCATTGCCCTCTTTCCAATCACTTCTTAAAACTGTCCTTGCCCATGATGCCTACAGAGAAACTTAACAACGGTTATGAAGCTAGTGTATTGAGACCATTGCCTATCAATGCTAAGAGCGTTGTCTCATTGCTTCCTTTTACTCTTTCTGGATCTAGCTGTTGTCTTGTGACTTATACTTAGATAAGCTCTTTGGGACAGGGACCATCTTCTTGTTTGGAGTTTGGACAGTGCCCAGTACAATGAGGTCCTGGTCCACAATTAAGGCTCCCAGGTGCTACTATGCACAAAGAAATAATTATGTGACACCAGTGGAGGAAAAAACAAACAAGATGCAGACCTGCTAGGATTTTGACTGAAACTAGAGATGAATCCAAGCTTCGAAGTCTGACTCTATATCAACATTCTGACCTAGGGTTTGCAGTCATTCAGACTCACTTTTAATCAAAACCACTAACTGATTTCATATATAGGCCACAGAACAGCCTTTAAATGAATTAGCACTTGTGATCTAGATGCTATAGCCAATTACCAATCCTTTCAGTTACCATGCCCTCATCCGAGATAACATTTTAGCAGCTTGTTAAAAAGCACTTTTAAAATTGGAAGGAATACAGCTATTTAGACACATCTCATAATTTACTATGAAGAAAGCACCATGCATTAATTTCAATTAATAGATAGAAATGCTATCTCAATTTAAAATGTTACTGGTCATTTCTCCTTAATATCTAGTGTACAACTCAGTATATTTTAATTACTGCAGTATAATTAACAAACCCTTTTCAATGTGTAACTTCCAGGATCAGAAGTATTTCATGCAGCATATAACAAAAATACACACTTTGCAAGGTATCTGTAAAGTCTCACCATTTGATTGCGATAGTAGGCTCAATTATATCCAAATACTGGGCAATAATATAGAGGTGACATGTAAGAGCTGTTTTTATTGGACTTTAGTCAAAATGTGCAAGAGCAGCATTTCAAATTTCAGAGGGGTACCCATGTTAGTTTAGTTCAGCAAAACAAACAAGAAGTCTAATGGCAATGTTAAAGACTATAAATTAATTTATCACATGAGCTTTTGTGAGAGAACATCCCACTTTGTCAGATGCTTTGACGATGGGAAACTTACAGAATGAACGGAAAATAAATGCAGGAAAGTGCAAATCATAGGATCAGTTCACACTGTAACAGCAAAGCAAAGCTGTTGTTAAGATTCAAACACTGGGGAACAGCATGTAGAGGAAGATGAGGTAAAATCACCTGCTGTAATGGAGAATCTATTGTCTCTATTCAATCCTGATTTCACATAGTCAAATTTGCATGTGAATTCCAACTCTAAAGTTTGTCTTTGAAGCCTTCATGTGTTATTCAGTTGTTTGAGCACAGCTATTAGCAAATCATGTTTCTGTTAGGTCTGTAGTTGCTGGTGAGTATCTGTTTAAGGCTGGGGGGCTTTCTGTAAGTGAGGAGAGGCCTGTTGCCCAAGGCTTGAGAGAGTGTGGCATTGTCCTGTAGACTAGATCTTTATAGATCTTTAATGATGCGCTGTAGGGGTTTGACTTGGGGGTTGTAGCTGATGACCTGTGGTGTTCTGTTTTCTTTTTGCGGCTTCTCCTGTAGTAGCTGACTTCTGGGGACCCATCTGTCTCTGTTTCAAAGGCTGCCATTTCTGTAGCCTCATCTCATCACACAGAGGTCATCGGAAAGACCATATTGCAAGGAACTAGAACATCAAAGAGGTGGCACCAAAATTTTACAGAATATTCCAGAGAGGTAAAACACCATCACTATGTAATACAAGAGAAAAGCAACTGCTAAGGGATGTGAAAGGAAAGAAAAATCTGTTCCTGCAACTAATGATGTAGGAAATGGAACAGGGTTATTGATATGTTTGATCCTCAAAAAATTTAGAGCAAGGAGTGGTTCCTGAAAATGCTTTGGGAAGGACAAATGGTCTATGAAATATAAAACAAACATTCCTTCTTCACTGTAAAGAGTTCCACAATACCTAGCTGCTGACTAGAAACATCTTACTGAATGTTCGCTAGGAGACTAATGAAAAATTTTGCCAAGATACAAACTTTTATTTTTATTTAAATAAAAATATTCTTCTTTCTCTGACTTTGTATTTTGCCACTAAAGCAGAAATGGAATTAACCTTCAAGAGAGCACATGACAGAGATTGGAGACAACAGCAAAAGATTTAACTAATATATTCATCTATATTCTTGTGAATAAATCTTGGCAGCTCACTGGTATTCATATCTCCTTTAGTCACTTTTTTCTCAAACATTTGTGTGGGAGCATTTTATTTACCAGAATAACCTCAGAAAGCAAACAGCTTGTAACTATATACAAACATCTGCATCAGAATTCCCCTTATAACCAAAGTAGTTTACATTACTTGCCCAATAGGTATGTTTAATAACTATGTAGACTGTGGATAATCTGCAAACAGAATGGATTCTTCCTTGTTTATGAAGTTTAGGTTAGCAAGCCAGGGAATGCAAACAGCATAAGGTGATTTAAAGCTAACCAGAAGGATCACAGATAATCATAGCAACCAGTTTATGAAAAAAAACATGAGCTAAAGTTTGTTCCTGGAAATTTTTCACTGAGTGATGCAGTTTTTACAAGCATGTTTGTTACTTCCAATATATTTGTGGCTACTCCATGACCAGAAAATCTTGCACTTACCTTGTTTGGATCCCAGTAAATAAGCCATAATAATTTGACAAGCTCTACTTCTTGCTCAAAAACTCAGCCAGTGTATTTCACTTTTGAAGAAAGGCAGATGAGTTTGAGAGATTTAGGAGGATTCAAAGACTGTATGGCATCACCTTGGGTCTATCTAACATAGGGAGTGCTGATAACAGTATGGTCTCTTCCCAAAACCTTCGCCACTGTTTCTCAACCTTTTGTGGACCAGGGAACACCTAAAAATATTAATTACTTTACATGGAACACCTGCTGAAATCTTTCAGAAAAAGTGGTCTATACTGGCTGTAACATTAATATCTACACACTATGCATTCTTATAAAAATGATTTGGGAACCTGAGTTAAATACAATTTTACAAACGGAACATGCATTTGTTTCTAAAAAACAGATACATAATTATTATGCTCACAACTAAAATTGAAAATGATATTACTCAGCTTTACTGGGAATTCTGAGCCTACATGTTTGAACAAAGTTAATCTGTTCTTAGGATAAAGTTCAATGAAGGTTTTACCATGAAAGTCATGTCCAAGAGATTTTGATACCAGTGGTAATGGCAGCAGGAAATTTAAAATGCCCCCAGCTGCAGCAAAGAAGCAAGGTGGTGGCAGATGCTGACACATACGTGCAAGTTTTGCTGCAGCTGAGGCATTTTAAATCTTCCAGGCACATGTTGGCTCCCTCCAGTGGGAAGGGCTGGGGTTGGTCACAGAACAGCTTCGCTATGTCCACAGAGCACTGGTGTTCCACAGAACGCCACTTGAGAAACACTACCCTATCCTACCAGCAGGGAGTTAAAGTAAGCTGGAACACACCAGAACGCTGTTCCAGGACCCACCATTTCTAGGGGACCAGCATTCTGGGGCCCCTAAAAATAGAAAATGGAGCCAGAATGCAGCATTCCAGTGTGTTCTGGCTAACAGCCCCTGCAAAGTTTTAAAAGCTTCCAGCCTCGGGGAAGCTCCCTGCTAGGTGGAAGACACACTCTCCAGTAGAGAGCTTTTCTAGGTTGGGAGCTTCTAAAACTCGCACCCTGAGCATGGTCTGACTGAGCATGCTTGGAGTCTCTGAGCATGCTCGGTCAGAGCATGCTCAGGGAGGGAGGAGCAGCCCATGGGGTAGCAGCTCCACTCCAGTGGCCAGGTAAGGGGGCCCAGGTGTGGGCCTGGGCTGGAGGAGGAGTGGGAGGCGGGCCTGTAGCAGCTGCTGGAGCCAGGAGCATATGGCCGAGGCTGCTCTGGCTCTGCAGTGCAGGCCCCAGGGCAGCAAGGTGGGCCAGGGCTGTGGCTGGCATTGGGAGTGGCAGGGCAGACTCACTCCTGCTAGGCTGGTCCTATCAGGGTCTCCCAGCTCCCTGCGGCCGTAGAGGGACACTGGCTGGGCGAGTGGACCAGTGTCCCCTTAGTGTATAGCCCCACCCCCCCCAGCTCCAACCCTTCTCTGCCCTACCTCCTGCCCCTGCCCCACCCCCACCTCCTGCCCCATCCACCCCTCTCAGTCCCATCTCCTTCCCCTTCCCCTTCAAAACCCCTGCCTCTTGCCCCTGCCCCTTACCTCCTGCAACCAACCACCACTTCTCTGCCCCTGTCTCCTGCCCATGTCCCCTTCACCACCCTGACACCTCCTGCCTCCCATCCTCCCCTTCACTGCCACATCTCCTGCCCCAGCCCCCAGCCACCCCTTCAACACCCTCACCTCCTGCCCCTACTGTATTCTTCCACATCCCATGCCCTCATCCTTCCTGGGCTAGGGCCCACATATGAAGGAAGGGGGCCCACCAATTAGGAGGGTTCTGGGGCCCACCAAATTATACTTCAACCACTGCCTACTAGTACTCCTAGCTATCTTTGAGACACCCCTGATTTATTGAGAAAAATTCAATCCAGTGGTGATCTTCCAGAAAACATCATCCTGGTCACTACAGATGTAAAAGTCCTTTACACTGACATCCTATACAATGAGGGTTTACAAGCCATCAGGAACAGTATCCCAGATGATGTCATGACACACCTAATGACCGAATTTTGTTAATTTGTACTCACCCACAATCAATTCAGATTACGAGATGATTTATATCTTCATGTCAGCAGTACTGCTATGGGTACCCACATGGCCTCACAGTGTGCCAATGTTTTTATGGCTGACTTAAGACAACACTTTCTCATCTCTTGTCCCCAAGCGCCATTCCTCTACTTATGCTATACTGACAACATCTTCATCATCTAAACCCACAGAAAGGAGGCCCCTGAGGAATTCCCATCAAGACCTCAACAATTTTCACCCTACCCTCAACCTCAGCCTGGACCATTCCACATGGGAGATCCACTTCCTGGACACTAGGTACAAATAATTGATGGACACACAAACACCACTGTCAAGGCTGTTTCCCCACTCTGGAACTTTGAGTGCAGAAGGTGGGAGCCTGCAACAGGTTTAAAACCCACTGGCCTTAAAGCCTTGTCTTAAAACTCTCCAAGGCTACCAATTCCCTGGCCTTTGAGTGGTATTGCTGCCACCATCCAAATACAAAAACACCTTGAAAACCCACAAAGATGCATTTGGGAATTCCTTCCTGTGAGGTATCCTTAACTGCTTTTATTCCTCCCTCAGGAGAGCGATTGAACCCCAGCTGTGCTATCAGCTGAAAATGGGACAGAGTCCCCTTTAGTAGTTGTCTGAGGCACAGGCACACAAAATCTCTTGCATTTTAGGACACAGAACCAGAGCTTATTTTAAAATGGTAACATCTTTATTTAAGAAGAACAGAGAAGAAACACAGAGAGTTTCTTCTCTGGGATTTAACTTAGGTAGTTACCAGGTAGCAGAAGGGGGTACAGGTGCTCAGCACAGAGGCATCCAAAAACAAACCAAAACAAGGAAATAACCTGACTGTGTTGGTTAAACATTCCCTGTCCTACTCACGTATGGTCAGTTACAGGCTTGAGCCTGTCTTGAGCAGGGATGTTGCTGCATCCTCCAGGCCTGTCTCCCTGGCCTCACCCTGATGCTTCCAGGAGCTCTGCTGCCACCAAACAGGAAACAGGCAGGGCTGCTTCTCCAATTAAAAAAAAACTGTACTCTAGTTCTATTGGTTCTCCTGATCAGGGTGTTAATCCCTTCCTCTTCAAGGTAACTACAAGCACCCTTTACCAGAAACCTGCTGACCACTACACTTAACTACATCCCTCCAGCTTTCATCAAGGACATACCACGCAATCCATTGTCTACAGTCAAGCCCTAAGATGCAATTGCGTTTGCTCCCATTCTTCCGACAGAGACGAACACCTTCAGGATCTCTATCAACCATTCTTAAACCTACAATACCTACCTGGGGAAGTGAAGAAACAGATTGAAAAGAGCCAGACAGGTACTCAAAAGTTAACTATTATAGAACAAGCCCAACAAGGAAAACAGAATGCCATTAGCCATCACCTGCAGACCCCAAGTCAAACCTCTACAGCAGATCAAAGATCTACAAGCTATCCTGCAAGATGACCCCTTACTCTCTCAAGTCTTGAGAGGTAGGCCACTCCTCGCTTCCAGATGCCCCTCAAAACTTTAAGCAGATGCTCACCAGCAACTACACATCATACAACAGAAACACTAGGACAGGTACCTATCCTTGCAACAAATCCCACTGCCAACTCTGCCCATATATCTACTCTAATGACATCACCATAGGATCTAACCAAACCAGCTACTCCATCAGGCGCTCATTCATCTGCCCATCCACCAATGTGATATATGCTATCATGGGTCAACAATACCCCTCTGCCTCACACACTGGCCAAACTGGACTGTCTCTGTGCAAAAGAATAAATAGACAGAAATCAGATATCAGAAATAGTAACACTCAAAAACCAATAGGAGAACACTTCAACCCCCTGCACATTCTGTGAAAGACATTACAGTTACAGCACTTCAACAGAAACTTTAAATCAAGACTTGAAAGGAAAACTGAAGAGTTAGAATTCATATGCAAATTCAACACCATTAAATAAAGATTTGGGCTGGCTGTCTCATTACAAAAGATGATTCCCCCAACTTTAATCTTCCCACCTAGAGCCCAGCAGACCCATGGGTATCAACTTCAGATCCTGCAGATGCAGATCCTGCAGATTCACAGATCCATTGTTGCAGATTGGAGTTCAGGTGCAGATTGTGTTTTTATCTGCCCAAGGTGTGATCCCTGCAGCTGCTGCCCCTGCTGCAGCTGCAGGGATCAATGAGCAATGTTAAACAGCACAGCAGGGAACAAAGGAAATGCTCCAGCCAATCCCAGCTCAGCTCTGTTTGTGTCTGCCAGCCAATCAGAGACAGTCACTCATGGGAGCTCAGCTTACCAGTTAGTCCTGTCTCTGACTCTAGGAGCCCCAGTTGGTGATGGGTAGCTACTCCCCACCCCATACCCACTGCTGGCTACCCAATCAAATGACTGGCAACTACTACTGAACAGCTGAGTAATTTCAACAGCTCCGGCATCCCTAGTCCAGCTGGAATAAAAGTTGTTGAGATCGGGAGCAGAGGAGGCTCTGAACTGCATGGAGCTGCCAGCAAGTCCCATCACCTCACCACTGTTCCCCCTCCCTGAAGCTTCAGCTCAGCAAAGCTGTGGCAGCCAGACAGATGCTGCCTATAGTCAGAGCAGGAGGTGCTGCTAGGCAGGGGCAGGTGGACGTAACGGACTGATATGCAGATGGTGGATCAGACGCAGGCTGACACTGAGTGGATGTGAATTAGATGAGGAACCACATTTTTGTATCTGCACAGGATTCTGTTCCTATCTTTTTATCTGTTGCTCAACAATGAATCCAAATAACTTGTTTGGTTTGCTGAAAATAGTTGAACAGACCATGTGACATACCTTTCTCTGCATTTATATAACCCTTTCCATATTGTAGTTTCCATTTCATGCATCTGATGAAGTGGGATTTACCCCTGAAAGCTCACGCAATAAATAAATTTGTTAGTCTTTAAAAGTGCCACAGGACTCCTTGTTTGTTTTGCTGAACTAGACTAACATGGATACCACTCTGGAACTATTTATGAGTTTTCCCTGGCTCATCTTCATTCATGGTCTTGAACATAGCCAGTGGTGGCCTAACTCTCCAAACTGAACTGAATCAGATAGTCACTCTCATAGCAGTTTTTCTCGCTCAAAGATGCATTGGTTAATAGTTGTGGATGGTTGACTGTTTTATTTTATAGACTGTTCCTATAAAACAGACTGGAAAACTGAAAAAAACCCCATCTTAACAGCAGCACAAATATACCTTAAAATTTCTGCAGATGATGCCACTAACATATATTTTGCTGGAATTACTTTTGGCCCTGAAAAATGAGGCATCTCAGGAATTCAGAATTGAAAAAGGCATTCAGATACTGCTTCCTTCCCGTAAGTAACAGTGTGTGGCTGTTTGGGGTGGGGAGTGCAGTAAATAATTTCCTTTTCTTTTTACAGGCTAAACATTCCTTTAGACATAAAGCTTTAGGAAGAAGGATGGTCTTGGGGTTAAGGTGACTTGGGTGATCTGCATCCAACTCCCGGCTTTGTCCTAAGGTCACATAGAAAGTCTATGCCAATCAGCTAGTTTTACCTTTTTAAGTAACTTAGGAACTAGTGTGACTTAAGTGCATTTGAAATTTTGCCCTTAAGCTCCCTCAGTATGTGCACATTGCATCTGAGAGTGGGCTTCTCATCCCAGACAGACTGACCCATGTTAGCTCTACTTGAGGGAGCACATAAAAAGTAGAAGTGCAGAGTTTGTGGCATGAGCTAGTTGCCTACCCTCAGAACCAAGGCATCAAATGGGCTTGCACTTGCTTGGCCCTGCAACAACCACACTGCTATGTAAGAATGCTGGCTTGAGCAGAGCTAGCATGTATCTGGCTGGGACACTCACACCAGCTGCAGTATAAACATGACCCTGTATCCAAATTTTCCCCAGTGATAAAATGGAAATAATAGTCTTTTTGCCTTGTCCAGTTAGCAGGAAATTTACAAATGACATCTTGGCACTTTATGCCTTGGAAAATCTCCCTTGCTGATACCAAGCTTTTTGCGACAGGGCAAGTCTGACTAGGAACATGGAGAGCATCTAGTAAAGCTCAGAATTTATTGGGGGAGACAGGGAGTGTTTTGTGGAGAGGACTGTGACAAAAAGAGATGAGTTAATTAAGAGGCTAAGTGGAAGAATTTTCAATTGAGGTGCTTAAAGCTAAGCCAGTGGTCCGTGGACCACGAGGGTACTGCAGGTAGTCTGTGGGTGTTGGGGTGGGAGTGGGAGATAATCACTGCAGGTAAAGGTATTGGAGATAAATGTACTGTGATGAGGGCAATATATTTGTGACTTAGTGTAATAAATATTAGAAATAGCTGCATTTTTAATACTCCTCAGTATACAAGTTTGACTCCTGTCGGCCACAGGCTATGTTAAAAACATTTAAAATGGTTTGTTTCCATGGTGGTCCACAAAAGTTTTTGATGACAACATACTGGTCCACATAAAAGGAAAGGTTGGGAGCTAAGCCATAAATCAATGTTTAAGTTCCACCAAGATCGATTGGAGCTATAGGTCCTCATCATTGCTCAAAGTCAGGCTACTTTAATAAAAACAAGCAAGAAGTCTTGTGGCACTTAAAGACTAACAAATTTATTTATTGCATGAGCTTTCATGGGAGAAAATCCCACTTCATCAGACATTTTTATTTAGTTGCCTAATATTAAGCACCCTAGTCTGAAAGCTGTATCACAGCTGTCAGGTTGCCCAATCAACAGTGTCTCTAAAGCTCTCAATAATTCCTTTGTGGAATTTAAAAATAAGCTTCCTTATGTTATAGACAAAGCTTCCCTCTATAATCTAGGGGAAATTTATTTAAACTCCAAGGTGCCCAGGAGTTATAGACAGCCAATCAAGCATTATGAAAGCAGGAATGACACATACTAACAACTTGTGTCGGTGTCATGCAAACACAAGCTGAATTCTCAGCAAAGATCTTGCTTCTCTACTTATGGGTTTTCTATTTCAGGATATAAAGCGCATTGAAATCAGAGAGCAGTGCAGAGATGACTTATGATTTTCACATTATCCTTTCCCCTTGTCATTTTAAACCACTCTGGTTTGTCTTCCCAAGTTGCATACTCATCAAGGGGGCTCCCTAATGAAGCCCTCATTCGCTTATATTCCCAAGTCCCACAAAATAGATCCTTCTCCCTTTCCTCCTTTTAGTTGGAGGTGCTACCTGAAACAGATTTGGAATTTTTCCATGAGGGGGTCAGGATGAGAAGGGAGAAGCAATCCAGGATTTGGATGCACATTTAAAATTCATACCCTTACTGAGATCTGGAGCCTAGCTCTTCCCCCTTTGTAGCTTCATGCCCTGGGAATTCAGGTTTGTGGAATGGAATGGACTGAGGCCAATGAAACTGTTAGCCCTCAACAGAGCTGGGACCCTCAAACAGTATTTCCCGACCAGTAGGCCACGGCATATGGACGTGCCCTCGAGACTAAGCAGGTGTGCCACAGAATTTTAGGAAAACTACTCGGACTTCTGGATTGGCTCATGAATATTGATGAGTTCAGTTGGAGACTATATGGTGGTGTGCCTCAAACTAACTAAAGGCATCAAGGTGTGCCACATCAAAGAAAAGGCTGGGAGACACTGCTCTAAAAACAGCATGGAGAGCTGTGCTACCCTCTGCCCCAACTGCCACTACTTGGAGCTGGTGGAGGTAGAGATGATTTTGCCTCAAATGCTCTTTTATTCCTCTCTTGACTATGGGAACCTATCTCCTTCCAAAAGCTGGCAGATGAGTTACAAAAACAGAGACAAATCACAAGGCAAGGATCACATTCCCTTTTTCTGACCATTTTCACTCAGAAGTTTATGAACCTGAACTGGACACACTCAGAGAGGCCCTACTTGAACAACTTGGTGACCATACAGACAGCTCTAATGTTGAAAGTGTCATGCAGCAGTGATGGAGTTTGGTGGCTCACAGGTAGTAGAATGCCCTAAACTGATAGCAGTCAAGAGGCTGTTAAATTTAGTGAGTGTTCTGGTAAAATCATATTCAACTCTTGAAAGATGTAGATGGAGCTGTCAAAACTGAGAGCTGCCTCAGGATGAAATTCTGAGTAGAAACTGAGGCTAAAATCAGATGAGTTTGGAATAAGAGTCACTGGCTCTTTAGTTTCATAGAATCATAGGGTTGGAAGGGACCTCATAGGCCATCTAGTCCAACCGCCTGCCAGAGGCAGGACCACTCCCACTAAACCATCCCAGTCATGGTTTTGTCCAGCCGGGCCTTAAACACCTCCAAAGATGGAGATTTCACCACCTCCCTCGGCAGCTCATTCCAAGGCTTCACCACTCGCCTAGTAAGAAAGTTTTTCCTAATATCCAGCCTTGACCTCCCTAACCGCAACTTGAGACCATTGCTCCTCGTTCTGTCCTCTGTTATTAGCGAGAACAGTCGAGCTCCCTCCTCCTTACAGCATCCCTTCAAGTAGTTGAAGGTTGCTATCAAATCCCCCCCTCAATCTTCCCTTCTGCAGACTAAATAAGCCTAATGCTTTCAGTCTTTCCTCATAGGGCTTGTGCTCCAGCCCTTTAATCATTTTGGTTGCCCTCCTCTGTACTCTCTCTAGCATGTCCCTGTCCTTTTTGTAGTGGGGAGCCCAAAACTGAACACAGTATTCTAGATGTGGCCTCACCAGTGCAGAATAGAGGGGAATGATCACATCCCTTGATCTGCTGGTAACACTTCTTTTGATGCAGCCCAGTATGCCATTGGCCTTTCTGGCAGCAAGAGCACACTGCTGACTCATATCTAGCTTCCCATCCACCATGACCCCAGGTCCTTTTCTACACTGCTGCTACTTAGCTGAATGTTTCCCAGCCTGTAGCGGTGCATGCGGTTTTTTCGTCCCACGTGCAGGATTTTACACTTGTCCTTATTGATCCTCATAAGATTTCTATTGGCCCACTGTTCCAATTTATCCAGGTCTCCCTGAATCCTGTCCTTGCCCTCCAACGTATCTACCGTTCCCCCCAGCTTGGTGTCATCCGCAAACTTACTGAGAGTGCAGTCTACTCCGTCATCCAGATCATTGATGAAAATGTTGAACAGAACCGGCCCCAGGACCGACCCCCTGGGGCACACCACTCATGACTGGCTGCCAGCTAGACATGGAACCATTGATTCCTACACGCTGAAACCGTTGATCTAGCCAGTTTTCTATCCACCTTATAGTCCACCTATCCAACCCATACTTCCTTAATTTGCCATTGAGAATGCTGTGGGAAACTGTATCAAAAGCCTTGCTAAAATCAAGGTATATCACATCAACGGTTCTTCCTGCATCCAGAAAACCAGTCATCTGATCATAGAAGGAGATGAGATTGGTCAGGCATGATTTACCCTTGGTAAATCCATGCTGACTGTTTCTGATCACTTGATTTTCCTAAGTGTTTGAGGATGGATTCTTTGAGAATCTGCTCCATAATTTTTCCAGGGACTGAGGTGAGGCTGACTGGTCTATAATTCCCCGGATCCTCCTTTTTCTCTTTCTTGTAAATAGGCACTACATTTGCTTTTTTCCAATCTTCTGTCACCTCCCCCATTCTCCATCAGTTTTGAAAGATAACGGCCAGTGGTGCTGCTATCTCATTGGTCAATTCCCTTAGCACTCTTGGATGCAGTTCGTCTGGCCCCATGGACTTGTGCACCAGTGTTCCCTCTAAGCTGCGCCAGCGTGCTGTAGCGCAGCCCGCCACAGCCGCCAGCGCAGCGGAAGCTGCCGGCAGTGTACTGCCGGCAGCCGGAGTCCCTGCAGAGAACTCCTCTGGGGCTGGGAGTTTTCAAAACTCCCGCCCAGAGGAGCTCCAACGGAGCATGCCCAGAAA
>ML682060.1:7300933-7393618 GCA_007922195.1 Podocnemis expansa | reverse complement strand
AAAAAATGCATTGAGCACTTCAGCTTTTTCCTCATCCTCTGTCACAAGGATGCCTGCCCTATTCAGCAAGGGGCCTACACCATCCCTGATCCTCTTCTTGTTATTAACATACTTGTAGAACCCCTTCTTGTTATCCTTTACATCCCTCGCTAGCCGCAACTCCATTTGTCCTTTGGCCTTTCTGATTTTATCCCTGCAGTCCCTAGCAATATCTTTATATGCCTCCTTGGTCATCTGACCAAGCTTTCACTTCCTGTAAGCTTCCTTTTTATGTTTAAGCTCAGAGCAGAGTTCTCTGCTAAGCCATTCTGGCTGCTTGTTCTTTCTCCTAATTGGAAAGGCAACTTCCTGTGCCCTTAGCAGGGTTTCTTTAAAATATAACCAACTCTCTTGGACTCCTTTCCCTTCAGATTAGCTTCCCAAGGGATCCTGCCCATCAGTTCCCTGAAGGAGCCAAAATCTGCTTTTTTGAAGTCCAGGGTTTTTGTTTTGCTACTTTCCTTCCTTCCTTTAATCCGGATCCTGAACTCAACCATGTCATGGTCACTACTGCCTAGCTTGCCATTTACCTCTACGTCCCTGATCAATTCTTCCCTGTTTGTGAGCAGCAGGTCGAGCGGTGCAAGGTCCCTAGTTGGTTCCTCTAGCATTTGTACTAGAAAGTTGTCCCCAACATTCTCTAAAAAGTTCCTGGATTGCCCATGCACTGCTGTATTGGCCTCCCAGCAAATGTCAGGGTAGTTTGTTCTAAATGCTACAAATACAGAGGTTATGATGGAGATAGACTATACAGGTCTCTATGCTGAACTTTCTATCTTCAATAAAAGCAAATAACTATACTGAACAGCAAGTAAATGCCTTAAAATACATGTGATCTTGTTTGCATATTTGCTCCAGTAGGAACTTCCACCATTAAAACAACGAACAACCAAACAATACAAAGACCATCTATAAAAATGATTGTCAATTTTAAAAGGGATATCCGTGTTAGTCTAGTCCAGTGAAAAAACAGCAAGGAGTTGTGTGGCACTTTAAGACTAACAGATTTATTTTTTGCATGAGCTTTCATGGGAGAAGATCCCACTTCCTCAGATGCTTCGAAGATACAGTTTGTGTGATCAAAGAACAATAACAGGACATGGAGATGGTTGAAATTTTTAAATAAAGTTGGAGGAGGGGAAGGGATGACGTCTAATGAAGTAAAAGAAACTCCCTCATGGAAAAACTTTGTATTTTGGGTTTTTCAATGTTTCAGAACAAAAAACTGCTAAAAATTTCTTAAATTTTATTTCAAAGTTGGGAGTCCCACTCTTCCCCACCAGTGGCAATATTTAAAACATTCTTCTTCCCCCAACCAAAACTAAGTTTTGAAATAAAATTTATCTGACCTCTAATCAGCTGACGCATAATTCCCTTTTTTTCCAGCTGTTTCTGATATGTTACATTTTGTCACCAGTCAGTGACTGAAAGCCAATGCCACCAGGAGGCTATAAAGAGGCATATGTGAAGTGAGCTGGTAGTCTCCCACAGTCCATCTTGAATGGACACCCATATCACAGACCCTATCATACCTGTTGCCTTCTTCTCTCAGCTGAGACTCCGTGAGGGTATGAACACCGAATTCTCTTCTCATCCTCTGAACAGCCTTGAAGCAATACTGATGAGGTTCTCCGCTGCAGCTCTGGCCCTGGTGAGATCTGTTTTCTGAGCAAAGGTTTCTGTTTCTTCTGCCAGCCATCTGGCACATTTTGCAAGCACTAAATTCACTTTAAAATGTATTAAATTATTCAGATTAATTTCTGATCTTTATAGGACAAGAAGGAAATGTGTAAACAGTGATTTAAGCTATAATTTTAGTTAGGACAGGAGGCTCCCAAATGGTTCCTTATTCCCCACAAGTGGCAAGAGACCAAGTAAAATTTAAAAGTGATAGAGGAGTTGGGTTTTTTTTTTGTTTTTTTGTTTTTCCTCCCAGTGGGATAAAGGCACCTGACTAAAGAGCTTCCCATTATGGCATGGATCCAGGTTCTCTGGCTGGACTAGCTTTTGTCTCTGAACAATAATCACATTGATTATGAAGGGCTTGCTTTCAGTTTTAATGAATCAGATGATGGTGGGAATTAACTGGAGAAGATTTCTCATGAAGGGTCTATGTATGCCGTATATCTGGAAGTTCCCATGAACCTCACCAACACCCCCCAGAACCAGGCTTCAGACCCCCTTTCCCCTGCTGGGTGAGTAGTCAAGGTCTTATCAGAAGCAAGTTCCACAGGGGTAGACGTGTTAGTCTAGTTTAGCAAAACAAATAAGGAGTTCTGTGGCACTTTTAAAGACTATATTATAGATAGCTTTCCACCATGACCTAAGAAGAAAATGAGAGTGGTTTTGCTACTTTTAAAAATAAAAAATAAAAAAAATTAAATACTCTAAGGGCTGAATTCTCAAAACAACTAGCCACATAAATCCCAAACAAGGCCCCCTTCGGATTCACAAAACCCCTGCTCAGTAGCCCCCTGCCCTGCAGAAACCTAAAACTGCTCAGTGCTTTATTTCTGCAACTAAAGAGGTTCCCCAGGCATATATATTTCTGCCTCTGGACATGTTGTGACAGGCTGACAATATCCTATAATATCTTGAATCAACCATACCAGATTAAGATAAACTTTACTGAATTAATTTAAACTTTATTGAGTTAGATTTAATACCTTTAGGGTATATTGTATTAAAAATGCAATTATGTGTTATTGTAGCAGTGCATGGACCTTCTCTGGTAGGGAGGGGGATGCTAATGTATTTCCTCCGTTATCAACCCTGTGAAACAATCCCTCTGTCCCTCAGAGAGGTCCACATACACTAGCTCAAACTAATTTTCCAGGGACCAAACAGACAAAAAGGATTTTTGGATAAACAACCTAGTCTTAACCTAGCTCAGGGGTCCCCCCATCCACCCCCTGGTGCATGGATGACCCTCATCTTCTTGGTAGGGTTGGAAGGACTGGGCCTCCTGAGGCCATATGAGACCAAATATTTCTTCTGGGCTCAAGCTGCAATGAAATTGTGACCTGAAGGAAACTCCTGAGCTGAGAATTTGAAAGACTCCTCCTTCCAGAATTCATGATAGAGTTGGGATGATCATTAGCATATGTCTTATTGTTTTAATAGGTTTTCTCCTTAGTGCTGTTACCTTAACAATAAAACACACTTGCCCAGGTAGTCACCTACACCTGCTGATAGTCACGCTTATCAACCAGTGAAGAGAAAGCAAGCAGGTGTGTTTGGGCAGCCCACTTCTGCTAGGAATTAAGCAAGCAAAGGCAAGGAGCTATGCAGCCTGGAAACACCTATATCAAAAGCAAAAAAGACATGGATGTGACATCTGCAATCTAGGCCAGTATACTGCTGTGTCATCCTAACCTCCTCCCCCCACTCCCAGGACACATCTTGCATTTGTTCCACTGTGTGACCCACCCCTTCCTGGGTTAGTCCCCTGTATCAGTGAGTGTGTCTGGCCAGCCACTCATGGGATTATTTAGTGGCATGACCACCAGCCAATATCCCCAGTCCCAGATACAATCCTAGGAACTCCTGTTTTACAGAGTTCAGTGCTGCCAACTGGAGTCTCCAAATTCAATGGTTAGTCAATTTATCAAAGAAATTGATATGCACCAGCTCTGTTACTCTAAGCAAGGACTCTACACATGTTTAAACCACATGCACTGCTTTAGATAAAAAACAACTAAAACAAGTTTAACTACTGAAAGATTTTCAGTGATTACAAGCCAGCAGGATATTGGGCAGTTTGATCACGAAGAAATAAATGCAAACTGTATTCTAAACTAAGCTTAATACTTCCCGTAGCTTCCCAAAATTAGATTACACCTACCACAGGCCGGTTAGTTGGCCTCCAACAAGGCTCCCCCCTGCCCACCAGTGTTCCCTCTAATTTTTCGCAGGCTGTGTGCGCAAAAAATTTCTTTTGTGCAAATTTTCAGAACCAGTGTCCAAATCTGTGCACACTCCCGTGTGTGTGGTCAAACTTGTGACCACAGTGAAGCAAGTATGTATGATGCAAATACTACCTGTTTTATTTGGAAATAGTGATGTAAATAATTTTATAAATTACAGAACCTTATTTGAAATATGCTACTTGAAACCGCCTTCTTAAAGTAGCATAAAAATATTAGCACTGTTGAATTTTTTTGGGCATGCTTTATTTTGTTGTGTGCATGGGTTTCATGACCTGTGCACATTTGCACATGCACACAGCTTAGAGGGAACATAGGTGCTCACCCATAAGCAATCTTGATGTTGTCTTCTAGATGGGTTCTAGAGAGAGATCCTGGAAGCAAAATGTCTCCCGTATTTGAAATGTCTCTGTACCCTCATGCTCCACTCCCCTTCAGGTTCAGGTAACCTTTGGTATTCTTGTCTGGTCTTGAAATCTGGAGTCAAGAACCATCACCTCTTCAGATGGTTAGGGGAGGCCATTGCTCCTGGAAGAGCTGGATGTCTTATGTGTACCTTTGTGGGATCTGAACTCTTACTCTACCATTTTTAATGCTTGCTTGGATCTGGTCAAGCCCTGTGAGAAACACCTTTCAGAAATATTACACAGAAGGTCTTCATAACCATTGAGGTGACACTGCAAGAAACATACTACTCCAACAACAATGTTCAGCATGTCACGAGCTCTCTGAAAATAGCTTGCATGACACCCTTTGGATTAACAAATATGCAGTACCACTATCAGGTGTACATGGGCTATGGTGTGTCACAATGGTTCGTCAAAGACAGGGAATGGATGGGGAGCTGGAAGCCTGAGAGTGAGTGCACTGGCTGGACTCCTGGGGGGAACTACAGCTGTGGTTGTCCTGAACTGTGACACGTGCCCACTGCAGCCCTATGCCAGACGTCCGTGCACCTAAGCCGCAGAACAACGCACAGACTGGGGGAAGATAGGCCTTCTTCTGCCCTAGTTTGTCTAGGAGGCTCAAATCTGCTAAGTGTGCTCAGACCTTGCCCACAACAGTGGGCCTCTATGGACAAGCTTATACAAAGCAGCAGGAAGAGGAAGCAGTCGGATACCCTCAACTTTTAGCTCAGTGATTATGGTATTCACTAGGCAAGTATCCTTTCTGCCTAAGAGGGAGAAGGGGTTTAGGAAAGGGCTTTTCCAGCTTTCAGGTGAGTGCTTCAACCCCCAGCCTATGGTGTCATTCTTCCATGTTCTGTCTCACCCAACAATTCTTTCATTATTTATCCAATGGAACAGCTTCTACAGGGGATACAGAGAGCCCCCACATCAAAATAGTTCCTAGTTTCAGTGGGAGGGAGCCTACTTTCCCAAGAAGCAGTAGCCCTCCTGCTGACACAATGCTATCCCCACAGGGATTATGTTGCTCGTAGGTGGGAGCAACATAGTAATGTTGATATATGTCTGTAGCATAGACCACACCCTGAAGAGGTTTTGCAGCTGAGAATCCTAAGCACAGATAGGGATCTCCCCACAGCCTGGAGGTAGGTGTCTATCTCCAGAAGGGCTTGCTACACACCCCTTAGCTTGCCATCTCCTACTTCAAGCGAGGCACAGCCGAGCATTCTGGCTTTTGTGAATCCCCATCTGAGGCGCCTATTTCTCCACAACTATTCATTGCACCTAATACACCTAACTGAGGCTTTGTAAATGTCAGTGCTTTCCGAGGTACCTACAAGTTAGCTGTGATGACACTGAGCATCATCATTTTCTTTGAAAGTCTAGCCCTAAATGTCTTTATATAATATGGTTGATAAACCCCAGCTGATGCAAGAGACTGGGGTTTGCGTACTGTGTCTGAATGGGAAGCCTTCCTAAAAGATGCAGCAATATTTACATCATCCCTTGGAATTTCACTAGGCAGCCTTAAGATAAGAGTAAGTTATAGATGCTGTAGATGCCCCCACATGAGGAAATTGCCCAGTAAGTACACTCAATGGCTGGTGCCCACATCTGCAGCCGTATCTGTTTGCTCCAGGCCTACTCCTCATTCCCACCTTTGATGGGGATTTCAGTCTGCATTTTGTTGGCTTCTGCCAACCAAAGCTTATGAGTTAACCAAACCAGACCTTTTAAAAGGTAAATCTAGTGAAAAAAAGATGTTATAATGTAGATTTGCTTTATTCTATTTCAAGAAAGAAAAGAGAAAGTGTGTAAATTACAAGGTAGTGTGAAATTACTTTCTAAGTGAGGAAATCTAGAATCTTATCTAAATTTTAAGCATGTATCAGAATATTCACAGGAAGTAAATGCTAACCTCCTACATACCAGTATTCACATCAGAAGTCTAATTAAACAGCTATACCTTTCCAGTCAAGAAAGGGAACCATATTTTGTAATGTATGGATTCAATCAAAGCTACCCATCAGAACTGAAATATCAAATGCTCAAAATGTTCTGAAGCACTACAGACCAAGAATTATTTGTCCAAATATTTGGCAATCAATTATTTATAATTTATATGCTAGAGGACATGATACACTCTTCACAGACACACAGTCTTCACAGTCTCCTATAGAAGAGAGAACAAACTTTGTAAAATAAGCGACTAACCACTGAAGCTATTTCATTTAACTCTACTATATACATACACTTAAAAAAAATAAACAGAGGTTCATGTTACCAGATGGGTAGATATTTAGGATAAATCCATTTTCAAAATATCAAGTGACACCTATCAGTCTAATACTCCTCCACACCCTGCGTGTTCTTTGTAGCCTCTGCAGGAGCCACCAGCTGTTTTTCAGTTCTTTATTCTCCTTACAACTGATTTTATGCCCTACTTCATTTCTTCCTTTATTGCTCTTCTCTCCTCTTGTATTCCCTAGCACAATCACAGGTTTTTCTCCCAACTGGAGCTATCATGCAACCGGAGATCTGTCGGGTGCAGACTAGCCATCATCCCCTCATTCTCAGCTGTTCTCAGATGTAAAGTAAATGACCAGATGAGAGTCACTTGTGATCTGGGTTAGTGATAAAGTAGGGGTGTTGTGGGCTACTACATGCATGTGGCAAATTACCAAATAGTTTATGTGTACAACCACTAATGGGATCAGTGGACACTTACTCCTGTCATGCAACTCAGTGCTGGCATTTGTAAACATACCTAGATTAAATGACAGCAGCTGGTAACTAAATTCAGTTGTCTTTTAGCAGCACTCCTGTGAATCAGGCACTTAAGTACTTAGTACTCTAATTAAACCAGTTTTGTCCAATTTTAATTAGAATGAGCCAAGACATTTGAGCAGTCCTCCTGAAACAAGGGCAATACTGCTAAATAAGGACATTTGGTCATCCTGCTTGTATTTTGAAATAAGACTCACCCATTTTCTGCTACTTTTGGTAGCTGTATTATCTACACAAGCTATACAGAGTGGGGGAGAAAGCAGCCTGTTCATAATCTTTTGGGAGTGGAAAGATCAAAAGGACAACACTGTTACACACACAGGAGCCTTGGTATGTTAAAAAGAGAGCTGGCAGAGACGTCTCCAGCAGTTGAACGTGGTAGGGTAAGCTAGGATGAAATTACAGTCACTAACTCATTGGGATAGAAGTCTATCACACCACCCATAGGCTGACCTACTAACTAATCTTTCTGATGTACATTCAAGCACACATCTCATTTGGGTGTTATTTGATCACTTCAGCTGAAGCAAAGTGAGCAGTTATGTCTCCTTTCCTCATAGAGAGCTGCTAAGATATTCATCCCCATTAGACGATGTGGTTTTACATTTTTTTTTTTAAATATGCAGACAGATATTGGGAAGAGTCCTTCTGTAACCTTCGTTTTTGGGGATGGAGTGGGGAGAGGAGCAATTGCAATTGCATTAAGTAGGCAGCTTCTGCAGCTGAAATACAAGCTGGTAAACAAGCCAAAGTTGATTCCCAGGTCCTCTCTGTGGTAACACTGATGCCTGACCCATTCCAAGGATTTGGTCCTTGTCCCATTGAAATCAATGAGAGTTTGTCAGTTTACTTCAATGGCAGCAGAACTGAGTCCCTAAATACAGTCCTTATTAAGAGCGCTGACCTCATTTTCCGGGCCAGCATAAATAGGTGGTTTCTAATTATTAATCACTAGCTATGCTATAAATTGCTAATATCATAATAAGTTTACCAAATAGTTTACAGTATGGCTCATTTTCATCTCCACTGATCAAGGAAATTAGTACAAGTCATCTTTAAAGACGTGGTACTGTAGCCTCCTCCAAAACTGCATCACAATGCAAAGTTGCAATAGCTGTCTTATGTCACGATACTGCATCAGTCTGCAAGAACCCCGCTTCCTCATATTATGGTGCAATTTCATCACATTCGAATAGCACAATGCTGGAATACTTAAAATAAAGCTCTGAAGGGGGTTAAATCTGGGCTTGGTGACTGGAACAAAATGCTTCCAGAGGGTGTCTGTCCTTCCTGGTCAGTTGAAACATAATAGCAAAGTGCACTATTGAGCAGCTTGCACTTCAATGGTCCACACTATATCTGTGTATTCTGTTGACCAAGGTAGATTTTTAGGCTTCAGTGGTGTTCAATAAGTTAGCACCTTATATAAATTTCTATGAGAAAGAAAAAGACAAAACAGTTATGGACTCTAGCCACCTGCAGCAGTAAATGCCACAGTCTGCATGAAGCTGGATTTTCTTGGGCTAGTTTAATATTTACTTGAGGAAAGGATCATCCTGTGCAATAATTATGCAATTTTAATAACACATTTAAAAAGTCTCTAGGTGTCCAGAGAATCAAGACACAAACACTGTTAAAAAGGGGAAAGGCTTCTGCTCAACTGTTCAGTTTTGAACATGGGAGACCTAGTAGGTTACTGTATAGACTATCTATGAGGCTTTCTTTTTTTTTTAACAATGAACCAATTCTTTTAAAAGAACATTACAAATTCTGTTTTAAAATATTGGAAAGGACTGTGTGTGGCAAAGGATTCTCATTCTCTCATAAGCTATAGCTGACTTCACAGGAAAAAAAAAGAGCAAGGAAGAAGCTGGTAAAAGACAGCAAATTTGCACCTCAGGAGTTTACCAGCATTTCTGGCTATTTCCAAGCTAGATATCAGCACAAACAGCTTGGGGGGGGGGGGGGGGGCGGATTAGGGCACAAATAGTGGTGCTGAGCACATAAGAGAGCTTTCATTTTGTTCATTATTCACTACTTGCACAGATCCTCATGTGACAAGTTGAAGAGCTTAATGTGCTATGTGAATTTATTGTAGCATGATAACCAATTCACCTGTGTCCTGCCCATTCAAATCTAAATCGTAGAGCAGTTTCAGTCAGCCAGAGAAATATTCCCACCTTCTCTTTCCAGCTGTAGTATGTCTCCACAAAACATTACACTTTTCACAGCTCAGGACAAAGCAGTCCAATTTTTTTTTTTTTAACAGAATGCTAGCGAGAACATTTCCTAAGTAGTTTCTGCAACAAGTTTTGTGTGCACTACAGGATAGTTTAGGGTGAATGGCAATGTTTCCTCTAATTTTTTGTAGGCTGTGTGCACAAAAAAGTTATTTTGTGCAAATTTTTGGAACTGGTGTCCAAATTTGTGCACACTCCAGTGAGTGTGGTCAAACTAGCGAGCACAACGAAGCACATGTGTATGATGCAAAAAATATATAAACTTTATTTTGCTATGGTGATGGAAATGATTTTATAAATTACAAACCCTTATTTGAAACATGCTACTTGAAACTGCCTTCTTAAAGTACCATAAAAATATTAGCAGTGTTGAATTTTTTTGTGCGCACTTTATTTTATGTGAGGGGGTTTCATGACCTGTGTGCATACACACACGAGCACAGCTTAGAGGGAACATAGATGGATAGAGGGATTTTTATTGGAACTTGTTTAAGATGACTTGCGCAATTCATTTGTGGCTTTGCCACTCTTGAATAACATGATCATACCCAGACGTCTGTAACATGGTGTATGCATGCCATATAAACAGGTGCAATTCTAGACACTTTGCAGAGGGCTGCTTCTCTGATTCCACAACAGTTAGAAGGGCATCCAGGTATACATCATTATATATCCCTACTACTTTCAACAATTTTTCCAAATTTTTTCTTGTTTCCCCTGGTAGCCAAGCAGCTTTTACCTGTAATCCTTCTAGCCTATCAGCTAGAATTTTTTTAATAGATCTGTCCTTTTTTTTAAAATCCTGGAGCATGTTTAGTTGTAGGATGATTATCAATTTAATTGTAAATACACCAAGGATGAGGGTAGAATAATACCCCAAAGAGTCTGCCACTAGGCCATCTACCAACAGCCTAACGCATTCAGCCTCAATTCCTAGGTTTGCCTATAGAGATACAATCCAAGAATCATGGGTTGAACCCACTGAGCAAACAAACTGTTTGTGCAAGTTGTGCATATAGCTATACAGCTATCCCACAGAGGCAAGTGTTGAAATTTTTACCTCTCTTTCATCCCCATTCCTGCTTATTGCTTGCTACACCTACTCATCATATCTTATCTTGACTAAGACCCTAATCCTGTGCATAGTACGATGGGGCTCTTCAAGGGTACAACTTGCCAATGAATTATGCATTGCAGGATCAGAGCCTTGGATTGTAAGAGCCTTGGTACAAGAAGTCTTTCTACATTTGTACAGTGCCTAGCATAGCAGGGGCCCAGTCCTGACTGTGGGCTTTGGGTCATGATCTAACTAACACCTTTGCATGCACACATTTGCCCCATTCCGCTGTAGGGTTCACAGTGTCTCATACTGACTTCTCTAAAGATACTACTGTCACAATTATTTTCTGTTTTCAGTTCAAAGAGTGATTTTTTTCTAAGTGTGAATAGCAAAGTGACCTGAGATCCAATAAAATAAATCAAAGCAGTACTTTTTCTAACTTCCATGTAGACAAGATTCTGCAATGATAGCTTAATCTCAGTTTTGTTAAGCTGAATGAAGCAAGATAGAAATGGAATTTTATTCCTAAATCAACTGTACTTATGTATTAAAAATACACTGTTTGATTATTAAATTATTAATATAAATAAGTGGATTACACACTGGAAATACTGTCACTATAGGAAAATTGAAATCAACCAACAGACATTTTTAATCTGGAATATCTAATCAGATCACTTCTAAAAAGATTAGAAATTTAATTTTCGCTTGTCTTAGATGCCGCATAGTGGCCTATTAAGATTTTCTTTGAATTTCATTTCATACTGCTTGCAGAAATCAGTGTCTGAGAGGGTTTAAAATATTGATGATGCTCTCCTGTATGCATACATCTATATCATACTGTACCTCTAAGATCCTTGAGGAAATTATAGTGTCTTCTAAGATCATCATTACTTTGCATCAAGATGTTTTTAAAGCAGCAGTTTTTTAAAAAAAATAAAAAACATTAGATGGATTAATCTAGCAAGCAAGTCTAAATCAGATGCTTACAAAGGCAAAGTTCACTGAGTGGATGAAGAACGAGCAAGAAGTTTTTCATGAACTGTGAAACCATGCACAGTTTGTCTAGTCCAGTGGTTCCCATGCTTTTCTCTGCTGTGGCACACTTCAATACCTTTAATTATTTTGAGGCACACCACAATGCAGTCTCCAAATGAACATATGAATATTCATGAGCTAATCCAAAACTCTTCCGATAGCTTTTCAAAATATTCTGTGGCACACTGGTTGGGAAACACTGGTCTAGCCTTCTATTTTTTAAAAAGCAATACACATTTTTGAAGCAGCAGCTATTCTCTGGTTATATATAAATAAATTTGTGTTCAGTGAAAATAATCATGAACTTGCTAGAGACTGTATGCACATATGTAAGAAGAGACAGAGAAGTGACCTTTTGACTCACTTTTCACTTAGCAAGGTTTATATCACAAACCAGCTTCAAAAGTAACAGCAAATAAGCAGCGTTAAATGTTTCTTCCTTGGGAAATAAAGGGTTTTTTGGTTTGGGTTTTTTGGTTTGTTTGTTTGTTTTGCATGTTTACTTTGTTTTCCTCCCATTGGCTGTTGCCCTTCTGAACACAAATAATGTATTCGATCTGTTTAATGGTGGGTGAATTTATTGTAAAAAAATCTAAAAACTAAGGGCCAACCTCATCCCAAATATGACTTCAGTCAAGGTTCCTAGAGAGGCCTTAAATCTCTGGTTATTTGTGGGTAGAGAAGGCACTTTGATTCTAAGTGGGGATTTCAAACTCAGAAGTCACTCACTCAGTGTCTCAGCAGGTGATCTAGTAGAAGTCAAGGCTTCATCATCTACAAGTGACTAGGCCCTGTCAAAGTCAAACCAATGCAGGGGCTATAGGGACTGAAGCCCCGGGCCCCAGCCTAAAGGCACTGAGGGAACAGGGCCCTGGAGCCAGAGGCTAGACTTTGGATCTCTCTTGCCCTATCCCTGGGCTAGCTGATCCACCCCCAGGGTCACGATGGCTCAGTGCATGTTCACACCGATCAAGGTGCGGGGCTGGCTTATGTGTGGTGTGGCATCCAGCATGGCCCTCCAGGTCACACTGAAGGCTGCACCTGTGCCAGCCAGCCTGGCCCCTGGAGGCAGATCAGTCAGACTGGGGCCAGAGTAGGAATGCTATTGAGAGTGGACTCTGACCCCCAGGACCTCCCAATGCTGGCCTACCTGCAGGCTGCCATGATGGGGAGCCAGAGCCCCAAGCTGGGGGGGCACCACAGTGGTGGGGGGCTGGGGCCTCAATGCCCCTTAATCTGCCTGGGCCCTGTAAGTGTGAAGGTCACCTCTCAACAATCAGTAGGTAGCTAGTGCCTCAGTTTCCCTCCACTGAATAAGATCTTCACACGCTGATAGGGAGATTTGGCTCCCTGGTCATTTCAAAATTTCTCCCATTCCAGAATAAACATGAGTTCAAATGAGAATCATAGGGTTGGAAGGGATTTCATGAGGTCATTTAGTCTAACCCACTCCTAAAAGCAGAACCACTCTCACTAAATCATCCTAACTAGGATATTGTCTAACCAGACTTTAAATATCTCCAAAGACAGATTCCACCACTTCCCTAGGCAACCCATTCCAATGCTTTATCACTCTCCTAGTGAGAAAGTTTTTCCTAATACTCAGCCTTGACCTCCCCAGCCGTAACTTGAAACCATTGCTCCTGGTTCTGTCCTCTGTTACTACTAAGAACAACCTAGCTCCCTCCTCTCTGGAGCACCCCTTCAAGTAGTTGAAGGTTGCTAGCAAATCTCCCCTCAGTCTTCTTTTCTGCATGCTAAGTAAGCCTAGTTCCGTCTGTCTCTCCTCATAAGTCATGTACCCCAGCCCCTAATCATTTTTGTTGCCCTCTGCTGGGCGCTTTCTAACCCATCCACATCCTTTTTGTAGTGGGGAGCCCAAAACTGGACACAGTATTCCAGATATGGCCACACCAGTGCCAAATAGAGGGGAATAATCACATCCCACAATCTGCTGGCAATGCTCCTAATGATACAGCCCAATATGCCATTAGCCTTTTTGGCTACAAAAGCACACTGTTGACTCATATCCAGCTTCTAGTCCCTCCTAACCCCAAGGTCCTTATCTACAGTACTGCTGCTCAGCCATTTGGTCCCTAGCCTGTAGAAGTGCTTGGGGTTTTTTTCTGTCCTAAGTGCAGGAGCAAACCAGCCGAGAGGATGGGCTCTGCCCTTCTGCCAGCCCTCCCCATCTCTAGAGTGGAACAGCCGGCCCAGGGGAGGGGTGGGAGAGGGAAGCCCTGCCCCTGGGCCGGCTGTTCCTCTCTGGGGGCGGGTCAAGCCCGCAGGCATGCAGCGGAAGCTGCTTTTCTTAACTTAAAGCAGGGAGCTGAGCAGCACGGCTCCCCTGAACTCATCGAGGGAGCAGTGGGGCCCTAGGCCACCGCCTGCCTCTCCTACCCTAAAAGCCACTTCTGCTCTGGTATGGCAGCAGTCCTCTGCATCTAGATTGATTCCTCAGCCTTGGACATCTCCTCATGCATGCTATCAAGTAATTTCTCCAAGGCATGGGCTGAGCCTAGATACGTCCTCCTGTAACTCTCCCACCTGCCTCCTGAGAGATTCCCCCAGAAGACACTTGTCACACTGAATTATCTCCCCAGCCTGATTGTCTGTGAGTGGGAAATGCAGGCAACAGTCTCTGCAAGTCCACACCAGGATCCTGGTCGAGATATCCATTTTCAGAATGTCTGTCTGGCTACAGGCACAGGAGAAGGAGACAGAAGGAGTGCTGGCACAAGCAGTGCAGCTCCTCTTCACCACAGTGGCCTCACCAACTCCTTCCCAAAGTTCCTCTCTCAAACTCCTCTTTTGTAGTCCTCTGGTCGCTCAGCCACTGGCTTTTAAGACCTTCTCTGCCTAGGTCAGCCCTTGCCTCTTGTTAAGCACACAGGTGAAGGGTGATCACAAGGCTGATTGAGGCTGATCAAAGGATAGCAGGGAATAATGGTACAAGCAGCCTCCAGACACACAAGCAATCACAATCCCAAATCACACAGTAACTGACAACAGAAATCACCTGTAGGAAAGACACAAACACACAGTTACCAATTCCCTCACCCCAAGGTTTGTTCTCTCCTTTGCTTCTTCAGCAAGGGGCCGTGTGCAGGTGGCGGAGGCCCCCTCTGTGAGGCGGAGGTTGGTCATGGCAGGTATCACCCGGGTTGGAGACCTCCTGGATTATGCCCGGGGGAACTGGGTGGATCCCCATGAGCTGGCTTGGCTCATGGGGCTCTCCACCCTTCGCCCCCCCCGGCGCCTACTCCAGGAGGTGAGGGCAGCCTTGCCTCCCACTGCTCGGGTTTACCTCGAGCGGGTCCTGCAAGAGGGTACTCCCTGCCCCCTCCCAGTCCTAGCCCACCGGAACTTCTAATCGGGCCTCGGCCCCATCAGCCCCCCCGGCCATCCCCGCCCCATGCCCCGAGCCGGCTGCTAGATTTGCAGCCGGTCTCTTTCCGAACCGTGCCTCGTAAATATCTGTACACACTCGTGCTACATACCATCCACTTCCTTGCCCTTGCGTCCCGCCCGGATACAAAGTGGCGGGACCTTATTCCACCTAGAGAGGGCGAGGACCCCTGGTGGGCCAGTCTGTATGCCCCCCTCACTCCAAGGCCCGCCGGGGACATCAGTTGGCGGCTCCTACATGGAGCCGTGAGCACGGGCGTGTACCTGGCGCGGTTCACCCTTTGTCCTGACACCTGCCCCTTTTGCGGTGAGAGGGAGACCCTGGCGCATATCTATCTACTGTGCCAGGCTGCAGCCCCACTTCCGGCTCCTCCAGAACCTCCTCTTGAGGTTCTGGCTACACTTCTCCCCACACCTGTATCTCTTTGCACTCCCCATCCGTGGTCCCACAAAGTCGCGGGACCTCCTCGCCAACCTCCTCTTGGCTTACGCAAAAGTAGCCACCTACAAAACTCGGGAGAGGAGGTTGGCTAATGGAGGGGCCTGCGACTGTGGGGCCTATTTCCGGTCCCTTATCCGTGCATGTATCTGGGCAGAGTTCCTCTGGGCGGCGTCCGCTGGCTCCCTTGACACCTTTCGGGAGCAGTGGGCGCTGTCCGGGGTTCTCTGCTCGGTGACCCCTTCTGAAATCCTTGTTGTAAACCTGTGACCCTCACACCCATCCCTGTTATTTCTTGATTTGTCCCCTGTACTCATTTGAAAACCAGTCCAGTGCCATCTCCCCATAGGCTGGGGGAGGGTTTTTAGAGGGGGGGGGCTTACCCCCCCCCACCGCCCTGGGTTTTTCAATAGGTTCTTCAGCAAGGGGATCGCCTTTGCCTCCTTCTAAGGGCTTCATCTACTCCTTCCCTCTCAAACTCCCCTGTTTGCAGTCGCCTGTTTGCAAGAAGACAAAGTCAGCTCTCTTCCCATCAGTGCAGGAGTCCAGAGGAGGTACTGCCCCTCTAATTTGGAAGTGTTGTCCACTTCCCCATGCCAGGTGGCACACTTCAGCTGTAGCACATACTATCTTCCTACCACTACAGGCTCCAGTTCAGAGACTTAAAGAAATAACTTCTCATTTCACCCTCAGATTTTCTCTTAGGACCACCTTTTTCTCATCTTGCCTGCTTCACAGGTCTTTCTTTCCAAACCCTACCAGACTGTTTCCATTTGTCTCAGGAAACCCCTACTCCCACTAGCATGCTGTTTCTCCACTTCTCCTCTCACAACTATTCAGCTGAGTCCTTAACAGCTTTCATTCCCGACTTCCTCTCAGCAAGAACAGTCCTAGCCACACAAGCTTCCCGTTCACTGATAGCCTCTAGGACTCTTTCTGACAATACAAGACAGATCTTTCTTTGCAATTCTTCTTTCCTAGTAGGTCTTTCTGTAACAGTTACCTAATCTGGGAGGAAAGCCAAGCACAGCTGGGAGGTAGGGCCCAAGTCCCTTTTAAAGGCTCAGTTCACCTCCCCATCAGTGTGGGCCAGGTTCTAATTCGCAATACACTTGAACGCATGTTTGTATCTCATCGAAGTCAGTTTGGCTTAAACATATGCCTAAAAGGAGTTTTGCTGAATGAAAGACTTTCCATTAGCCTAGGTAGTCAACAGAGCAGAAGGCAAAGAAGGGCCGAAATTCAAGCATTGTAGACAGAGGCATTTGGAAAAACATGCTACTTAGCATTTGCTACATCAGTGACTGTAAACCCTTTTAGATCACTGTACCTCTTTCAGGAGTCTGGCTTGTCTTGTATACCCCCAAATACTTTGCTTATAGAATGAGACAAAAATACAGGTATCACAGCACACAAGTACTGAAAAATGGCTGATTCATTTTTACCATATAATTATAAAATAAATCAACTGAATACAAATAAAATACTTGTATTTCAGCATATAGTATATAGAGCAGGATAACCAAGTTGTTGTCTGTATGAAATTTTAGTTTTGTACTTACTTGCCTAATGCTTTTTATGTAGCCTATAGTAAAACCAGGCAAATATCTAGATAAGTTGATATACCCCCTAGAAGACCATTGCATACCGCTAAAGATGTGCATACTCACAGCTGAAAACCACTGCTTTACATGCTCAGTGTGCTTTACAACAAACCTTTGAAGTAGGAAAGTATAATGACCATTTTACATATGGAGGAATTGAAGCATACAGAGATTAATGGTGGGCTCCCTGAAGGTATTTAAGCATGGGTTAGGTGCCTAAACCACGGATTAGGTGCTTAAATCCCAGTTTTGGCTCCACTGTGACCCAAAAAGCTTCTCCTGAACCCTCTAGGTCAGGGGTGGCCAAACTTGCAGAACTCAAGAGCCGCACAAGTCGATTATTAAACCTTCGAGAGCCGCACTGAGGCATACAACCACATTTTTACCTACTCCAAAATTACTAACCTTAAAATTCATTGCACACTTTAATTTTATCATAAAAATTGGGCAAATATTGATCCACTAATGTCAGATTCTAATAATTATTTAAGATTACCATGAAACTAGGCCTATACAGTAAAAATTTAGCTGTTGCTAGATGTAGAACACTACAGGCTTGTGACAAGTTTTTTTAAAATCTGGGCAGTAACTTGTCAGTGCAGCAGGTAAAAGCTCTCTGAGATGCTGATCTCTAAGTATTGCACAATGTTTTGAATTTCATTGTGGAATATGATGCTTCACAACAGTAAGTTGTGCCAAAAATTGAAAGTAATCTATGTTCAGTTTTATACTTTTCTCCTTTGTATTTTCATTTCTTAGTATTCCATATCATGTTTAGGACTTGTAAAACATGATTTTATTTTAACAATGAGTACGCTGCATTGGGGCCTATGAGAAAATCTAAATATGCTATGGCTTCTCTGACCATGTCACACTTCCCTCCCCCTGCCCCCTGTTGCTGCTTCCCTGCCGTCTCTTGCCATGCTGCTGCTTCTCTGCTTTTCCCAACCATGCCACACTTCTGCCTCCCACCCCATCCCGGCACCTACCGTGCCCCCACTTCCCTGCCAATATTTCTGCCAGTAAACTTATTCACTAAAATACTCATGGACAGTGAAGACAAAAGGTCTGAGGACTCAGACACAATTAATTTTAAAATGACAGTAAGGGAAAATACTGCTCTCATCTTAATCCTGTGAAGAGATGCACGCAGCGACACCTCTTCAGCTGTTGAGAATCACAACAAATCAATGAGAATTTATGGGGACAGAAAGTGCAAGATCAAATCCTGTTTCGGTAAGTGCTTTGGAGTCCATGCCCAGAAGATACTATGGAAAAAATCCCACTGAGTTTATTCAGTTTGGGATCAGACCCTGTATAAATTCTAAATATCAATATTTGGTTTTTATAATTCAAAGTAAAATCTTTATCGGTGAGAGATTTTTTTCAGAAAGTTTACAACACAATTTTCCGTCCTCAGCCCTTCGCAGCAATTACTCTTGTCTAATGGGCTCAGATACCCATAGAGTCATTCATGAAGACTGCACTGAAATATAAATAGATTTTGACTATACAGCAAAAAAGAATTAATACACGTTGAATGTCATTTAATCAGTAGAAGTATAGGGGTGCTATTGAACTATGCAGTGAATGTAAATTATCTTGGTAATTCACTTAGTTATATGAATTAAAATTTTCTTATAAAATAAACGTGCTAGCAGTTCCTTCTGCACACAGATGACATACTGATGTCTCAGGCACACTTGTTCAATGGACTTAAGGAATTTTTTTTCTAAAGCCAGTTTTCAGTAGTGGTGGTCTATCCTAAGTCTAAATCATTTTGCATGCTGAAAATGAACCATGATCCATAATAAGTACTTGTAGCATTCTTTAAATAGAGGGGTTTTTTAATAACCTTTTGACAGAAGTCGGTGTTTTTGGCTGTAACACTTGTGTCAATTTTCAGTCATTTCGGATGATTCTTATTTAATTCTCAAAATAGAAATACAACAGAAATAATTCTGCATTCTATTACAATATCTGGAAATACCAGGTGATTTTTTAAAAAGAAAATTAATTTACAATTACTTTTCAGGTTTAAATTGCTAATTAGCATCACTTATCTGTAGTTCATTGTAGACTTGTTCTTGATCAATTTATGTTGCCAGTTTTAAAAATATTTACCCAGAAAACAATATCAAAAAAGAAAAGTATTTAAAAATTCATGCACTGATATAATTAAAGACTGTATCATTATGCACACAGACAAGGAGGGTAGAAATTAATATTGTGCGGGTAAACTATAGTACCTGGCAGTTACTTGCTCTGAGTGCTTGTCTTTCCCTGCAGGCTCTCTCAATGTGGTCCCTCCTCTCCCTGCTCTTCCCAGGCTGCTTTTTCCCTGCGCACTCTCACAAGGCTGCTCCTCTGCTGCTGGCTCTCACCCTGCCACCGCCTCTCTGCTGTCCCTGATCACTGCAAATTTCTTGCCCCTGGCTCCCGTCCTGCCACCCTTCCCTCCTGCGCTCTCCCAGGACCCACAATTTTTCTTTAACAAGCCGCATGCAGCTCGCGAGCCACAGTTTGGCCACGTCTGCTCTAGGTGCTTAAACTCACTTAGCACCTAAGTTTTCAGAGTAAAATCCCCCTCAAGGCCTCTGTTTCCATTGCTGGGCATATACACTGCTGCCTCACTCTAGACACCCAGACAATTATCACCCATCTAAGTCCTGGGGCAATTAAGCAGGAAAAGATAGGCCTTGGCCATCTAAAATGTGCATGACCCAAGCTGGTGGATATGCTCAAAGACCACTTACCAAATCAGGTCCCAGTCAAAATCCAGCCTGAAGGGGAGGTGATGATGTTTACATTATAACTTTCAGCCTGGTGCCTAGAGCACTGACCTTGGATGCACAATACTGATGTTGAGTTCCTGCTCCCCTGCCAGAAGGGGAGAGGAGATAGCAAGAGGGACCTTCTGTCTCTCAGGAGAGTGCTCTAGCCACTGAGCCACTGCGTGTTTTGATGCGAGACTCCCTCAGTCTCTCCTGTTGAAGTTCTTGTACCTCCCAGCAGTCTGGATTTAGGTGCCTATCTCTAAGAGAGGTTGAGGTTTAGACACACCTCTTTGCTTGGCATCTTTCACTGGCTAATTTAAGTGGGGAGCTTCCCAGCATAGTGGTTTCTGTGGATTGCATAATTAGGCCCCTATCCTTGTGTTGTATGGGGAGCTTAGGTGCCTATCCCTGTGTTGTATGGTGAGCCTAGGCACCTACCTTGGCTTTGTGGATCACTGTTGTTCCTGTGATTGTCCAGCAGTCTAAAAATGTTAAATACTCTGATTGTCAGCATTGCAGCAAAGTCTAAGTCTCTTCATGGATCTCACCTTAAGTGACTTAAACATTGCACAGCAAGTCAAGTCAGAGAAACCAAAGCCAGGGTCAGGTCAGAGACTCTCTCTTTGCTGCTTTCCTGTATAACACCTAACACAATGAAGTCTGATCCTTAGTTGGGTCCTCTAAATACTATTAGAATAAATAATAAAAAAACAACACCATTGGCTCAAGATGTGGTAAAACAGCAGGGTCAGATACAAACCTACTGAATTTGTGGAGGAAGAAGTGTGTGATTTGAATCTCCAAACTGGAGCTCATCCTTTTGGGTTTTAGTTCTGGTTAGGTCCAGTTTAAAACCAGAAAAAGTTTATTTTCTTGTTCTGTTTTGGATGTGGCTAAAATCTCCTAAGAATTCAATACAAATGGATGGAGCTCACACAGGGATAACTTGTTTATTATGCAATATTTCCACCACTGATGATGGAGGAAATTTCATATGATCAGCTTGTCTTAGTATCTCCTCCCTGATTAACTCTTGTCAAATTCTGCCATGATGGTGCAGTTCCACTGAAAGCAGAGGGGATATCAGTTAACAAAAAAATTAAATAGCATTTAAATTTGAGGCACCCTTCAAGCTTGAGGCCCAGGCCAAATAGCTGTCCTGGCCCTCTTGTGTGACTGGCCCTGAATAGCACTTTAAAAAGAAAGAGAGAGGAAGGAGAAAAAAAATCAGACCTAATGACGTGATTCCCAACATATGGTCAAAGTAATCATTCTGAGCTGACTGCAGTTTTAGTAACTTCTATCTTGCTATGTTGTCCCTGACATATTTCACTTTCTTGGCATTCATCCCCATTACTACCACTTCTTCCTTCACTGTGAGACTTTCAATTTTACCCCTCTGAATTGATTTCCGGCTGCCTGATGGAGTGGCAGAGTACATAAGTTCATCTAAGTTGGCAAAGATCAGTGCTGCTAAAAGGACTAGTCCCCATTAAACTGAAAGTGTACTGTACTTTAAGGAGTGAATTCACAGTGAGATTCATAAAAAGTAATAAGTGGACTGGATAAAGTTAGCTTCCCTAACATCTGTCAGTTTCCCACAAAACTCTTCCTATTCAGGAAGAACTTGTCTTGTACTCAAGGGACATCAGAAATCTCACTCTTCCGTGAATCATTTGACTCAGCCATAACAGAGCAACTTTAGAAATCAGTACGGCTATGTTTACGTGTAAACTCTTATTTTGAAATAACTTATTTCAAAATGACTTACTTCAAAATAAACTCCTTATTTCAAAATAACTTAAATCAAAATAAGGGAAAACCTCAAAGCGAAATAGCATGTCCGGACACAGGACTTGCTATTTCGCTTCAGGAGAGGGGCAGCCTGGGAGGTGTGGCAACATGGCCCCCTTGCTGGGCCATGCCCCCACCCAATATATACAAAAAGGAAGGCACACTGGGAAGGAGAAGGGCAAAAGTATTTTTTCAAAGTAACTATTATTTTGAAACAACACGTCCGAACTTTCATGTGAGGTTTTATTGTTTCGAAATGATGGATGTTATTTTGAAATGGGGTCCCGTCATTTCAAAATAAAGAAACATCATTCAGACTTGACCACTTTTATTTTGAAACAACCGTCATTGTTTCTAAACAAAAGCCTCATGTGGATACAGCCGTCATTCTATCCTGCCCTCACAAGTAGGAACAGTAATATGATTTGGAAGTCCTGATTTTCCAGACACATCCACTAGATATGTGCTTGCATTGCCATAAAAACATCAGAAAAACAGCCATATGAAGTCCTGATTAGAGCTTGTTGGGTCTTGTCAGCTGGGCAACGATTTTACTCTTTCACACAGATGCAATCATTACTGCATCTCACAATTTAAATTATGTAATTAAATAGTGTGAGTAGGAGAACAGAATCTAAAGACCCACTCCCCTCCATCAGAGCAGCCTCATGAAAATGGCTGGCAGAGCTGCCAAATTTTACACTTCATGGGGAAAATACCACATTTTCTGGTTTGATACAGAACAGGTAGAAAAATGCTATTATGAATAAAACTGTAAAATGATCAAAGGCTGTGTGTGACATCCCCATTCTGTAAGCTGGACTGGTGAGCCACTGTGCCCCCTGGTTCCCCATTCCTGTGCCCCAACTTACCCTATCTTGCTGGATGAACACCCACTCCAGGGTGAGCTCATACAAGCCTCCTGCATGTAACTGTTCTCTAGGCGTTGGAAGGGTACACTCACTAGCCACTTGTGAGATGGTTCTCCAGCAAGCACCTCCAGCCTCCAGATGCAATTCTGGAAATTTCCATCTTGCAAGAATCAGGATGCTTCCTGATCATTGCAAGCTCATTTCCTCTGGTCTGTTGATTTAACAAAGAAACTGATACATTTTAGCCTTTGCTCCAAATGAGGCGTTCACACTTACACTCCCTTGCCAAAATGCACACTGCTTTAACAAAAACAGCATCAGTTTGTTAAAAACATGATTAAAACATGAGTGTAAGTGAGTAGACGTCAGATCAATATAAAATCAGATAGCTTCAGTCAAGTAGATAAACACTATCAAAATCAAAGAGAACTGACATTGTAACCAGGGACTGTGGCCTCCCTCAGAGCCAGAGGCAGAGGAAGAACCCCCTCCGGTCAGACTGGAGAACTGCAGGACCCACGTCCTGGCAGCAGAAGGGCGGGGCCAAGGCAGGAAGGGGACGGGCGGGGCCAAGGCAGGAAGGAGAAGTATAAAGACCCCAGCCAGGCACTCAGTAGGGGTTGAGTTGCTGAAGGAGAAGAATATGCCTGCAGGGAGGCAGCTAGAGGGAGGGAGCCTGGCCCTGACCAAATGATGAACCCAGCCTCCTGCAGCAGGAAGGCCATACAGCCCACCCAGGCTCCTCGGACTGAGTGATTGGGAGGGGAACCTGGAGGCTGCCAAATGGTGAGGGCACACCAGGGTCCTGACCAGCTGCCCTGTGATGGGACCCAAACCACAGCCAGGAGAGGAGATGGATGTAGACTCCTACAGCCCCTGTGACCTGGAGGAACTCCCACTGGGAAAGGAGGAGCTGCCGGTGTTGTACGGGCCCTGCAATCTGGAGGAGTTGCCACTTGTGGAAGGGCCAGAGGAGCTCCCAGACCCGCCACCCATGGATGCCGAGGGATTCACTGGGATCTCCCAGGCAATCTACAAGGATGGCTGTCCCCTCTGGAACTCGGTACCCAGGGCTGGGGTAGGAGGAAGTAGCCCAGGGAAAGTGGAGTGCCAGGCAATGGCACAGAGCTGCATGTTTCAGCTGGAGCCCTGCTGACCCAGTGGTGGAACCCCTCTATCACTGACTAAGGCCCTGGGCTGGGAAGCAGTGAAGCGGGTGGGCCTGCATGCCCCTCCTCAATCCCTTCCTCAATCCCTGAGTGATTACATACTGCCCAAGCTGTCTATTGACTTTGTGAATGCCTGCCCCGCCTGGGGACCAGGGCAGGGACTGTGTGTGTGCTTGGTCTGCCAAGAGGATGGGCTAGAGGTGATGCCCTGTCCACCTGGTGGATGCCACCCCAGGCTAATTTCCCTGAGCCACCAGTAGGAGGTGCCCACCCAACCTGCTGGAGACTGCGGTCACTTACAACATTCAAAACTAAGATTGCTGTTAAAATCTATTAGTAGTTAACCCACATGATTTGGTTGCTGATGGTTTTGCAGCCAGGTCCCTCTATCCATATGGATAGATACCAGTCTTTGAGGTTGCTTACAAGATGGAGTCCTTGGCACAAGTGTCCAACAGTTATAAGTGTGTCTTTTATTTTATCCAGTCTGCCTTGACCCTACCCGCCAAGGGTCAGATGATTGATCCAGGCCAGAAAGGGAGGTAAGTGATCTTACCCTCCTTGAGCTAAGGTACTACGGATACTTGAGTAGTCCATTGTTCTATTAATAATTTATACCTTCTCTGCAGATGTAAAACACAGCTCTGACTGCTCCCACTTGAGCCATATGAAATACATTTGGGGACATGTTTCATATCTATACACATGATGTTGCAAGAGACATGCTACCGTAACAATAAAACATGCCACAAGCATTCAAAAAACATGATATACTTTGCATTAGACCACACTCTTACATTGTAAGAGTAAACAGGGAAGATGCACAGATCCCATTACAGAGGTGCAGAGGGCATGTCACACTGTTACAAGTTGTGAAGGATACAAACTAATAAGCACAAACCTTGAGAGGCTAGATAATTTCTGGGAGTAGTCATTATCATGTGATAGTTTTAAATCTCTGTTCAATTCCCACTGGATATGTTTCCACATCAGAAAACCATATTTGGCACTTCCTACAGCTCTAGCTGGCAATCTCTGCAGAGAGAAAAGCAATTAATATGTATGGCTAAATTACCTTCTCACAACTTCAAAGGAGCTATGCTGATTTACACCAGCTAAGGATATGGCCTAGTGTGTAAGTATAATTTATGTACTACTTAAAAAAAAAGGCTGTATTATGCTAATAAGTGAATATTAGACATGTATTAACATGTACATTGTTTGAGAAATATGAGTAATTCACCCATATGAAATGCTGTTCCTTTAAGGAGTGCAAGGAAAGCAGCTCTTTAAGCTAAGGAACTAGAACCAATACAGAAATGATGGCTCTGAGGTTATCAGTGAAACAAGTTACACAACTGGAGAATGACATTTGATTGAAAAAGAGATTTGTTTCAACTTACCAAAAAGTTCTTCATACCAAAGAGAGGTTTAAAAACTGTGCTAAACTATGACAGTCTCTCTCATATAACCAGCATAAGCAATATATGAGTGACAGTGTGAAGAGGGGCATATTTCTGGAGAGCCCTAATTTGATGTAATTAACACTTGAAACTCAGGAGTGTAAGCTGATGTCTGGTAGCAGCCTAGACAAGCACCCACCTATAAGTATGTCATGACGCTCAGGTCTATGCATGTTGAATAAAGATCTCTTTCCCAAATCTCTGCTTGTCTCCCACATGAGACACAACACAGGTGAGGTAACACCTTTTTATTGGAACAACTTCTGTTGGTCAGTGGCATAGCCTACCCACTTTAAAGGCAGACCCACCCAATATGTTGCTTCCACTGCTGATGTTCCACTTAAGTTTGGAGTTTCAGGCAGGTTTTCGCAGGTCCCTACCCAAACTTCCTGCTTTTAGCCACATGCTTAGAAGCAGTCTGGGCCCTCCTGAGTCAATCACAAGCCCTGCCAGAAAATCAGTTCTGTTGGTGAAAGAGAAAAGCTTTCAAACTTGCACAGAGTTCCTCGGGTCCTAAAGCACTTACAGCTAATGAAAGAGGTACATCCTTGAGAACTTTAAAAATTTATTTTGTACTATAAGACTATTATTGTTTGTATTTAAATAGCGCACAGGTTCCCCCCCATCATGGACTAATGCTCCATTGTGCTGGGCACTGTACAGACACAAAACAAAGATAGTCCCTGAAAATCTAAATCAGCCTTTGGCCTGCAGATCCCTGGGGGCCTACAGACTATGTCTGAGATTTCCAAAGAGGTCTACACCTCCTTTCAAAACCTTTTAGGCAGGGCTGGCTCTTTCCATGAATCAGTGAGGCACCGGGTTGGGGTGCTGAAACTCAGGGGCACTGGCGCCACGCCAGCACACTGAAGCCCTGCTCTTTGCCAGCCCCATCCTGAGGGTGGGGAACAGCTGGCCCAGGGCAGAGCAGACGAGCCCAGAGGCTGGGCTCCACTCTTCCACCCCTCCCCTGGGCTGGCTGTTTCTCTCTAGGGCCTGGGAGGGTCAAGCCAGAGGCAGAGGTGGAGAGCAGAGCCCAGCCCCCAAGACTGGTCTGCTCTACTCCCAGGGTGGGGAACAGCCAGTCCAGGGGAGGGATGGGAGAGTAGAGCCCAGCCTCTGGGCTGGTCTGCTCCCCTCCCTGGGGGTGGGGTGAGCTGGCCCAGAGCAGAGGCTGGATTCCAACTCCCCCCCCCCGAGCGGGGGGGGGGGGGCACCAAAACAAAAGACAGCTGGGGGTGCCACAGCCCCTTTGAGCTGGCCCTGCTTTTAGGATACACACATGGCGGGGGGGGGGGAGTGAAAACCACACATCTAAATAATGTCTTATGAGCAAAAATTGAAGCAGAGGGACAGATTCCTTCCTGCAGACAACAGGTGCTCAGTATAGGAAGATGGGATGCTGGAAGCTTAGGCCAGCACTAGGCCTATGTAGCAACTGAGATAAGACTGTTCAGCTTAATGCTAGTGAAATGTTACTAAAGTTACGTTGTTAAAATTGTAGTAAACTATGTAGTGTTTGGACCTTCCTAAATGCTTGGGTAGGGAAGACTATAAAAGTCAGATACTAATCATAGGGTTGGAAAGGACCTCACAGGTCATCTAGTCCAACCCCCTGCCAGAGGCAGGACCACTCCCACTAAACCATCCCTGTCAGGGTTTTGTCCAGCCGGGCCTTAAGCACCTCCAAAGATGGATACTCCACCACCTCCCTTGGCAGCTCATTCCAATGCTTCACCACTCGCCTAGTAAAAAAGTTTTTTCTAATATCCAGCCTCGACCTCCCTAACCGTAACTTGAGACCATTTCCCCTTGTTCTGTCCTCTGTTACTACCTGTTACTACTAATCTCTGTATCTCTCATGTGAGAAGTACTATTTGTACATGTGTCACATTGATGGGCCAGCCAACATGATAACAAGAGCCATTAATCATTTCTGAGTTTAATCCACAACAGCAGCCACACCTCTTCCGGGAGAGAAGATTCAGTTGATTTGATACCCATTAAAAGCCATGTGTACACAGGAAACTCCTTGATTCTTAATATAGTAAGCAAAAAAACCCACACAGTTTACATGACAATGCAATAGGGAAAATTCCACTGGCACTTCCCTGTCAGGAGCCCCGCTATCGCACAAGCTCCAGGCAGGCTATTTCCCACCACCACTTCCCATTGGGAGCTAGGTTCAACCATTTGGGGCTTCTTGCCCTGCCGATCATCTAGCTGTTGAGGGGAGCGGAGGTCAGCTGGAGGCATGAAATTGACAAGAACAACAGTTAACAGCCAATGTAAAGAACATGGTATCCACACACTGACACTGCATCTCTCTAGCTACCAGTATTCTCCCCAGGACTTGAAATGAGGGGATGCTCACTAATTTGGTATAACACTGTTACTAGCAGGCAACTGGGGGGGGGTATTGGGAAACTCAGGGGGGTGCAGGGAGGGTCTGTGGGGTGGTGCTAAACCATCTCTCATTTAGATGGTTTAGTATAGCAGAGGAGTTGCATCAGGGAGAGGAGCATCTCAGTTCTTACCCTGCCACTGTTTTGTTGGCAAAAACTGACTTTTATTAACAAAATACCTTCACTGCTTCAGTTGCAGGCCTGTCCTTCACTCAGGGCCATGTAGGCTGCCTCTGCCTCTCCTGCCAAATAGGTCACAAGTCCCAAGCAGTCTTGTGCTGTCCAGCTCCTATGGCTACCTGTTCAAATGTTCCCAGGAACACCTCAAGCTTTTCAGCCAGATCCATTTTATAAATCCCTCATCCTGGTTCCTGGGCATCATCCCCCACCCTAGGACTCGTGAGTCTCTGTAGAAGCCAGTGTTGGATCCTGGCTTGCTCTTTAACAAAGTCCTGAAGAGTTCTCTGCTGGTCTGCCAGCCAGGTCAGCAAGGCCTGTCTTTCTATTCAGTGTGATTCCTGGGGGCTGTGAAGGGTCCATCATCTCCTGGTGTTGGATCACCCACTGCAAGGTTCCCCTCCATCTCCAGGATCCCACCTCACAATCAGTTTGGCTCTGGGTCCAGGAAAAGTCCACACTTGTGGCAGTAAATCTGCTCAAAATCCTGCTCTTCTGTCACCCTCTGGACCACAAAGGGCACAGAGATCTGTGGGCTTACAGTCACCAGTGGTATATTTACAGCATGTGTTAAAGTCTCTCACCACCTTGACCAGGCTAGTCATCACAGGGTCTACTCAGGGCCAGGTAGACAGGCAGTATGTCTCCCAACTCCTTTCCCCTCTAGCGTTTGAAACCATTAAGGTCTGGTTTCTAAGCAGGGCCACAGGCATTCGGGCACCCAGGGCAAGCAGCCCCAAAGGTGCCCCCCTGCACATACATGGGCCCTGATTCAGTGCCTATCCACCCCCCCATGGCAGTCAGAGCCAGTGGGGGTGGATTCCCTACCCTTCCGCATCCAGAGCCAGGCGGGGAGCCTCTTCCCCCACTGCAGGTGGGGGTTCCCTACCCCAGGGAGCCGCTTCCCCTGCCAGAGGTAGAGCCGGGTGGGCGTTCCCTACCCTGGCGCCAGCCAGAGATGGGCAGGGAACACCTTCCCTGGCTCCCCGAGGAACGTGCCTTGAAGGTACTTTCCTCTTTGGGGCAAGGAAGGGTCATGGTGCCCTCTCAAATTTGCATCTGGGGCTTTGCCCCATTCGCCCTGCCACAGTTATGGCCCTGTTTATAAGCCCTCTTGTGTCTGAAGAATAGCTCAAACTCAAATCACCTTGAGGGCTGCCTGATGCAAGGGCCGCACCACTGAAACCTTTTCATACAATGATATTGCAAATAGTGGTTACGATAGTGTCATTGCGGGCCACAGGAAATAGCGTTAGGGTCCTCATGCAGCCCACGGGCCATGTGTTTGTTGGGCAGATTGAATCAACACAAACCTCTGGAAGACTGCTCAGCTTGTGTCTGTGCACAGCTGCTTTCCCTCAGGCAAATCAAGCTTAGCCCAACTGCCTACTCTGCTGTCTCTGTGCTAGATACAATAGCATGGGAGAGTGCTGACCATGGGTTCACACCCCAGCACCATCACACACCTTGATATGTCTTGACGTGAGGTCTTTAAAAATCAGTCATGCTATTTGGACATCTAAAGATATTTGACTAAAGTTGGAGAACATAAAGAGACAAAGGATCTTTGGTTTCTCTTAATTAATTTTTTATAATTGGTAGTGGGTCATATCCTTATTTAATTTACACCAGGGAAATCAAATTCAGTGAAATTCCAGGTTTACATAATTGTAACTGTAGCCTGGAGGCTGCTTGTTTGCACCCATATGTTTTCCTTATAGACTTAAGGTTTATAGATATAATAAAGTAGCTGTAACACAAGAGTTGCCTGCAGGTAACATCCTGTATAAAAAGCTGAAGCCGTGAGCATACATACGTTCAGGACATTTGGCTCAGAGAAGTAATGAGAAACTACATGTATGGTTATGACTTTATCATTCTAGGTAAGTCAGGAGGGTTCAAAGCAGGGGGGGGCTACACAGTTTATGCACAAACAAACTCCACAAGTACACCACAAAACCCACAGAAAGACCCAGAAATAACAAGAGGTGAGATGAGTGAACTGCGTGGAACCATTTGGAAAGGAGGTGGCTATGTCATGTCATTAAAATGCATGAACCTGCCAGTCTATAGAATAAGTGTACCTGAACAATTGTGGGTGAGAAAGTTGGAATTAGAAGGAGGACCCATACTATCTAGGGTGTAAAAAGGGCAAACCATGTTACTGGGGTGCAATCATTGCTATTTCTTCCATAAGCTTCCTTTTAGTGTTTGCTAAAATCCTTTCTCTCCCTGTACACTCAGTATCACTTACAGCTCTTAGGTCTCTAGCACAGCCAAGTCCCCCACCCTAGAGCTGAGGACAAGACATCTCTCTCAGCCATCATCATCAGGGAAGAGTGTGAGTATATTCCAGGGTTACCATATGTCCAGTTTTCCCCAGACACATCCTCTGTTCTAGTTCTCAAACCTCCATCCAGGAGAAATTTTGAACATCTTTAAAAACTCTGGGATTTTTTATTTTTTAATTTTAAAAATATTTTTCCTTATTCCAGGGCTCTCCAAATTCATGGGCCACAACCAGGGAGCTGTGGTCAGGCTGGGGAGTTTTGAAATCTCCTGCCTTGAGCAAGCTCAGACTCATGGCCCAGGGCAGGAGCAGTCTCTCCAGAGAGTGATTCACAGCAAACTGCCCCTGCAGCTCCAGCCAGATAGGAAGGGGACCAGGGGTCAGGGAGGCAGAGGGGATTCTGGGGAAACAAATGGCCTGGTGGGAGTGTTGGGGAGCTGGCAGGGAAGGGGCTGGGCTGGTGGTCAAGGAGTCAGTGGGTGGGTTGGGGAAGGGGAAGACGAAGGGGGCTGGGGAGCTGGTGGGCGGGCGGGTCAGGGAAGGGTCCTCGGGGTCAGGGATTCAGCTGGTGGGTTGGGGAAGGCCAGGGCTAGGGGGCAGTCAGATTGGGGGAGTCAGCAGGTCAGGAAAGGGGACTGGGTGGGGAGCCAGCAGGCAGGCGGGTCAGGGAAGCTGGGGTTGGGGAGCCAGGAGGCGGGTGGGTTGGGGAAGGGGCCCAGGGGGTTCGGGGAGTCAGCAGGCCAGTTGGGGAAGGAAGCCAGGGAGCCTGCAGGTGGGTGGGTCAAGGAAGGGGCCCGGAGGGTTTGGGGAGTCAGCAGGTGGGTTGGGGAAGGGGGCAGGGAAGCTGGTGGGCTGACAGGTCAGGGAGCCAGTGGATGGATGGGTGGGAGGGTGGCGGAAGGGGCCGGAGAGCTAAGCCAGTGGGCAGATGGGCAGGTAGGGGAAGGAGCCTGGGGGCTGGGGAGTCAGTGAGCAGGTCAGGGAAGGGGGTCGAGAGTTGAGTAGCTGGTATGGAAGGAACAAATGGAGACAAATAAAAGGGTAAAAAGAACTCAGGGTTGTGCTTTGATATATGGTGTATGGTGACCTGAGCCCTCTGTTAGGGAGCCTGGTTTTGAAGGGCCTAGGTTGGATCCTAGTGGAGTAGGGGTCAGCCCGAATTCCCCAATCTTTCCCACTCTCCCCATTCAGCAAGAGGGCCGCTAGGCAAGGTGGTGCCATGGACTCTTGGTGAGGGGTGACATGGTCAATGGCCCTTTGGATTGCCACCACTGGGTGATAAAGCTTAGCCCTGGGTGATACTGCAGCTATGCAAAGTGACCTCGAGTTTCCCATCTGTTGGGTGCTCTATCCCAGGACATCACTTTTGGGGGGGGGGGGGCGTCCTGTTGATCCAATCCACCCAACAAACAACCCCTCATCTCCCAACATTGGAGGAGTTGGGGAAAATAAGAAATGAGAGAGTAATAAACAAATCTTGTCAAATTTCACTTTCTGCCTGTGAACTGACAAAAGCTTTCCAGGAGGCCAGCTGAGTCTGACCACCCTGACTATCCTCCCACCTGCTCTACCCCACAGCTCAGGGAGCTAGAGAGGGAGAGAGCCCAAATGCTCTACTTTCTTGACCCATTGCTCCTTCTCTCTCTCTACATGGGTTCAGGGGTGTAACTCTTTCACATTCTTTTGTTTTTCTAAAACATGATTTTCTTTTGCAGGAAGAGACTTCCATTCTCCAGTGAGCTCTATTTCTTACTGATAAGCAAAAATGCTTCCAACATCCTGAAGTGTTAAACACGTGCAGGATAGTAGTCAAGAAGTAAGGTGATCCAATGAAGAATGGTAACAATAATGAGGAAGGAAAATGAGAATGTACAGGTAAACTAGAATCTCTTTCCAAACCCCCTTGCAGGAAAACTTTCTGGCCCTTTTTTCAAAACAACTGAAGAGTGGAGTTGAATTCAATGCTCTGGTTTCCCAGCAGCGCCAGCTTAAGTGATGTGCCGGTGCAGCAATGGCTATGGGCACCGAAATTTAGGGGCGCCGGCCTGGCCTTGTTGCCATGTGACTGTTGGCCTGGCCTCATTCCTCCCAACCCCACCCCCCCTCCCCAGGCGCAGAGTCTTGGCTCAGGGTGCCACAAGCCCTTGAGCCAGCCTTGTGTCTCAGTATCAGTTTTAGGAATCTAACTGCTTTTCTGAATGTCACAATGTATGATTTGAAGGCCAAGTTCATTTCACATAACACAAGAACTAGGGGTCACATAATGAAATTAACAGGAAGCAAGTTTAAAACAAACCAATAGAAGTATTTCTTCACTCAACACACAAACTGTAAACCCATTGCTGGGGAACATTGTGAAAGCCAAAACTATAACAGGGTTCAAAAAAGAACTAGGTAAATTCCTAGAGGATATGTCCATCAGTGGCCATTAGCTTCAATGGTCAGGGATGCAATACTATACTCTGAAATAAACAAGGACTCTGGTGGTATTTTTAAAGACTAACAAATTTATTTATTACATGAGCTTTTGTGGGAGAAAATCCCACTTCATCAGATGCTTGCGGTAGGATTTTTCTCCCATGAAACTCATGTGATAAATAAATTTGTTAGTCTTTAAAAGTGCAACCAGACTCCTTATTTGTTTGGCCAAACTAGACTAACACAACTACCCCTTTAGAACTATACCTATACTATATAGTGTTCCTAGTCTTTGCTTTCCATAAGCTGGGAGTGGATGGCAAGGGATGGATGGATCACTCAGTTATTGCCTGTTCTGTTCATTCCCTCTGAGGCATCTGGAATTGGCCACTGTCAAAAAACAAGAGACTGAGCTAGATGGATGTGACAAAGTCCCACAGAAAGCACTTTCTGGTCCCCTCCACTCCTAGCTGGAGTTCCTCCCATCCAACCTAGGTCTCCATGTTCTAATGTAGCCAGCTCCTACACCCAGCCACAGGGATCCAATCTCTTGCTCTGCTTGGGCTCCCCTGGGGCCTCCCTCCAGAAGGGTCCCTGGAAGTCCCAATCAGAAGTGACTCTTAGCCAGTGTGGAAGTCAGAGGGTTTATTAGCAATCCAGTTCACACAGCAGCAAGGACAGTTGGTTATCAGAGTCACCAGGAAGTATAATAGTAAAACCCCAGGGTGGGCAGGTTCATATCCCAGGGTCAGGGTCCTGCCTCCTGGACCCTTGTTTGCCTACTATCCCTTCTCCTCCTTAGTACTTTGTTCCCCTTCCCGGGCTAGGAAAACCCTGCCCCTTTGTCCAACCAGCCAGAACCTGTGTGACCAGCATGAGTCCAAGGCAAAGTCTGCCTAAACACTCCCTTGCCCCCTAGTGGCTCTTCTACCTATCTCGCACCCATGTCCCATCACCAGAACAGAAAAGAAACGAGGTCATCACCCATGACAACCCATGTCAGTCTAAGAGGGGTTTCCCACTTCATCGCAATGGATAACTGGTCTGGCCCACAGTGGCCATTCTTTTGTGCTGTGTGTCACTCTTCTAAAGCCATTCAAGTTGCACTGAGGATTAATTTTTGCTCTGAACTGGTAAGTCCCTTTAAAGGATTGGCTGGTGATTAGTTAGTTTTTGGATATATTATTCTCAGTAATCAAAGCACCTACAGCCTGGGAGAGAGACTTTTAGTGCAGGTGTTTAGATACACAAGAGAAAGTAAAACACATAAATAATGTAGAGTAGGGGGTATGTCTACACTGCAGTACAAAACCTGTGGCACCAAGTTTCAAAAACAAAACAGCAATCTCAGGCTCAAGCGAATGTGGCTGTAGGGCTAAACACAGCAGTGTAGACATTCAGGCATGACTTGCAGCCCAAACTGTGCAACCAACCCCTCTCACAAGGTCTCAGGCTATGTCTGCACTAGAGCCTTAAATTGACATAAGCAAAGCCAGGGTTATATTAAGAATTTATTAAGTCAAATTAAATACTTGCTTAAGTTAACTTACCTCCTGCCTTATAAGTTGACTTAAGCTTTTAAGTTGACTTTAGAGGGCTAGAAGCCCTGGGCCCCACCCATGCCCTGCCCCCGGTCCCAATCAGGCTCCCAGATCCCGATCTGGCTCCAGGGGGCTGATCCAGCCACTGGCAAGCAACTGGGAGCTGGATCCAGCTCCCAGCCCCTGGCAGCAGGAGGTGGGGCCTAAGAACTGGCTCCTGCCAGCTGCAGCGAGGAGCTGGGAGCCTGATCTGATCCCCAGCCCCTTGCTGCGGGCTTCGGGGGCTAGGAGCTAGCTCGGAGCCCAATCTGGCCCTGAGCCACTTGCCGCTGTGGGCAGGTGGCTCCAAGCCTAGTCCAAGCCTTGCTCCCAGTCCCCACTGCCTGCTGCAAGGGGCTTTGAGCAAGATCGGGCTCCCAGCCTCTTGCTTCTGGTGGCAGGAGCCAGCTCCTGGCCCCGCAGCCTGCAGCAGGGGGCTGGGAGCCAAATCTAGCTCCCAGCTGCTTGCACATGACCTCCGGAGCCAAATCGGGCTCTGGGAGCCCGATCAGGACTGGGGGGGGGGGGCAGGAGCTGTGCAGTCTGGGGTTCATCTGCACTGGTGAAGTCAACAACAAGGTTGACTTAGTCAACCTAGTTAAGTTGACTTCCAAGGCCTCCTCAGTGTAGACATAGCCTCAGAGTCTGGGCTACAGAGTACAAACAAACACCTACACTACTGATTTACAGCCCAAGACCTGCAAACATGAGTCAGCTCACCCAGGCCTGCTTCAGGTCATTTTTTTTTTTTAAACGCAGTATAGACTTTGGTGGTCAGGGGTCACGGGGGCAGGGAGAGATGCAGTGGGGGCACAAGAAACAGCGTGTGAAGCCAGGATCAGGGCAAGGAGGCATGGGGAGGGGCTGGAGAGGGCAACGTGTGAGGCCAGGATCAGGGACAGGGGTTGCAGTGGGGGCACACCTCCCACAATGTTCTCTCTTTGGGAAGTTCAAATATGGTAACCCTAATTCATTCAAAGCAGACAGTTTATTATACAGTATATTTTACAGAGACCCCTGGGTCTCTGTAAAAATCCTTTTGGAGCCTGATTCCAGAACAAGAACCTCACTATCTTCTGATCAGATACACTGGTGAATCTATAACCCCATTCAAATTGCTAAACATCCAGAAATTAGACAACAGTAATGCAGATCAAAATCTGGCTCTTATAGCTCCAAAACTCTAGCAGATGATTTCTAAAGCCAAGAGCTTTACTCAAAGACAAATAAACATATTTTCAGATAAAGCACAAAGGAAATGATTGGAAGTTCCCATTGATATTTTAACTTAACTCCTTGCAAAATGCTAATGAACAAACTATAACTATCCTGTTCACTTAATAGCTCACATACACAGAGCTCAACAAAGAACCTGGGAATTGCCACATCTGACAGCTGCCCCGTCTACTCAGTTAAGTATACATTTAAAGGAGTTTATGTTGAGCATGAATCAGTCCATGAGTCATACCCCTGAATAATCTCAAAATAAGCCTGGGTGAAGCTTTTAATACTACCACAGATCCTACAGCAGGAATGATTTTAGTTGTAGGATAAGGACAAACAATAAGCCGTCCAGAGGACTAGATGGTCTCCACTGATTCTTCATTCTCAAAGGCACTTGGAAATTTGCTTCAGATTTAAAATAATAATATGGAAAAATTATAGGATGTCACAACAAAGAAACGATGATGCTGATAAATTCCAGAAGGGTAGCAGCATTAGTATGGTTTAGCAAAACTAATAAGGAACTTTGTGGCACTTTTAAAGACTACCAAATTTATTTATCGTAAGAGATTTCATGAGAGAATCCCACTTCCTCAGATACTTAAAAATGGACATTTTCAAGCACCTGATGATTTTTATATGATAGCTCATGCAATAAGTAAATTTATTAGTCTTTAAATGGGCCATAAGACTCCTTGTTTGTAAATTATGAGGCTGTCTCTGTATTTCTAGAATACAAAAGATTATAAGATTATGGCTCATACAGAATGGTTGACAACAAACTGGATCTGCGTTTATTGAAACAAAATGACTGCATGAGATGCAGGATAATGTAAAGCAAGGGTAAAGTGTTTTTAAAAACAATAAAAAAAGTATATGTGCCTGTATCAATGTATATCCCCCTCCGATAAGAAAAAAAAAAAGAGGGATGCATATTTTGGTTATGCAGTGAATATTGCTCCTGCTCACTGTAGTGGACAATTCAGAAGATATGTAAAAACAAACAAAACCATTCAAACCAATCTTTCCTTTTAGACCCAAGTCTAGATGGGAATGATGGCTTGAAGGAGATGTATCAACAGAGAATAATATCAGAGTACAAAATGAAAATCTGATCCCAGGAGCCTCAAAACTAACTTCATTATAGGAATTCACAATGAAATCTACTGTACAAATTTCATTAGCACATTCTAATGGCCACCAATAAACTTATGAAAATACATGAATCATGCAGAAGGACGCTTAACTATAATATTCTTCCTATTCAAGAAGAATGGCCTTGTGCTTAAAACTTGGAAATGGAAATTGGAAAATCTGAATTCTATCATCTCTGACTAACCTTGGGCAAACATGTCACTTTATGAGCTCCTTTCCTTATCGGTAAAATGGGCATAATAATGTTAAATACAACAACCTGTGGAGCAGTTAAAGTCTGCAAAGTATGTTATGATCCTGGGAGGATAGGAGATATAGAAATGCATACTATTCCTAATCCCAGTCCTTAGCAATTAGTAAGAGCTACATTATTACATTTGCCCTAGTGGTCAAAGATAATATGGCATGGCGATTGTCAAAGAATATATCAAATAAAAGACTTCATTTAAAGGTACAATTTCAAGTATGGTCATGCAGGCAAAAAATGCGACCTTCCTTAAAAAGGTTATGATGGGGGAAGGGCATCTCCAGGATAGCATTGTTTTTATACTATTGTTGCTCCTATAATAACAAGGAACTTGTCAACCTCTCCCATAGTAGTCTATGCTCTTAGAGAGCGCAGTAACCTGGGAGCACAGAATAGGAGTAGGGGAAGCCAGGCAACCCCAGTATTCATCTCTGCTTCTGCTGCTGTAGCTACTACATAGTGTGGGTTGAAAGCTCCATTCTCACCAGTCTGGTTGAGAAAAACGCTGGTGAGAGCTTGTGTAAGGGCCTCCAGTGGGACTGACCTGGCCTAGTTTAGACTTCCCCATGATTCCCAATTTATGGTGGAAGCAGTAGGCTCAGGCAGTCATTTTAAAATATTAATAGAAAACAAACCACCCAACCAAGCCCCCATCACCCACCATCCACAATGAGAACTTATTTTGTACCTAAGTGACTTTACTGCTTTTACCTTTGTCCCTTCTCCCAAGGTTTTTCCCATTCTTTGTTACACTGAGTTGTTATGGCTGATCCATAGACTGTGAACATCTTGTTTGTACTGTGTTTAGTGCAATTGGGGTCAATCTTGAGTGGGCATCATTGGGCTGTACTGCAATACAATATTAAATAATCAGTCTTGTAGCTGAATGGCTTTTTCCTGTAGTAGAAGCCCTCCCAGGATTAAAGCACCACCTAACTCTTGGAGTGCTAGTAAGCTGCCAACCTCCCCCATGGCTAAAAATACTTGTGTGTCTCTTCTGGTGTCATAGCAGATTTATATGGATTGCCTCACTGTGATGCCATCCTGGTATCTGGCTTGTAAACATTCTCTACTTCAATAAAATATAGCAAAAGATGCTTAAGAGACAGCTTTACGGTAACATTAAAAACAGAGGTGACACATGCAGAGATCCTTTCCCCAATTTAAATAAAGGTGCCATTATAATTATTCCTTACACACTTTTCTAAAAATCAACCAGAATTCTTAATCTTGCAGCCCTGCAAATGATTTGCTAGAAAATCTGGGGTACTTCAGTTTAAAACATACCATGCTGTTCCCTATTGCTTTCTGAGTTTATCATTAAAGCAAAGAGAAGATAAGGAAATATCCTTTGAGGGCTGTAAGTTTCTAATGAGCTTTGTATGTTAAGAATTAGTGGAGTCTGAGATAAGGAGCAACTGCATGCCCCAAATAAACAATTCTTTGTGGTATATGTTATATACATCCTTTAATGTGTTTACTAGGAGTACAAACATTATTGCTTTTCTCCCCTTATGTCGAATTCTTGGGTACTGATGCACACTCAGCCATCTGTTAATTTAGATGCAGGAATTAGACCAACAAACTGAGGTGATGGAAAGGAGGCTACTTATTTTAGTGAACATTATACTTGTGAAAGGTGTGAGCCTGACAGTCCTGAAGACTCACTGAAATCCTTTAACTACGAGCATCTGTCTGTCCAGTCTGTCCTGGCTCTTTTTGTTGAAACTGCCAATTAGGGATGAATACTGTGTGGCTCATGTGTAGCGGATGTCTGGTGGTGTTAAAGGGTTCACTGGATTCTGTGGCAGATGAATTAGTTATTATAATCAACTTTGAGTCTCAGGATAAAAGTGTTGAATGTGAGTCAGCAGTCTGTGAAACAAGGTGAGACCGGGGTAGTGGAATGTGTGAGGAGCCTCCTACTCATGCTCAAAGATCAGATATGTAGAGACTATGTAGCAGACAGGGTAACAGACTAGATGTGCTCACCAATCTGCTCAGCAAATGATAAAGTGGGTGAGCAAATATCTTTTAAATGAACCAACTTCTGTTGGTGAGAGAGAGATACTTTTGAGTCATACAAAGCTCTTCTTAGGTCTGGGAAAGAAAAGCTCTGTGAAAAGCTTGAAAGCCATCCTATCACTAACACAAGTTTGTCTTATAAAAAAAGATATTAGCTGACCCTCCTGGTCTCTCTAGTGTCTTGGAACTCACGCGGCAATAACTCCACTGCATATAGCAAGTGATAGCTATTTGAATTCATCCATGTCTGCCGACATACCCCTTTCTAACAAGGTAGGGCAACTTCAACATTTGCCATTCTTATTGCATCCAGAGAACTCCATCATGTTGATGCATATATGCTAGTTTTACATAACACTACAATTGTTCTCTTGACCACATCTGTGCAAGACAATATGATATCTGGTGACATGGGAAATTTCACCATGGCTATTATTTCCAAAGAGATTTACTTATCTGAATTATCCCCCTTTATTCCTCCCTACTTAGAAGTACTCATTGTTATTACCTTAGAACAGTTATTTGCCTTTTCTTTCTACATACAGTAGGGCCTTTACAGCTATTGGTCCCTGCTTTACCTGAGTGTGAAAGCTTCCTTGTGGTGTAGGATTACATTTCAGGGAAAACATGGCTCACATACTACCTCAAAAGTGACAGCATATATAGCCTCAGGGCCAGGTTACACAGGGCTCTGTAGAGCAGTGGTTCTCAACATAGTGTATCATAACACAGAGGTAAGTGTGTCACAGAGAACTGGGGAGATGGCTAGATTTGGCCTGGAGGGAGTGGGTTAGTGTATCCTGTCGAGTCACAATATGCTGCCAGGTGTGTCATGACTCACAAAAAGTTGAGAAGCACTTCCCTAGAGCAGCAGAGGATTGGGTTAGCAGAAAGATGACTAGAAGCCACATTGAACTGTCCTCCCACCCCAAGACTGTGAATTCTTAAAAAGCGTATCACACAATCTCACTTCGGGAGTGAAATAGCCTCCTTTAACTCATGGCTGTCTTCCAAGGCCTTTGGATATGAGGTAATATGAGGGTGGTTGCTTACCATATTACAGAAGAACACGAATAATTCTTGTCTTTAAAATTTTATTGACAACTAAAACATTACATAGTGATAGTAGAAAAAATTTACATGTATTCTGCTGATTTAAAAACATCACTTTCTGGATTGGGAACATCAGAAAATTCAGCAGCTTCAAGCATACTAGGCACCTGTTTAGTAGATTTGCAGAAGGTCCTGGGTTCAAATCCCAGGGGGTTAGACTAGATGATCTCATGAGGTCCCTTCCAATCCTATGATTCTATTCTGTCCTAATGAAATGACTCGGTTTGCTTATACCACAAGATATTATTGTTTTAATGCCGCAATTGAAATTCTGCTCTCTGACTTTTGCCATGGCACTCACTCAGTATCTTCATTTCCACCTTCAAACACTAGAAGTTGGATATCCTGAGTCCGCTCATGTGAATATTTTTCAGCAATCTCACAAGAATCTTTGTCTAAGCCTGCAGCCTCAAGAGCAAGCAGCGTTTCATAGTGGAGCTGCTCAAGCATTGCTAAGCAACATCACATATTGCCTATAAGCTCTGTTAGATTGAGGACAACTGCCATGTAAGACCCAAGATGGAACTGAAATCTTAATAGGAACAAAACAGTTGGCTAAGGGGAAAAAAATGTGACACACAAGGCAATTTAAGTATTTAAAAGACTGGGTATGGGCCTTCATGTTTAAGGAATTTCTCTCTCTATATTACAATATATAATATACTTGGAGAGGTATTTCTATTAATTACTAGCTGCTTTTCACTTTATATTTACTTTTTCTGATCTACACTTCAGCAAAATGAATAATTTAAAAAATAATAGCCTCTACTTCTAATAATTTAATGCCATTAATATAATTACTATATTAAAATAAAGTTCAGCCAGAGTTCCACTGAGGAAAGACAAACACTAGTACCTTGCTACCTCTTTTCCATCTTCTTGATCCTTGAGGCAGCTGAAGATTGATTTTCAGGTTTGCTTTGACTTGCACAAGAGGCTAATGCCTCCCATGGAGCTATTCTTTGGACCCATATAGCTGGATTGCATCCTACTCCAGAATCACTCCTTCTCATCCATGCCCTCAGTTTACCCCCTCTTTGGGAGTTACAGGACTGGCACAAGCACCTCTGTCACTTGAAAATTGCCATATCCTTTAGGCAATTTCAAGGGCTTATGCCTATGGGTAATGTTCCAGGGGTGCTGTACCAGGAAGAAGGACTGTTAGGCAGAGATGGACTCCACCTGTTGAGGAAGAGGAAGAGCATATTTGGATGTAGACTGGCTACCTAGTGAAGAGGGCTTTAAACTAGGTTTGAAGGAGTAGGTGACCAAAGCCCACAGGTAAGTGACTGTGAGGGAGACCTGGGGGAAAGGATGGAACTTGGGGGCAGCCAGTGCTGTAACATCAGGGATAAAAGAGAGAGTCTAGTCAGAACTGGGGAGAGGGGGGGGAATATCAAATTAGTGTCTTAGGTGTCCTAGTGAAGCCCTAATACCTGAGCTGAGTAGGGAAGGATGACACCAGGAGAAAATCCAAGGAGGAAGATGCAACAGGGGAGATCATCAACAAGAAAAAGTAGGGCAGTCGGCCCAGTATCTTAGTTGCCTGTATGCAAATGCAAGAAGCGTGGGAAACAGGCAGGAAGAATTGGTAGTACTGGCACAGACAAGAAACAATGATGTAATTGGCATAACACAGACATGATGGGATACCTTGCATGACTGAAGCACTGCCATGGATGGGCATAATTGTTCAGGAAGGACAAGCAGGGAAGAAGAGGTGGAGGAGTAGCACTGTATGTAAAAGAGTTTCATGACTGCTTGGAGCTCCTCTGTGAAAATGGAGACAAGCTGGTTGAAGTTAAGTTTAGAGGAGAGGGCAACAAGGGAGATGTTGTGGTGGGTGTCTGCTATAGACCTCCAGACCAGAAGCAGGAGGTGGATGTGTCTTTCTATGGACAACTAGCAGAAGTTTCCAGATCACAGGCCCTGGTTCTCATGGGGGACTTCAGTTACCCTAACATCTGCTGGGTGGGCAATATGGCAGTGCACAGGCAATCCAGGGAGTTTTTGGAGAGCATTGAGGATAACTTCCTGGTACAAATGCTGGAGGAACCAACTAGGGGCCTTGCACCTCTCAACCTGTTGCTCACAAACAGAGAAGAATTGATGAAGGAAGTAGAAGGGCACGGCAACCTGGGCAGCAATGACCATGAGATGGTAGAGTTCGGGATCCTGATCAAAGGAAGAAAGGAAAGAAGCAGAATACAGACCCTGGACTTCAGGAAAGCAGATTTTGGCTCCCTCAGGGAACTGATGAGCTGAATCCACTGGGAGGCTAATCTGAAGGGGAAAGGCATTCAAGAGAGGTGGCTGTATTTTAAAGAAACCCTACCAAAGGCACAGAAAGATACCATTCCAATGTGCAGAAAGAACAGCAAATATGAAGGTGCCCAGCGCGTCTTAGTGGAGAACTCTATGGTGATCTGAAACACAAAAAGGGAAGCTTACAAGAAATGGAAGCTTGGACAACTGACTATGTGACTAGGGAGGCATACAGAGATACTGCTTCAGCCTGCAGGGATAAAATCAGAAAGGCCAAAGGGCAATTAGAGTTGGGATGTGAAGGATAACAGGAAGGGATGTGAAGGATAACAGGAAGGGGTTCTTCAAGTATATTAGTAACAAGATGAGGTGTAGGTCCCTTATTGAATGGGACAGGTATTCTCATGATGGATGGTGCAGAAAAGGTTGAAGTACTCAATGCTTTTTTTTACCTCAGTCTTCACAGGCAGGGTCAGCTCCCAAGATACTGTTACGTGTTAGCTCTGTGTTCTTGAGGAATCAGAGCACAGTATCCAGCCTGTGCCTCCCTTCCCCCACACATCCCCCAACCTCTGCTTGAACTGAAAACCAAAAACAGTAGGAAATGGGAGACGTCCTTTTCCTAATCTACCCATATCCAAAAGCCATCAGCACAATGGAGCTTCATTTGCATTGACTATGGAGAACCAGACTCCAAAGCAGGAGCCGCACTGAACTCTGGGATTGAAGAAGCAGAAACCACACTGAACTCTGGGATTGAAGAAGCAGGGAAGCATTGCCTGATGGGGGATCTCACACCAAAACGAACAAACTCAGCAATTATCAGACCATTCTAGTCACAGATGTGATACTTGATACCCAAAATACTGAGCCTCCCTGACTGTATTGTGAGCTTCTCTGAACCATTACACCCAGCCAGGAATGTGTATTGGCCACGTAAACAAGTCCTTATAAAAAACCTTTACCCACATAGTGCAGTAGTGTAGTGTGTGTCCTGTGCAAGTCCTGACTGGATCCTTTCTGAATCTTGTGTGAGTCTGGATTGAGTCCTGAGTCCTGATGCTTGGATCTAAAGCTGTATCATTTCCACTGGGATTTGGCTTTTCTTCCTTGCTGATTGCTGTGGGAGCTTTGTTTCCATCCAGCCTCTGACCCTGATCTGCACAACCTGGAAACCTTTCCGCTACACAGAGTGGTGAGACCTCCCCCCCGCCCCCCCCCACACTTCTCTGTCTCTCCCTCTCCCTCTCTAGGCCTGATACAGTAGAATCTAGGTAATATTGTAGCTGGGTGTTCTTCTTTCCTTGTATGTTTATCAATGCTGTAACTGGGTATGTTGGGGTATTCTTCTCTCCTTTGTAATTATTATTAGTAGTACAAGTTTTAGATACCTAGCAATAAAATTACTTTTGTTATTAAGCCAGTTTCCAGACTCTTTTAAGACATCATTCCCTCTCCTTTGTGGTCTTGGTTTCTTTATATCACTTTGCAGCAACGCTTCTATTACCTAGCCAAAGATCCCTGTAATGCCCACAACCCTGTAAGGTTTGCTCATTGATAGGGATAGTAGGCTGATTGACTCCAGGGGCATATAAGGGTGACAGCTGACAAGTGCTGTTTTGACCCAGCCTGATTGAGTCCAGGGGCATATAAGGGTAGCAGCTGAGACGTGCTGTTTTGACCCAGCCTGCTCAAGATCCATAATCAAGCCTAGTTTGGTGCGGTACAGGGGCACATAAGGGTAGCAGCAGAGAAGTGCTGTGTGACCCAGCCTACTGAGTTCAGGGACACATAAGGGGTCAGCTGAGAGTGCTGATAGACCCGGTCCGCTCAGACGCACCTCTATAGAAACACAAGTGACACAAGCAGCACACTAATAGAAGTACTATCTTCCCCATAGAGAAAGCAACCCTAATAAATGAGCATACCCCGAGTCGGTGGGCAAAGTTGGTAACAATACTACACTGGGTAACACAAAATGGAGAGAAGGAGAGAGGCCCTTAGTGATGAAAGGTGAGGTTAGGGCAGGGGTCTGCAATCTGTGGCCCTTTGACTGCCTTCAGGCCCATCCCCAGCACCAGTGACACTGCAGATGGTCCACTCCTGGCTCTGGCCTCCACCTCTGTTTCCGGGGGGGACGCTGCAGGCAGCCCATTTTAGGCTCCAGGCTCCCTTCTGCCAGCAGGGGACCAGGCTGTGGGGCGTTCCACTGGTTCCAGGCCCTCCTCTCCACACACACACACCAGGTAATCCTGTGGCAGGATTTCTGGCTCAGCTGCCCCTACCAGGAGGTTACCCCCCCTGTGGCTCTCAAAACACTTGGTTATTGACCAAATGTTTAAAAATGGCTCTTCTAAACTTTTGGGTTGCCAATCCCTGGGTTAGGAACTACTTAGAGAAGTTGGATGTGTACAAGTCTATGTAGCCACATGAACTGCATCCAAAGGTGCTAATTGAGTTGGCTAATGTGATTGCAGAGCCAATAGCCATTATCTTTTGAAACTTGTGGCCAATGGGGGAGGCCCTGGATAACTGGAAAAAGGCAAATATAGTAACTATCTTCAATAAAGGTAAAAAGGAAGATCCAAGGAACTACAGACCAATCAGCCTCACCTCAATCCCTGAAAAAATCATGGAGCAGGTCCTTAAAAGAATCCATTCGGAAACACTTGGAGTTAAGTAGAGTAATCAGGAGCAGTCAGCATGGACTAACCAAGGGCTAACCGTGCCTGACCAAGCTGATTGCCTTCTATGATGAGATGACTAAATTTGTGGATGTGGGAATAGCATGATGTGATGTACGACTACTTTAGCAAAGTTTTTGTTATGGTTTCCCACAGCATTCTTGTCAGCAAGTTAAGGAAGTATGGTTTGGATGAATGGACCTCAAGGTAGATAAAAAGCTGGCTAGATCATCTGGATCATTGGGTAGGGATCAATGGCTCAGCGTCTAGTTGGCAACCAGTAAATAGTGGAGTGGTCCAGAGGTCATTCCTGGGGCCCTTTCTGTACAACATCTTCATTAATTATCTGGATGATGGGATAGATTGCATGCTCAGTAAATTTGTGGATGACACCAAGCTGGAGAGAATGGTAAACACACTGGAGGACAGGGATAGAATTCAGGAAGACCTAGACAAATTGGAGCATTGGGCCAAATGAAATCTTATGAGGTTCAGCAAGGAAAAATGCTAAGCCCTGTACTTACAACAGAATGTACTACTGCAGGCTGGGGACCAATCAGCTAAATAGCAGCACTGTAGAAAAAGAACCTGCAGGTTATGGTGGATGAGAAGCTGGATATGAGTCAACAATGTGCTCTTGTTGCCAAAAAGGCCAATGGCATATTGGGCTGCTTCAGTATGAGTGTTACCACCAGATAGAGAGATGTGGTTATTCTCCTCTGTTCAGCGCTGATGAGGCTGCATCTGGAATACTGTGTCCACTTTTGGGCTCTACACTACAGAAAGGATGTTGACAAATTAGAAAGAGTCCAGCGGAGGGCAACAAAAATGATTAGGGGGCACATGATTTACGAGGAGAGACTGAAGGAACTAGGCTTATTTAATCTGCAGAAGAGAAGACTGAGGTGGATTTGATAGCAACCTTCAACTACTTGAAGGGGCGCTCCAAAGAGAAGGGAGCTAGGCTGTTCTCAATAGTAACAGAGAACAGAACAAAGAGCAATGGTTTCAAGCAGCAGCTGTGGCAGTCCAGGTTGGATATTATGAAAAACTTTCTCACTAGGAAGGTGGTGAAGCATTTAAATGTGTAACTTAAGGGGGTGATGGAATCTTCATCTTTGGAAACATTTAAGGTGTGGTTAGACAAAACCCTGGCTGGGATGATTCAGTGGGAGTGGTCCTGCTTTTTAGCAGGGGATTGGATTAGACAACCTCATGAGATCCATTCCAACCCTATGATTCTATGAATGTTGCACCAGTTTAGTTAAAGGCATTATTTTAAACCAAATTAATTGTCACTGCAAAAAATCTCCATGGGCCCTTCCAAGTGGCTTATTGTGGTTTCTCTCTAGCCTGTTCCTAAATGATTTAGGTTGAATAAAATATGCCACTGAAACCAAAATCAGCGTGTCCACACAGGAATTTGGAGATTTCTTTGAGCATGTAGACAAGTAACTCTGCAGCATTAAAGTTGTGTTTTGTGTTCCTCTAGAGCAGGAGTGTCAAACTTATTTGCTATGGCAGGCCATATTTGACTTAAACGTACTTCAAGTGGGCCATGAATACCATACATTGAATATTTTATATATTTTATATATATATATTTTGAAACTGTGCTCCATGATACCTCTCTCTTTCTCTCTCTCTCTCTGCTAGGGAGAGTGTGGTCATACAAAATACAATCTTGCATTCCCAGTACTCTGTGATATTGTGACACTTGACAGTCTCACTGCATTGCTGAGTGCTGGGTATGCAAGACCTTCTTCACTGTTAGGGAGAGAGTGTGGTCCTGCAGAGTGCAGTCAAAGGCCACATGGAAGAGGTTTGTGGGCCACATTCAGTGCACAGCCCGTGTGTTTGATACCCCTGCTCTAAAGACAGCAAAGTGTTTACTGGTTACACCTGAGGTATTGGAAATAATTCTTGACAGGTTAACTAACAACTAGGTTAATTTACAAACTTGTTGACTTGGTTTTTTTCTGCATGCTTCACAGATTCTTTGGTTTATTTTTCCAGTGGAGTTTTTGAGGATTTATTTGTGCTTCTGAGTCATCAAGGATATTATGGGGTTGGGAGCAAGTTATTGTCTTGTAAAACAAAAGATGAGTAGAGTTAGGAGCATGTTGCTGCATTGTGTGCGCTTGATTCTTCATTTGCTTACACAGCTGAAAAATCAAGAGTAACTTCACTGACGTCAATAGAGTTACACATATGTAAACAGTGAGCTCAGAATCTAGTCCCTAGTTTACTTTATGGGCATGGGCCTTCCCACAATAGTAATGTCAAGAGTAAATTATAATTTATAACTCACAGATGTAGCTCTACTTCCAGAACTCCAGAGAACAGTCATATACGCAAGTACCAGACGTCCTCTGATGCTCTTCCCAAATGTTGTCTTACAACTTGTTGCATGACTCTGTGTAGAGTTTTCCAGTCCAAAGGGCTGGCCTACACAAAATAACGTATTAGAATTAAACTGGTGGAATTAGTAGATTGATATGAGCCAGTTGTATGGAAAAGTGAGTAAATTACTGAGCTAATCTAAACTGATATGACAATTAATTTAGAGCAGTTTAGATTAGATTAGTAACATCCCATTTATGCTACATTGCTATAATCCCAAACTATGGTGGAGCCATAAATGGTATGAATATACCTATTTTGGCACCGGGCCTCCATTCCATAGAGTACATTAACAGAAAGAGCTACTTTTCTATGATTATGCAAATGCTGGTGGATCACCAGAGTTGGTTTACTGACATCAGCATGGGCTTATCAGGGAAGGTGCAGGACACACTCATCTTAATGAACACAGGACTGTCCAGAAAGCTGCAAACAGAGACACTTTCCTGACCAGCAGATTACTACTGGGAATGTTGAAATGGAATAGTGATTCAGGTGACACAGGCTATCCTTGTTCCAGTGACTCAAGAAGCTGCACACCTGCTGCCTTGACACCACCAATGAACTTTTCAATTACAGCAAGAGTCAGCAACCCTCAACACTCATGCCAATAGTGGCACATGAGGCCGTTTGGAACAGCAAATGGTGCCCTCTGCAGCATCATGGAAATTGCCACTCCCGCCCCCCAAAACGTACCTTGGCTGACTTCTTTCTGAAGCGATGCCACAGAGAAGAGCCACTCTGGGCTCCCCAGGCATGCCACAGAAAGGTGCTGGAGCTGCTTATATCCATGGTATGCCTGAGGATCATTACTCCAACTGGAAGTGTTCCTAGGGACACTGTGGAAAGAAGCCAGTCCAGGCAACTTCTTTCAGCAGCATACCTGTGAACCCCCCCCCCCTTCAAGCCATGGCTGCTGCTGGATTTTCAGGCAGTGTCCACTTTTTTTCAGTGGAGGGGGCTGCCTGCATGAGCTGAGGGTCTGGGAGAAGACGGTGACATGGCGGTCAGCAGAGGTTGCTGACCCCTGAATTACAGGGTCAACAGGGTGGAAGAACAGTTGAATTTGCCTTTGGCCAGTTGAAGGGTTGCTGGCTTTGTTTACTTTAAAAAGATGTAACCTCAAAGAAAAAAAAATACTCTAGTGGCTATAGGTGCCTGATGTGTCCTACCTAATATTTGTGAAGCAAAAGGGGAAAAGTTGCTGCTGGGGTAGAGAGCAGGGGTGGAGCAGCTGACTGCTGAATTTTAACCACCAGCTACAAGGCCTATTAAAAGAGGTCAATATGGAGCTATGCAGGTCAGGGAGGTTTTGAAAGACCATTTTAGCACTGAGTCAGAGTAGCATGTGTTGCTGTAGTATACACTGGCCTTCCTTTTTAGTGGCCCTGTATGCAACTTAGTGAGTGCTGTATATGTAGAAGTAAAATATTCTCAATACACCTATTAATATTGTCTATGAATGATGTTATGGGTTCCATGACCCAATCCAGTAACAGGAAGGTGGTCACTGTCAGACTTGCTAAACATCAGCCAGCACATCTTGTGACCTAAGATGACCCCCCCCCCGCACAGAATTATATTCTGTAACATGAATGGGGCTATTAAAACAATTTAATAAATTAAAGGAACTGAACATATGAAGGAGCAAGAAACTCATTTCCATTTCAGGTATAAAGACACCAGAAGTGGTTTTTAAGAGGTCAGTATATATGAAGCTGTGATTGTCTTTAACATCCCCCAGCAGATGAAGTTGTAAGTGTTGAGCACTGAGCCCCTGATGTCAGCTAGAAGCTTGTATGCATGGGCAAGACATAGGAAAGTCCTGATAGTGAGTTCTCTATGGGCTACAGAAGGAGGTAAATATGTGATTGTTGAACCTACAGGTCCACCAGAGTCTGTAGCAGCTGTTTGCCAGCAGAGAAGTGCAAGCATTTCCTGCTGCACATCCCTCTCCTTTTCCTGTTCCTTTCTCCTCTCCTTGCTGCTTGCAGAGGTGATCCTCCAGGCCCTGTGCTCATTCTCTGATGCAGCCCAGGCTTATAATCTCAAATGTGCCATTCCAAGTTATTTTCTGTTTCCTCTTTATCTGACACAGGTGTTCCATAGATGTGGCGTGGGAGGTCTAAAAGCCATAATGGCAGAAGTTGCAGATCTACACAGAAGTTTTAGTGTATTTACCATGGAAATCAAAACTTAAGATGCTGAATTCACCCCTTTGCTTCCCGAGAGTTAAGCCCTACATTTTCACTTCTGTACTGGACAGAGTACAGTGACAGTCTCAGCATCAGCCATGATGAGTATGGCCCTCCAGGGATTGAGCAAATAAGGAAGGAATAGCTTGTTTCTGTGATCTAAACATATAGAATACTGGAACTGAACAAGAATACGACTTTCTTATAGATGGTGATTATTTTAGCTGATCTCTCACTCCTGAGGGTAGCAAAAGCAGAGAGCACAGCTGTTGCTGGTGCCCCAGTGCTGCTTTGGCCCATTTATAGCAAGCCTGTGACTGCAGTGATGCCTGTGGAAGTAATCACTGCATGGTATAGGAGAGTGTCATATCACAGTGGATGAAAATCAGGCAGCCCTCTAAAGAAACCTTCTGCAGAGGATTGCATCCAGGGAAGTTTCATCAAGATCTCTACGGAAGATTCACAGGACACCCCAATGCATATAAAACATACTGCTTTGCGTTCCCCCTCTGCCAAACTCTAAAAGGGAATGAAAGGCAGATAACAACTTTGCCTCTTTCAGTTGTTCCATTACCTCTTCCAGTACAAGTAAAAATGAGTAAACAGAAGTGTGTCTTGCTACTTTGGGGGCTCTATTCCTGTCACTTCAAAGCAAACTGCATATTTACCAGAGGTTCCTTCCCTTGCATCAGGCTCACCCATGCTCAAGGGACAGGACTGGCTAGACAGCAATGGAGTCACAAACAGGTTCTGGCTCACTGTGCTGCAAAATCCTAATCTCCTGTCCTGCCTACTCCTCCTCCTCATTCCTCTTCCCCTTCTTGGTGTTCACTGGACAGTATCTATACCAGTGGTTTTCAGACTCAGGGTCAGGACTCAGTACTGGGTCTCAGACCATCACCTCCCGGGTCGCAGCATCCTATACTGCTGCCACCAAGAGACTGTAATGAATTGCTCAAAGATGTAATTGTTGGGTTGCAGGCATAAATGATTATTTTCAACTGGGTCCCAAGGAAAAAAATTTGAAAACCACTGCTCTATACAAAAGACACAATTTAAACATCAAAAATGATAGTTCAAAAACCAATAGGGGAGCACTTCAATCTCCCTGGACAGACATGAAAGTTACCATGCTTCAGCAAAAAAACTTCAAAAACATTCTTCAGCGTGAAACTGCAGAACAGTTTCATTCACATGCAAATTTCACACTATCAGACTGTGTCTGAATAGAGACTGAGAATGGCTATCCCATTACAAAAGGTATTCTTCTCTCTTTAAAGATTCCTGCTTTCCGATCTATTGTTGTTAATGAGCCACATCTACACTGTTTGAATTTCAAACGGGTATTTCTGTCAGTCTAGTTCCGCAAAAAACAAACAAGGGGCCTGGTAGCACCTGTAGACTAACAAATGTATTTGTTGCATGAGCTTTCATGGGAGAAAAATCCCACTTCATCAGATGCTTGAAGACAGAGAACTTACAGAATGGGAGGAATATAAATGCAGGGAAATGTAAATCATAGGATCAGGTCAGACTGTTTCAGTGTGGAACTGCATATTAGAAGGAAGGGAGGTAAAGAAAAGAGGTAGTAAGAAGGCAAACTCATCTGTTGTAACTAACTGATTTCCCTATTTAAGCCTAAGGCAACTGTGTCAAATCTGCATATGAATTCCAACTCTGCTGTTTCTATTTGAAGTTTTGATTTGTAACCGATTTGCTTAATTTGCCACTGCAGAGTTGGAATTCATATGCAGATTTGATACCATTGCTTTGGGTTTAAATGGGGATATCGGTTTGTCTTCTCATTACAATATGTGAGTTTGCCTTCTCTCCAGTTTTTTTCTCTACCTCTCCTTCTTCTAATATTCTGTTCTACAGTCTAAATTTAAGCAACTGCTTTGATTTGCTGAAACAGTCTCACCTGATCCTACAACTTACACCTCCTTGCATTTATTTTCCTCCCATTATGTAAGTTCTCTATCTTCAAGTATTTGAAGTGGGATTTTCTTACATGAAAGCTCATGTGACAAATAAATTTGTTTGTCTTTACACCTGCCACCAGACTCTTATTTGTTCTGCTGTTTGAACTGATGTTACCTCACCCTTCATGTGTATATATACCTAGCATACTGCAGTGTTCATTTCATACGTCCGAAGTGAGCTATAACCCACAAAAGCTTATTTCTTAATAAATTTCTTAGCCTTTATAAGTACCTCAAGGCTCCTTCTTTGTTTTGCTGAAATAGACTTACCATGGCTACCCTTCTGGAAATTGATAGAAGAGGTCTGTGATGCAGCCTCCTCAGAAATACCCATGGTGCAGCTGGGGACTATGCTGAAGAAGATAGGCAGCTCTTTGTAAAAAGAGAGGATCTGAGGCTTGGCACTGGTTTAATTTTTTGGGCTGCCTAGCCCTCTGGGATGCGTACCACAGCTTCTTGGCTTTTGTGCAGCACTTCTGCTGGTTCTTTCTATACCCTTTCTTCTACGTCCCTGAGTAATCTGCTTTTACTTGTCATTTTTGTGACTTGTTCAGAGCTGTGGCTGCAGAGCCTCTTCTCTCACAGGCCCAGGGAATCCAATATCTCCTGGGCAGAAGCTCACCTGAAGCACATAGCTAACATGATCAACTGGGTAATTACACTCAATGTACATAACCAGGAAAAAGAATTTCAAAAATTTGAGGGGCTTTAAAGGGGAGAGGGAGGAGAATTCCTATTTACATAACTCCTGAGCAGCAGAGTTCACAATAGTGACTGGACCTATCAGGGTAGGTCATTGTGGGACAACTGCAGGAGGCCACTAACAGTCAACTTAAGCAACAATGTTTATAACTGGATCTACCTCACTATAACGACTGACTTTATACTGCTTGAGGATGTGATATTATTAAATCAGCACAGCAGAGCACTTCAGTTTAGCTTCTGCCTACATTAGTATAGATGCATCTGCAGCTAGGTCAACATAAGCTGCTTTGCCTCAACCTAACTGTGCAGTGTAGACCAGGCAATAATCTTTGGTTCTAAATATTTGGCATAGTCTGCCCATAGTGCTGGGAACTCATTTGCTTCTTTAATAGGATGCAGCATACCTCCCTGTTCAACACCACAGATCAAATTTATCCTTGCTATGCACTGATTCAATGGGACATCAATGAAATTGAAATTACAATGGTAATTAATTTAGCCCAGAGGTTTTTGTTATCTAAACTTGAGTTGTGATTGCTAGCAGTCCAACAGCAGTGGTAAACATTGCGCTCAGCAAGACACTCCCTTCAGCCACTATGGTTTTTACCTGGAGTTTCTGTTAACATTTTCTGAAGCATGACCTATCACCCTTATTTCAATATTAACACTCTTGTCATAGTTGGAGCCTATAACTTGCACTCCCTTGCATTTGTTTTGCTCTCATTCTATAAGTTCCCCATCTTCAAGCATCTGACAAAGTGGGATTGTTTCCCATGAAAGCACAGGTGATAAATAAATTTGTTAGTCATTAGAAGGGTTCTACTCTTGAGATAGTGTGAACGTCATAGGACTAACTGAACAGCGCTCAGGTCTTCTATCCACTGGAAAAGGTTTCCTAGTTTTGCTTCCTACTTAGATACACTTTATCCCTGGGAGTGGGGGGGGGAGGAGGAGCACAGCCTTTGGAAACAGCTTATAGCAGCTCCCTGTGTAAAGTAAGCCACAATAGTAAGAACATTTACAAAAATGTAAATAAATCTAACAGACAACTGTACTGACAAAAGTTGCTCATGTAGAGTGGGCTGGTGTGTTGAGACTTCTTGATGATTTTATGTGTTCCCTGTCTGGACCATTCTGTTTCATTTCAGGAAGTTACTGTAAAATACTGAAATCTACAGAATGTGTAAAATAGAATTATATATGCAGTATTTTTAAACATTAGGAAGTATCTTTCCTATATTTTCACATTTTAATGAAATCCAAAAATATTAGGAGTCAGCATTCTATTTAATCTACAGAATTATATAATGGATGCCTCATATCTGAGAGCCTGAAATGTCCTTCCTGACAAGATACCTTTGACCACTCAGATGGTGCTAGCTATTTACCTGTTGTGACTCTTTTGTGTGTATTGCACCATTACATTTCTAAATTCTCTCTTCCTATGCATGGTACTGAGCCCTCCATTTAGCTGAGCAGCTTCAGTTCAAGATTGTAGCTATTGCAGTGAGTACACACATACTGCGCTCTCTCCTGGAAACTTTACATTACATAGTGTGAGAGTCAAGCCTGAGGGCTACAGGAGATGCTGGAAGGTAGATATATTAGCCCCAAGCTTAATAAATCCCTGTTTCCAGGGTAATCAGGGCAGGGCTGCTCTGAGACCAATTAGAGCAGTGGTTGTAAAACCTTTTTCCTCGGGACCCAGCTGTGGACCCCTCTCCCATGCAGCAATCCTCCACCGGAAAAAAGTGGCCACTGCCAGAAAATTGAACAGTGACCATAGCTGCAGGGGGTGGGGTGGAGGTGGGAATCCCTCATGGCTTTCATCCTTTCTCTTGAGGCTTCTATTGCTTCTGTCTACACATCTAATTTGAATTCACCTACATGGAACATGCAGAGAGTGATCCCACATGCCATACTTCTGCCTCAAATCAGGAAGTATGTCAAGTCTCTAAAATTGCAGGTAGTGGCCTGCAGTATGTGTGTGGGAGCTCCCTGCAAATGGGGGGAGAGGTGACTGGGTGGAAAAATGAGATGGCAGTGCTGAGACAGGGGAAGGAGAAGAGAGCCAATGCCAGGCTGGAAAGAAAGGTCCTGTCTGCTGCTGAGCCTGTCCAAGTCCCTGCAGGTCTTGCTCCCTTCTCCACTGCCAAACCCCAGGAACTGAAGCAGGCCCTCTGGGTTCCACTTTCACCTCTGCTCTTCATCTGCTCCCTGAGTCTGCATGAGTCTACATGAACACACAGTTGTCCACAAGCCCTCTCTGCTTGATCTGGTGACCCCTGTCACTGTCAGTGTGCATAAGGCAGCACTACAATGGGGCTATCCACTCCCCTTCAGATTGGGACCTTCTTATAACTTCTCCTTCCAGCAGACAGATCCCTGAGTTGGATTTTATTCTATTACTTAGGTTTTCTAATTGCAGAAAAAATACCACACTTTCTAACAGAGGCTCCTACTAGAACAGTTTGCTTTTCTCTTCTCTTTTTAACTATCAGTCAAAAAATATCTGGAAAGAGTTTTTACTAAAATCCACAAGTTGTAATTTTTGTTGCAAGCAAGGGAATTCTCAACCCACTGAAAAACGAGGCAAGTCCTAATTTGCAAAAATAACAGCAATCCCCAGATCCCAGAAATGGTGGAATAAGGGGGTGTTCAAAGTTTTTGCTTTTCTTCATTGGGTCTATTGATAAAAAAACCACAAAGGTTGCTTGCCAGTGACCTCAGTCCTTTTCATATGAATGAAAGAAGCCGAAAGAGATACTGATTCCAAGAGGAGGCATAGAGATTTTTTGAACAGCACCTCATTAGTAATCTTTAGCGACTCACATTCCTGTTTGTCTCAGTGCTCTCTACTGAAGACTGGTAATATGTCACAATAAAGAGGCAGCCACCTTCTTCTCTCCCCTCCCCCCACATCTCCCATGCCAGCTACCCAGGCCCTGATGGCCTGCGACCCAGTACTGGGTCGTTACCTGAAATTTGACAAACACTGAATTAGAGCACCTGTGACCAGAGGCTATGTCTACATTACGTGGCTTTGTTAAATCGACTTAATAAAGTCTACTTAAAGTCAACTTTATTAAGTTGACTTAGTGAGCAATGTTCCCTCTAAGGGGAGAGGGCAGCTGAGCAACTCTGGTTGCTCATTGCGCCCCCTCCCCGCGGGGCCCGCTGCGCAGCCCCTCCCCCCGTTCGTGACAGCCCCCCCGCTCCCGCTCGGCCCCCCCCCACCAACTTACCTTGGGGCTGGACTGGAGCCAGAGGGCCCAGCCATAACTCCCGGGCCAGAGGAGCTCTACAGAGCATGTCCAGATTTTCTGGGCATGCTCTGTTGGAGCTTCTCTGGGCGGGAGTTTTGAAAACTCCCAGCCCCAGAGGAGTTCTGTGGAGGGACTCCGGCTGCCGGCAGTGCGCTGCCGGCAGCCTTCGCTGCGCTGGAGGCTGTGGCGGGCTGCGCTGCAGCGCGCCAGCGCAGCTTAGAGGGAACATTGTTAGTGAGTCCACCCTTCTCTTAAGTCAACTTAACAAAGGTAGTTAAGTCAACTTAAGAAAGTGTCCTAATAAAAAATGTGCTGCTTAAGTCGACTTCATAAAGTCGACTTAAGCAGGCACAAGTTATTACATAGGGCTTGTTAAGTTGACTGAGATGGCCACATTGCATTAAGTCGACTTAATAAATTCGACTTAATGTCTAAGCTGACTTAAAGAGTGAGAGTTATTAAGTTGACCTAAGGAAGCCCTTAAGTCAACTTAATTTTTAAATGTTGCCAGGGCTCTGCTTAAGTCAACTTAAGTCCCTAGTGTAGACATACCCAGGAGCAGGAACTGCATTGAACTCTGAGACTGAAGAAACAGGGAAGCATTGCATGATGGGGGATCTCATACCAAAACGAACAAACTCAGCAATTATCAGACCATTCTAGTCATAGACATGATAACTGATACCCAAAATACCGAGTCTGCCTGATTGTACTGTGAACTTCCTTGAACCTGGCCCTCAGCCAGGAATGTGTATTGGCCTCTTAAACAAGTCCTTACAAAAAGCCTTTACCTATATCCAAGAGTAAGTACTGTGTCCTGTGTGAGTCCTGACTGACGCCTGTGTAAATCTTGTCTGAATCCTTTGCGAGTCTGGATTGAGTCCTGATGCTTGCATCTAAAGCTGTATCATTTCCACTGGGACTTGGCTTTTCCTCTTCTTTGCTGATTGCTGTGGGAGCTTTGTTTCCATCCAGCCTCTGACCCTCATCTGAACAACCTGGGAACCTTTCTGCTACACAGAATGGTGAGGACCCCCCCCCCCCCTTGTTTAATTATGACTCTCTCTCTCTCTCTCTCTCTCTAGGCCTGATACAATAGAATCTAGGTAATACTGTAGCTGGGTGTTTTTCTTTCCTTGTACGTTTATTAATGCTGTAACTGGGTATTTTGGGGTATTTTTCTGTCATTTTCTAATTATCATTATTAGTGCAAGTTTTAGACACCTAGCAATAAAATGGCTTTTGTAATCAAGCCAGTTTCCAGACTCTTTTAAAACATCATTCCCTCTCCTTCATGGTCTTGGTTTATTTATATCACTTTCCAGCAACGCTTCTATTACCTAGCCAAAGATCCCTGTGATGCAAAGTTCTCCCTCTTCAAAGCATCTGATGAAGTGGGATATTCTCCTATGAAAGCTCATGCAATAAATAAATCTGTTAGTCTTTAAGTGCCACAAGACTCCTTGCTTTTTTTGCTTTACTAGACTAACACGGCTGCCCCTCTGGAACCCTGTAAGGTTTGCTCATTGATGGGGGATATTAGCCTGTTTGACTCCAGGGGCATATGAGGGTGACAGCTGAAAAGCGCTGTTCTGACCCAGCCTGACTGAATCCAGGGGCACATAAGGGTAGCAGCTGAAAAGTGCTGTGTGACTCAGTCTGCTCAAGATCCATAATCAAGCCTAGTCTGTTGTGGTATAGGGGGCACATAAGGGTAACATCAAAGAAGTGCTGTGTGACCCAGCGTGCTGAGTTCAGGGACATATAAGGGATCAGCTGACAGTGCTGATAGACCCGGTCCGCTCAGATGTACCTTGTTAATTAATAAATGTGTATATTGGGTGGTTATTTGGATTTGGGGGTTGTAAAAATCTAGTCCTGGGAAATCGAGGTCCTGCAAAGGTTGCTCCATTGGGAGAGAGCTTGCAGAAGGGAGAAGCAAGCACCATATAGAAACACAAGTGACACAAGCAGTACGCTAATAGAATTACCATCTCCCCCACTTCCCCAAAGAGAAAGTAACCCTAATAAATGAGCATACCTGAAGTTTGTGGGCAAAGTTGGTAACATTTGCATATATGAAAAAAGCACCAATAGCAAAGTCCAGTATTGGCAACTCACCATGAGACCATCAATAAAATTGTATTTGGTGTTATCCCCCCACTAAAGCCCTACCTCATGGAGCCATGTGACTACCTAAGAAGTTCAACTTTTTTTAAAAGAGAAATTTCTAGCTCTCCTGGTTATGGAAAAAAGCTCAAAAGCATGAGCACAAAGGACTTCCGCACAAGACAAATATAAAGAGGCTTCACATTATTATTATTTTGAAGGCAGTCCAATGATTTTCGGATGCTTGGGGCTGGCAACATCATACATGTGAAACTAAGGATAATAGTCTAGTTACTTTGCAACTTCTTTGGGAGTGTCTTTTATGCGTAACACATGGGGACCCCAGTCCTGCTGGGAGTATTTGGATATTTCAGTGTTATAAACATTAATTAATTATGAACAGTTCTTTTATTTTGGGTGGAAGGATGTGTGTATGGGGGAACAGAAGGAGGAAGAAACAAATGAGACTCCTATTTATCAGTGACTTACTATGGCATTCCTGATGCAAAGGTATTAGATTGTGCTGATCTTAGACCAACTTCTTTTATGAGATTATTACCTGAAGGTTAGGCAGCAAGAAGTGATCTTTGACCCATTTAAGAAACTTGGCTGGGGAACAGAACACTTGGAAGCTGCTCAGGTGGTTTTCAGCAGTGAGATAAACAGGGGAAAGACTTAGTAACGCCTGGCAACAGCACAGTGCTAAACAGTGACTCACAGCTCTTGCAAGTATGGCTCCTGCACAGCAGTTTACTAGGAGAGCGTGCCAAAACACATTTGTGGCTCTCTTTCCTTCAAATATTTGTTTCTGCTTCTCATGAGGAAGTGTGACAAAGCACTTACCATACAACCCGGTACAGCCTGATGCAATAAGATACCTGCTGTTGCAGAGGGCAGCTAGCCCAGTACGGACAGCAACATCAGTGAAGCAGTTCAGGGTTCCACTAGGAAGAAAGCAACATTTAAGTAAAAGTTGACAGCCTTTTTAAAAAAAAAAAAAAATTCTCACCAGAGCTTACTATTATCTGGCTGCCTCTAGTAACAAGCCTCTGAAAGTTGGCCCTTTAGTAAGTGTTCTTTTTTACATATACATCCTCATTTGCTAATACCTTAGAATCTAGATTAGCCTACTGAAAAATTGTGAAGAAACATTAACCCAATGATCACAGCTGTGGTTCAACAGAGTGAGCCACATGCTTTCCAAGACCTACTGGACTTGAGAGGGAAAGGGTGTCAGGTTACTAGTTATGGCTCCATGACATTAGTATTTGGTCTACTGAAGTAGAATTCTTACCTCATCAGCAGATAGACATAGAGTAGCTCCATCATGCCTGCTCCTTGACTTGATGCACTCCTTATGTTACGGGGAAGTTAGTGTGGCTGGTAAAGTAGCTGCCTACATCAATTTCACACAGCTGGGGAGTTCATCCACAAGAGAGAAATTCTCACTGGCCACTTGCAGCCAGAATTCACCTCCTTTCTGTCTCTGGAGTGGCACAAAGGAGACAGATCTCAGGAGAGAATCTGACCTAGTGTGAACCATCATACTGATCTGTTCCATTAATTCAGTGTATGTATAGAACTGATGAAAGAATACATATTTCCCTTTGTGAGATGCTTTACACACTAGAAAAAAATCACCAGCCTGGCCATTTTTATTAACTACATAGTCTGTGCTTACTTCAAGAACATTTCTATCCTAACAAATAGCAAAATTCCTAGATTCACTGAATAACTGAAGGCAGGAACATCAACACTTGCTTCCCCAAAACAAAGACAGCCAGTGGGACTTGGAAGAACACAATGGTCCTGAAATTCAGAGTCATACAACCTGGTAGGTACCATAAGAGGTCATCAAATCCAGTCCCCTGCACTCATGGTAGGACCAAGTACTCACTTAACCCACCACTAACAGGTGCTTGTCCAACCTGCTCTTAAAACCTTCCAATGATGGAGATCCCACAAGCTGCCTAGACAACTTATTCCAATGGTTTATCACCCTGACAGTTAAAATTCTTTTCCTAATGTCCAACCTAAACAACCTTGCCATAATTTAAGCCCATTGCTTCTTGCCCTGTCATCTGCAGTTAAGGAGAACAATTTTTCTCCCTCTTCCTTGTAACAACCTTTTAAGTACTTGAAAACTTATGTCCCCTCTCAGTCTCCTCTTTTTCAGACTAAACAAACTCAGTGCTTTTGATCTTCTGTCATAAATTAAGTGTGCCAACTCTTTAAACATTCATGTTGCCCTTCTCTTGACTGTCTCAATTTGTCCACATCTTTCCTGAAATGAGGCACCCAAAACTGGACACAATATTCCAGTTGAGGCCTAATCAGGGCAGACAAAGTAAAGTAGGAGAATTACTTCTCATGTGTTACTTATAATGCTCCTGATAATACATTCTAGAATGGTATTTGCTTTTTTTGCAACAGTGTTACACTGTTGACTCATATTTAGTTTGTGGACCACTATGACACCCAGATCCCTTTCCACAGTACTCCTTCCTAGGCAGTCATTGCCCATTTTCCATGTGTGCAATGGACTGTTCTTTCCGAAGTGGAGTACTTTGCATTTGTCTTTATTAAATTTCATTCTATTTACCTCAGACCATTTCATAAGTTTATCGAAATCATTTGACTTGTGATCCTATCGTCCAAAGTATTTGCAACCCCTCCCAGCTTCGTATCATCTTCAAACATTGTAAATGTACTCTCTATGCCATCATCTAATCATTGATGTGTGATCTAATGGACAGACACAGGTGGCTTAATGAGGACTCTTGGGAGGCCCTAATATCACAGTGGCTATGTCTACACTGGTGGCTTAAGTCGACTTAAGCAACTCCAGGGCCACATTGTCAACTTAAGCAACATCAGGGCACTTGCTTAAGTTGACTTAACTCCCACCTTTAAAGTCAACTTTAACGGTTAAGTTGACTTTATCAAGTCAACTTAACAAAATGTGGCCATTGAAGGCAACTTAAAAGGCTCTCCTGCCTTAAGTCCACTCTATTAAGTTGACTTTATAAAGCTGACTTAAACAAATGGGGCCTCTCTACGTTGACTTAATGAAGTCAACTTTAAGACAACCTTTTTAAGTCAACTTACCTGAGCCCTGTAGTGTAGACATAGCACCTGTCTGCCTTCATGCTAGTTTGCAGCCCAGTCCATACAGCTTCCAGAATTTCCAAGTGTATTTTGACCATCTGAACTAAATAAAAGTCCCAAATAAAACAAGTAGTTCTGCACCCTTTGTAGCTGCTATGTTTTTGTCAGGTGGTTCTTTGCTGTAAATGGCATTTCGTGCCAAAGAAGCATCAACTAAAACATTGAAATGGAAAAATAATATTTTCTGGGCATTAAAAACAAATCATTACTTCATGCCAAGAATGACAAGGGAGCTCATGCCTCTACCGCAAAGAGGGTCAGGAATGTGAGCCAGCAAGAAAGTACAGAAAGTAAGGGAGAGTTTCACAGATAGGAGCATGGCAGACAAATTGCGAGATGGTAAGAGTGAGAGAACAAGACCAAGCTACCATCTGTCTGAGGCCTGGTCTATATGCAGTGTTTGCACCAGCGTAACTGGCACTAGGGTGTGTTTTTTCGTTTTTTTTTTTAAAAAACAGGTAGTCATACACATTCCCTGTATGGGAATGATCTATACCCCTATAAGCTCCATTTTATTGATATAATTGATGGATGGGGAAAATGGTGGCAGGGAGCTGTATGGCTTTAACCCCACCACAACCTGAAAGTTGACTCCCTCAGCAGAGGCATGCCTCCCAGAATGTCATGTGGCTAAAGTAGAATGCAGCACTACTCACTTCCGGCCTGTCCACTCCTTCATAGATGGATACTGGGAGTGGACCTTCCAAATATGATTAGCATTGCAACCTAACGTTAGTGGCCACAATGATGCTCAAATTTGTACTAGCTGTGCCTCGCTCTATGAAGGGATGGAGAGGCCAGATCAGAGTGGTGCTATGATCCTGTTCACCAGGTCATCCTACCACTTGATTTGGGAGTCCTCTCAAATGGGGGTGTGGGGCAAACTGCTCCTTTTACTCTTTTCCACACCCCAAGGCAGCATTAAATGTGGAAAATGTTCTGCTTCAACCAGGTCAGTCCTGTGAAACCTGGGACTGCTGGGAGATTTGATGGGGCTCTGGTAGGGAGGTGCAGAGTCCTTTGAAATGCTTTTCTCTTCTGAGTCCCCACTAGTATCACATCTGGCCTTGCAGGATTCAGCATCAGCTAGCTGCTCTCCATCCACTTCATCCAGGCCCTCTGACAGGCAGGAGATGTTTCTATTTGATTTGTGGTAATGCAGAGCTGAGTGTAATGGTAGACATTTGTTTTTGTGTTGTGTCTTTCATTTACATAATCAGGAATCTGATGTTTCTTCTTTTAGGCTGTACACATATTACAACAGGATCAAAACTGCTACTGTAGTTTTGGTTTGTACCCATTTAAAAAGAAACAATCAACCAACCAATTTATCACACTAGCATGCATAATATGTATTTGGGTTCAGGAAGTCTTGGTTTCCACCAAGAGAAAAAGAATGGATTCACACTGCAAAACCAGTCAGAGTGCATCTGAAGAGACTGTGGCCACCTCAGCTAGGTACAGATTCTCACAGCCCACGTGACTTGTTTTTGGATCTGCTTCCTTCTAGCAAACAAGTGGTTGTCATCCTGATTCCTGGCCCAAACAATGGAATTTAAACAAAGGCAGAGCTGCCCCCCAGTGGAATTAAGAATCTCTGCATTATGCCAAACTAGGAGTCTTTTAAAGACTAATAAATTTATTTGTTTGGGAGAAAATCCCACCTTCATCAGGCACTTGAGGATGGAGAAGTACAGATGAATGGGAGCAAAATATATGCAGGGAAGTATAAATCATAGGATCAGGTCAGACTGTTATAGCAAATCAATGCATTTGTTTACGTTCAAACAGTGAAGAAAGGTGCTGAAGGGATGGGGAGAAGGAAAGCAATTGCTCCCATTCTATAAGTTCCCCATCTTCAAGCATCTGATGATGTGAGATTTTTCTCCTACAAAAGCTCATGTGATAAATAAATGTTAGTCTTTTGAAATGCCACTAGACTCCTTGTTTGTTTTGTGGACTAGACTAACATATTTATCGCATTAGCTTTCATGGGAGAAAATCCCACTTCATCAGACACTTTGAAGAGCTCTTCAAAGCATCTGACAAAGTGGGATTTTCTCCCACGAAAGCTCATGCGATAAATAAATCTGTTAGTCTTAAAGTGCCACAAGACTCCCTGCTTTTTTTGCTTTACTAGACTAACACGGCTGCCCCTTTGGAACTTGGCTAGACTAACACAGTTACCAGTTTTGAACTTGCATTATACCAGTCATTGCCATTTCTTATCTCCAGGCTACAGGAAGTTAGCTATAATAATAATCTCTTCTCTTTTTCATTTTAGCTCTCCAAGTGCTTTGGAAGAGTGTTGCCTTCCCTATTTTCCCAAGAGGACACTGACTTCCAGTAAATTGTTTCACCGGTGTCTAACAGCAGACCAGTGGCAAAGGTGAGCACAGACCTCAGAGTTCTGGTCTTCCCAGATCAGTGCTCTATCCATACCATTTGATAATGACAGCTCAAAGTGAAGACAGCCTTCCTACCACTCCCTCTGTGGGACAGCCTTACACTGCAACCATATATAGCAGGAGGGTGTGGAAGGGGGAAGATACAGACAGAACAGTTGGATTTTTTTTTTTTTTTTGAGTGGGGATGTTTTTGGTCTGAGGAAAGTGTTTAGACTTGAGGATCCATTCCTGCCTTTTTCAAAAGTTCTGCTGTTTTTCTTGTTTGTGAATTCTTCTAGCTCTTCAGAACATATGAATACACTGCAGCAAACAGTAGTTTGGCTTCATAAATGTTTCCACAGAGGTTTTCAAGTGTAGCAGGACAAGCTAGTTTGCCCTGTAGGAGCACATGCGTCATGTTAATTGGCAACACCTACCCATGTGCAAGATCTGGAGGGTAAGAGAAAGTAGGAAGATGAATGAATTTGTGTTGGCTGTAAGTGCAGCTCCACATAGTTAGTGAGCAGTCCTATACCATCACCAAGCCACCAAACATGCAACAAGCTTCAGGCCTCTGTGACCCTTTGAAGGGAAAGAAATTTTTAATTCTACTAGTGCCTCTTTTGGCTCCAGTCCTAAATTAGCATGTAATTTCCAATATGCATTTTTCTTATATCCAAAAATACCCAAGAATTGTCATCAGCTGCTACTGTGACAGATGCCTAGAATTTGATACCGGTTATAAAGAGTATAGAAAATAAGTCATTTATGACTAGGACCAACATAAAAACAGTGGATAACAATGTTCTATTTCACAACTGCAATCAGATTATGAGAAAGATGATATTTGCCTTTTCATGAAGCTTGACTCACTGTGATTGTCAGAAAGGTGACCGAGAACTGATAGAGTTACTTCCTTAGGCCAAGCAGTGAGAGTCCTGTGGTACCTTACAGACTAACAGATTTCTTTCAGCATAAGCTTTCGTGGGCTTCAACCCACTTCGTCAGATGGGGGTTGCATCTGATGAAGTGGGCTGAAGCCCACGAACGCTTATGCTCAAAGAAATCTGTTAGTCTATAAAGTGCTATAGGACTCTTGCTGCTTTTGCTATACACAGACTAACACGGCTCCTCTGCTGGAAATTCCTTAGGTCAGGAACTTTCTATGCATGTTGTCAATAGAGCATAGAAATTTCCAGTAAAACATCAACACAGCTACGCTATCCACCTTTGTATTCTTCCTCAAAAAAACCCCAAACCCTCTTCTTTGCTATGATGCCTATAGATAGCTTAACAGTGGTTTGTCAACTGCAATGCTGAGAGTGGTGTCTATCATGTTCACCAATATTGCCTCATTGGTTCCCTACATTCCCCTGTCTAGGGAAACCTCTCTGGATTTCAGCTGGACAGAGTTCTTTCTGGGTGGTTTGTCCCCAGAGCAATAACAATATAGGACTGATCTATTTAGTCCCCTATTGGACAGGGAGCTGTCATTTTGAAGACCACAACCCTCTACTCCTGCCAGTATGATTTCACAATCCCCAAGGGCCTCCTTACTCATCTGTGTGTTGTCTCGTATGTTAAATTGATAGCTCCTTGAGATAGGACTGTTTTAGTTCTGTGTTTGTACAGTAGCTAACAAAATGGGGTCCCCTGGTCTGTGGTTAAGATTCTGGGTGCTACAGTAATACAAATAATAGCATGCAATGAGTAAACATAGTTAATAGGGAAAGGTAGAGCCTCTTCATTACAAGCAGGGCTGGATCAAGGCTTGGGGGGGCCTGGGGTTGCCTATCCTTGTGGGTGTCCCTACTGCCCTCCATGCTGGTGGGCTGGGTCAGGGGCTCCATGGTCCCAGCTGGCACTGCACAGAGGTTTGGGGGGGGCCATGGACCAGTGATGCTGTGGGACGGGGCTATGGGCTGCACTGCTGTGGGTGGGCAGGCCAGAGGCCATGGTATTCCTGTCCCACCCTTGGGCTGATTTGTGAGCAAACCAGTCAACTCAGGGGCTGGACAGGCAGGTTGAGTGGCAGTGTGCCACTCAGGCTGGCTGGGCTGGATTTCTGAGAGACTATGCCCCCCCCCTTTAGGTCAGGGCCAAGGGCTGCAGCCCCTAAAGCCCCTGCCTTAATCTGGCCCATGTCTACAAGCCAGTCTCCCACTCTGGATGGTTTGGCTCAGGAGGTGTGGCTCAAGGACCAAGTCTCATTGGTGTTCAGAGCACATGGCAGAATTAGGATTTTACAGGCTGTGAGGACTGCCAGCTAACACCAGAAAATGAATAATTTTAATTCTAAATTGCAGCCTCTGTTTTTAACCCATCTACCAGTGCATTCACTCTTCTTTTATTTGTGCCAGACTGCGTGGCATCAGACAAAACCAAATTTTATAAAATGGCAATAACAAATGGCAGAGAAGGAATGGAGGACTAGATCCTCAGCTATTGAAAATGGGTGTGTGGTACCACTGAAATACTAGTGACAACAGTGGAGGATCTGGGCCACATTGCTTCACTCCATTGACAAAGAACACAACGAATGCTGAAACTTTGAGATGAGCCATGCATTTGGCTTTTTGCTTTCTGAAAAGGTCACTGGAGATCTATATTGTTTGGCAATATTTTAGCCTTTCTGCCCAATGTCCACTTCATTGAATGACTACTTCAAAGTAAGGGTCAGTGACTCAATACCAGAAGAATCCTGTATAGCAGCAATAATTTCTTAGCATTGTTTGATTGAGTTATCAGGCACTGTTCACAAAAATCCTTGTTTAAATCAGCCAGCTTGTAGCATTATTGCAGGAAGGGGTTATCTTATCATCAAAATTTAGTGATAGATAAGTTTAAGTAATTTGAGTTGGTTCCCTCTGAAAAACAAAAGCACTTTCTGTAGTCGGGTCCAGAGATTTTAAAAACTGTTTCCTGGAAGGGAAGGGAGGAAAATCTAGTTTCCCTAACCAAAGTAAAGGATATGGACAAGCACCTTTTTGTGCCATGTATCCAATTTTATGCATTTCAGATTCAGAGCCACACTTGGTGTAAATCAGCACTGATTGACTGACTACTCTGATTTGTCAGCTAAAAATCTGGGTAATGTTCTTACAGGTATATTTCTTATAGCAGCACGCAGTTCTACACAGACAAGTTCAAGCAAAGCAATTCCACACCACTCCCATGAGGCGTAAAAAGAAACTATAAATAGAACAAGCAAGGAGTCCTTTGGCATTTAAAGACTAAATTTATTGCATGAGCTTTCATGGGAGAAATCCCACTTTGTCAGACACTTTGAAGACGGGGGAACTTACAGAATGGGAAGAATATAAATGCAGGTAATGCAAGTCATAGGATAAGGTCACACTGTAACAGCAAATCAAAGCAGTTGTAAAGATTCAAACACTGGAGAATAGCATATAGAGCAGGGGTCTCAAACTCAAATCACCACAAGGGCCGCACGAGGACTAGTACAGTGCCGCATAAGGACTAGTACATTAGCCTGAGAGCTGCACCACGGAACCTTTTCATACAACTATATTGCAAATATTTGTAACAACAGTGTCATTGAGGGCCGCAGAAAATACCCTTAGGGGCTGTACACGGCCTGCGGGACACGGGTTTGAAACCCCTGATATAGAAGGAAGGTGAACTCAGATCACCTGTTGTAATGGGAAAAAAAAATCCAAAGTCCTTATTAAGCCCAGAAGAGTTATTATTATAACCAATAGAAGAACCATCCCAGATGATGCCACAGCACACTTCATGTCTGAACTTTGTGATTTTGTACTCACATACAACCATTTCAGATTTGAGAATAATTTATACCTTCAAGTCAGCGGTACTGCTATGGGTACCCATATGGCCCCACAATATGCCAACATTTTTATGGGTGACTTAGAACAACGTCTCCTCTAGTCTCAGCCCAAAGCTCCTCTCCTCTACTTATGCTACACTGATGACATCATCATCTGGACCCACAGTAGGGATGCCCTTGAAAATCTCTGTGGAAATCTTAATTTCCACTCCACAAACAAACTGAGTCTGGAACACGCCACACAAGAGATCCACTTTCTTGAAACTACAGTATGAATTAGGAATGGACACATAAGCACCACCCTATACCGAAAAAGTATTGATCAGTATAGTTACATACATCCCCTGAGTTTACCTCCAGGACACACCACTCGACCCACTGTCTATACAGCCAAGCCCTAAGATATAACTGCATTTGCTGCAGTTTCTCAGACAGAGACAGATGCCTTAAAGATCTCTATCAAGCATTCTTAAAACCTTAGCCTGTGGAAGTGAAGAAACAGGTTGACAGAGCCAGGCAGATACCCCAAAGTCAACAACAACAGGAAAATTTCAAGAAAGAAAACAGAAGGCCAGTAGTCATCACCCACAACCCCAAGTCAGACCTCTACAGCACATCATCAAGCATCTACAGCCTATTCTACAAGACAATCCCTCACTCTCTCAAGCCCTGGGAGACAGACCTCTCCTCGCTTACAGACAGCCCCCCAACCTTAAGCACATACTCACTAGCAGCTACAGGACCTAACAAACATTAAAGCAGGCACATCCCCCTGGAACAAACCATGCTGCCAACTTTGCCCACATATCTGAGCAAAATACACCATTGCAGGACCTAATCAAACCAGCTACTCCATCAAAGGCTCCTTCACCAATGTGATTTCTGCCATCACATGCCAGAAATACCCCTCTGCCACATATATTGGACAAACAGGACAGTCTCTGCACAAAAGAATAAATGGGCACAAAACTGCCATCAGAAATCACAACATGCAAAACCCAGTAGGTCACCATTTTAATCTTCCTGGTCACTCCATTGACTATTTGCTAAGATCTGTGCACAAACAAATGAGCAACACATCAAGGCTTCAAAGAGTTGCATATGAACTCCAATTCTGCAGTTAATATGACAGTGTTGTTTCAGGGCTAAATAAGGACTTTGGCTTTTTCTCATTACCACAGGTCATTTGACCTCTATGCCATACTCAGTGTTTGAATCTGAACAACTGCTTTGATTTACTGTTACATTCTGACATGATCCTATGATTTAGATTCCCTGCCTTTATTTTCTTCCCATTCTGCAAGATCCCCCATCTTCAAAGCATCTGATGAAGTGGGATTTTCTTCATGAAAGCTCGTGTGATAAATAAATTTTTTAGTTTTTAAGTGCCACAGGACTCCTTGTTTGTTTTGCTGAACTAGACTAACACAGCTACCCCTTTGGAATATATAAATAGGAGAGTTATTTACAAGACCTGCTTTGTTATTTATCAGTTCACGATGAGGCAGTTGATTAAGTCCAGTAAATATCATCTGCCAGATCATCACAAATCTGACACCTTGTTCAGTTAAAACTAGCTAGCAAATTGCCTCGTTGCAAGTGCAGATGCTCTTGATGATTCACTCAAATCATATAATGACCCCACAAACTACCTGCCAGCCTGCAATCTGTTTGCTATGTTCCTAACAGTGTGGGTCATTGCTGTTGATGAAGTCCACTTAGAATTATGGACCTACTATTTAACTGACAGCTCTAAAATTCAAGTCGGAAATGACAACAGCTTTCGAAAGAAAGATGTCCCACTTTTCAACTATCCTACTGTTCTGGGCTACAGAAATGGATACAAAAATCATGTTGGCATCCACTAGAGCAGTGGTTCCCAACCCATGGGCCATGGACCCCTGGTGGGCCGCAGGGCAGCTCCAAGGAGTCCGCGGACAGGCAGGGAGCTGGGGCCGGAAGCGCCATGGAGACCCAGGCTTCTGGCCGCCCAGCAGGGAGCTTCCCCTAGGCTAGGAGTTTTAAAAACTCTTGCCCTGAGCATGCTTAGAGCAGCCTGGGGGGCGGCCAGGTGCCCCAGCTGCAGTTGCCATGTAAGAGAGAGAAGGGACCCAGGGGGGTTGTGGAGGCGAACCAGTGGGAAGGGGGGCCATGGCCACGGTGGCTCCTGGCTCCCCAGGCAGGCAGAGGGGGGCCATGGCCACAGGGAGCAGCGGGCCACATTCTGCCCCCACGCAGGCCACGTTTGCTGCACGGAGGCACCGCCGCTGCATGGCAGCACCTCATCCACCCAAGGGGCCCGCACACTCCTTCCCCTAAAAAGGGGGTCCCCAGTCTTGAAAAGGTTAGGAACCTCTGCACTAGAGCAAAAGGAGAGGTTGAGGGTTCCTGTGAAACCCTCCAAAAGTTTAATGCATTTGTTACATATATTTTTAGTGTTCTGATATTTGGAAGTGAGTGAGAAAATAAGGGCCTGAGCTATATGGAAATATTACATCATACTATGTTTAGTTGGTTTGCTTTAGAGTGCCTTGTGCCCACACAGCATTGGTTTATATCTGAATCAACATATCTTGGTACCTTTGTGCTCTCCACTAATCAGGAATAAAGAGGTTTATGTTTACCACAGTCATTATCAGGAGGACTGTCAGCACTGGTTCTTCAGTGTGGCCTGCCATCAATTCAAAAATGGCATTAGCAAAGTGAATGGAAAACAGGAGATAAATCTTGGCAATTTGTTCCATTGATCCCCTTCCCTGCAATTCCCAGAATACCTCGAGTTTCCAATATGCACCACGCACAAGAAAAGGTGCAGTTTTTTGCTCCTTGGGATTTTTGGTGAGAACACAGCTGTCTTAGCACACTTGTTACCCCAATTTGGGGGTCCCGGGAACTGTCTTGGTGCCAAAGGAGTCAAAGACCAGCTCTTGGAGTTCAAAGAAGACCTTTATTGCTTCATGCTTCTTTAGAGGTAGCAGATCAACTCAACTCAGCAAACAGAAGAACCTTTTTGTACAGCAACAAGTGGGCTTTTATACATTCATACCCTTGACCCATTGGTTGGTTTTCAAAACCCATCATTAGCATACATGCTATCATTGGTTCCCATACAGAAGGCACATTGCATCCCATTGGCTCCTAGTACAAAACCTTATTTGTGCATACAAGTATGGAACTAATGTAACTTTTCAGAAGTATCAATTTCTAGACAAACAATCACCAGTAACTGTCAATCTAAAGAACTAGAAGTTTCCCCAAGTGTGTGGAATTCCCCTGTCAATCATCAAGGGAGTTTCCATTTTCTTTTCCTCAGGCCTCTGCCTTCACATTGATCAACAACGAATATAACATAACAGAGTGATGTGAATATATTCCAGTTTTCTGCAGTTAAACTGCTGCATTTCAAGCAAACCAACTGTCGATAGAGCATCATTCCTTATAAACATCTACAAGGTGAAACAATCACCAAAGGCCAAATCCAATAGGCAAACTTAAGAACATTAAAGTATCCCCAGAGTGTCTAATGAGTTTTATTCAATCTTGATCTAAAGGTTTATTTTTCTACCAAAAACCATTTCCACTGCTCCCTGAACAGATAGTCACTGTATGGAGCTTATATCTAAAAACAGGAACAGCCTCCCTATCTCTCAAATCACTGAATTCTCTAAGCACCATTGCTTGGGGTTGTATTTAGATCTCATTTGCATGTGTATAAATCAAGAGTCGCTTCATCTGAGTGAATGGATTTATACTGGTTTAGAGCTCATAAGGGGGAAGGGGGAAATCAGGCTCTCTGTATAAAAGCATTGTTTTGGACTACAATGTGCTTAGTGAACTCTAGCTATTCCTGAGTGACTCAATGATCTAAATTTAAATCCTGAAACACCTATAATCACCATCTCTGATGCACACCTGAGTTGATTTAACCTAAATCCTTTGCAGATAGTCTTTTAGAGACCTTAAGAAACAAGGTACTGGTGTTTGTTCTAAATAAACAGAACAGAACAAATACTAGCCTCCATTTTCATGTAGCACAATGGGAAGCCAGATGGTGGGTGTGCAACTTTGGATCTCCAATTTCTGCACAGCCGTCACTGATTTGCATAACAGACCATATATGCAAAGTTTTAAATGCATCTGCAAATGTACTAAAAAACACAATTTTGTTGCAGAAGTTTGATGTTTGGTCTCCTTGAGGCAGACTGATCAGGGACCAAACTTTGTGCAGGAGGTTGTAAGAACTCTTTGGCAAGCCTTAAATATAAGACAAAGTTTCCATATGATGGGGCATACACAGCCACTTGGACTGGTGTAACATACTACTAGGACCATCAAGACAGAGCTGCAAAAATTAGTCAGGTTATCAGGGAGGAACTGGAACAAGAAGTTGCCTTTGGTCCTGATAACCTTACACTTTATCATAGCATCACATGGGTTTACACCTCATGAAGTGAAGATGGGTAGAGACCAGGGGTACAGCTGGCGCCTGGCACACAGGGTTTGTGCCCTGAGCCTCAGCGCCAGTACCCCGAGTCCTGGTGCAAGCCCCTCCTCTCCCGGCCTGTCTCTGGCCAGAGATCCAGGGCCAGGCTGCCCGCAGCAGCGGGTGCTGCTTCTGGCCCCGTAGGATGGGCTGCCTGCAGTGGCAGCTGCTGATCTGGGGCCAGGCTGGCGGCAGCAGGTGCCTGAGGCTGGCTCGGGTCCGAGCACAGAATCAGGGCTGGGGGCATGACCTGCAGTCATGGGGTGGGGCCTGGGCCAGTGCCCCGGGTCCTTCCCCGGGGCAGTGACACTCCTGGTAGAGACACAGACACCAGAATGAGGGTGCTCCACCACATGACTATCAACTCCAGATCTGGGTTAGGGTGACCTGATACCAAGTGTGAAAAATTGGGATGGGGAGTGATAATAGAATCAGGACCGTCCCTATAAAATTGGGACCATAAATTTAGTTGAGGTTGACAGTCTGCTTTTGTGTACTGTAATTAGCAGTATACGAAAGAGTGGCATTACAGTTGAATTGGACAAGGACTAGAGCAGGGGTGTGCAACCTATGGCTCTGGAGCCATATGCAGCTCTTTGACCGCCCCCTTGCAGCTCCTTGTTCCAGCCACCACCACCCCTGCCACTGGGAGACCCTGTGTGGGGCCCATTCCTTGTTCCAGATTCCCCACCCCAACCAGGGGAACCTGCAGCAGTCATCCTGCTCCAGCTCCCCCCCACACCTCACCAGGAGACTACACCCATTGCAGCTCTCAAAACACTTGATTATTGACAGAATTTTTAAAAGTGACTCCTCTTACCTTGCTGACCCCTAAACTAGAGGGACTTTGTTCCTTTTAAAAAGATTGGGGCCTATTTCACATCACCTTCCTCCAAGAGGACTGGAGTTTGCTTTTGCTAAGTCAGTTCAAATCTTGGGGTAATTCTGTACATGTACTTTCAAACTATCTAGGTAAGCAGTTTCCAAAAGGGTGAGTGGTTTTATTTTAAGCCTTCTGAATAAATCAATTAAAAGCTCATCACTTGTTCCTCCAAAGATCTGTGCAAGGCAAGTAATACCTGTCCCAAGTCTGTCCCTCCCACTAATTATTTCAACAACCCAAAATTTCCTGGCTTTTACAGAGCTGCAGTAACAAAGGATTTCACACAATCTCACTTCTGACCATTTGCTTTCTGAAGCAATTCCTCTGCAGAGACTTCAAGAGCAATGCACTGAAAGCAGGACCTTGAGCTTTTTGGAGCTCATTACAGTTTTCCTCATCCTTTTCTGGTTGACTTACACTTTCTGTCATTTTCCTCCCATTCTCTAAGTCCCCCCATCTTCAAAGAATCTGACAAAGTGGCATTTTCTCCCAATGAAAACTCATGCAATAAATAAATTTGTTAGTCTTTAAATGCCACAGGACTCCTTGTTTATTTTTCTCTTTAATAGGGATCAACTAATTAAGGTCCAGGTTCTCCTCAGGTGGAGCATGCAGGCTAACTAGTCAATCAGCCAGCTACCACAAGCCTCTGAGCCCAGAATAATGATCTTCCTTATACATCCACATCCCTCCATGTTACCAGGACATTATGCACCTTGTATTGCTAACCTATGCATTATTGTAATAATATTTGTACAAAATAGGCCTTAAGATATCATTTAAAAACAAGAACTCACTAATCATTAATGTTTTTGTGTGATGTATGTATGTGGTAATATTAAGAGCTATAAATATATGTTGGGATTGTGACTAAGATGTGAGTAAACCCAGAGTGTCAGGGGAGTTGTTGAACAAGTCCATCCTAAACAAAGGAATGTGATAGTAAACAGGACGATTAAGACAGTAAATGGAGGAGATCACAGGAAACAGTATCATTTGCATTTAAGCTAACAAGCAGGGGGGAGGACAGAAGAGCACGGCGGGCCTCTCACTAGATGCCATCTTTCTTTCCTTGCAGCTTGAGCAAACTTTACTTTCAGTGGTAAATCTTCAGAAGAATCCATCGCAAAGGATATAAAGACAGAGGGGTAGAGGAAAGAGGGGAGGACTGAACTTCACATGATAAGCAACTTACTGTATAAAATATTACTGTATTAAAAGTATACTGGGTGATGTCTTTTCTAAAAGACAATGAGAATGATTAATATCATTGTGAAATATATTATTAAAACTATGAGGAAATATGGATAATGATATGATTTATGTGGTAGAGTCAAAACAACAAAAGCTCTATTTATATACAGGGAGATAGGAAGCCTACAGAAAAAGATCAAGAGGTCATCTTTTCCCTTGAAACAAATTCATTGAACTTTGGAAAATATAAGCAAAACTAGAAGCCATCGCTGGCATCCATCACTAGACAGACACAAAGAAAGAGCTCTCCAAGCTCAGAAAGATGGGATCTTCAACCAATGGGGGTTTGAAGTCTTTGGAAACTGAATATAGTGAGAAATCATCTTAACCAACGCCTATACCTTCCTAGGTTAAGTTTCAGATCCATGCTTCCACTAACTTTATTCCTTTTACATAGCATCACATAACGTATGCCGTAGTCTTATATACACACACACAAAAAAAAATTCCCCTCTCACCCCTATAGGTGGTACGTGTCTTCCTCAACCTCGGGTCCTCTGCCAGAGGCCTGGAAGTTTGAGGGTTCTGCGCAGTATCTTAGCTGTTCTGAGCACTGCACTCTTCTGGACAGAGAGCTCTGATGTTGTTCCTGGGATCTGTTGGAGCCACTCTCCCAGCTTAGGAGTCACAGCCCCGAGTGCTCCTACCACCACTGGGACCACTTTGGCCTTTACTTTCCACATCCGCTCTAGTTCCTCTTTCAGGCCCTGGTACTTCTCCAGCTTCTCATACTCCTTCTTCCTGATGTTGCTGTCACTTGGCACTGCTACATCTATCACCACCGCTGTCTTCTGGTCCTCGTCTATTACCACAATGTCTGGTTGATTGGCCAGTACCTGCCTGTCCGTCTGGATCTGGAAGTCCCACAGAATCTTAGCCCTGTTATTCTCCACGACCTTCTGTGGAATCTCCCATCTGGTCTTGGGAGGGTCTAGCCCATACACTGTGCAGATGTTCCTGTACACAATGCCAGCTACTTGGTTGTGCCGTTCAGTGTATGCTGTTCCTGTCTGCACCTTACATCCTGCCACTACGTGTTGGACTGTCTCTGAGGCCTCTCTGCACAGTCTGCACCTTGGGTCCTGTCTAGTGTGGTAGACCCCTGCTTCAATGGATCTGGTGCTCAGTGCCTGTTCTTGTGCTGCTATGATCAGTGCCTCAGTGCTGTCTGTTAGTCCAGCCCTTTCCAGTCACTGGTAGGATTTCCCAATGTCAGCCACCTCAGCTATCTGTCGATGGTACATTCCATGCAGGGTCTTGTCTTGCCATGGCACTTCTTCTGCTTGGTCTACCTCCCATGTCTGCTGCTGCCTCAGGCATTCTCTCAGCAGCTCATCTTGGGGTGCCATCTTACTGATGTATTCCTGGATGCTCTGGGGTTCATCCAGGACAGTGGCTTTGACACTCACCAAACCCCGCCCGCCTTTTTTCCGGCTGGTGTACAGTATCTGGGTGTTGGACTTGGGGTGGAAACCTCCGTACATTGTGAGGAGCTTCCGGGTCTTCACATCGGCAGCCTCCATGTCCTCCTTTGGCCAGCTCACTATACCGGCAGGGTATCTGATGACTGGCAGGGCGTACCTGTTGATGGCGTGGATCTTGTTCTTCCCATTGAGCTGGCTCTTCAGGACCTGTCTTATCCTTTGGTGGTACTTGGATGATGCTGTCTTCCTTGCCTCCTCATCATGGTTCCCAAGTGACAGTGGGATGCCAAGGTACTTGTAGCTGGTCTGTATGTCTGCTATGTGGCCTGCTGACAGTTCCACCCCATCAGTCTTGACTACCTTCCCTCTCTTTACCACCATCCGGCCACACTTCTCCAGTCCGAATGACATCCCAATATCCTCACTGTAGATCCGTGTCAGGTGGATTAGCGAGTAGATGTCTCGTTCATTCCTAGCATACTGCTTGATGTCATCCATGTAGAGGAGGTGGCTAATGGTAGTTCCACTCTTGAACTTGTATCTGTATCCAGTCCTTGTGATTATGTGGCTGAGGGAGTTCAAGCCAATGCAGAACAGCAGCGGGGACAGCGCATCACCTTGGTATATGCCGCACTTGATGGCCACTTGTGCAAGCTGTCTTGAGTTGACTTCCAGTGTTGTCTTCCACAGTCCCACTGAGCTCTTGAGGAAGATCCTTAGTGTCCTGTTGACTTTGTATAGTGCCAGACATTCACAGATCCATGTGTGCAGCATTGAGTCGTAGGCTTTCCTGTAGTCAATCCAGGCTGTGCTCAGATTGGTCTGTCTAGACCTTGAGTCTTGGGCGACTGCTCTATCTATGAGCAGCTGGTGTTTTGAGCCTCTGGTGTTGTTCCCAATGCCCTTCTGAGCTGTGCTAATGTACTGGCCCATGTGGTCCTGTAGCCTGGCAGCTATGATGCCTGATAGGACTTTCCATGTTGTGGGGAGGCAGGTTATTGGCCGGTAGTTGGACGGTGCTGTTCCCTTGTGGGGGTCTTTCATGATCAGCACTGTCCTTCCTTGTGTTAGCCAGGCTGGGTGGGAGCCTGCTGCTAGCAGCTGGTTCATCTGTGCTGTGAGGTGTTCATGCACTACTGTTAGTTTCTTTAGCCAGTAGGTGTGGATCATGTCCTGTCCAGCTCTTCATGTTCTTGACCCGCTGTTGGATGTCTGCTACTGTGATGGTGACTGGTTCCTGTTCTGGGAGATTGCTGTGGTCTGTTCTCAGGTCCTGCAGCCACTTTGCACTGGTGTTATGAGTCTTCTCTTTCTCCCAGATGTTCTTCCAGTACTGTTCAGTTTCTGCTGTTGGTGGCTCTGCTGTTATTGTGTTGTTGCACTGCAGTTGGGAGTACACCTTCGATGGTTCTTTGGAGAACAGGGCATTTATCTTTTTGGCATCTGCTTCTCTAGTGTATCTCCTTAGCCCGGTAGCCAGTGCTGGGAGCCTTTGTTTAGCAGTCTCTAGGGCTTCAGATGGAGTCAGGCCCTTGTATTTTTTCAGTAGCCGAGTCTTATCCTTAATCTCTACACCCTTCTGTAGTTCCACCAGCTGACTAACTTCTCTCTGGGTTGCCTTGATCTTATTCTCCAACCTCATTTTCCAGAGGGGGTATGTACTGCTGTTCTTTTTGATCATGTAGCCAAGCATCTCCAGGATTACAGAGGCTGTAGTGTATACCAGTTCATTGGTTTGAGTTATGGTGGTAGTAGGAATTGTCATTAGGGCTCTATTGGCATCTTCTAGCATACTATCTGATGGTACTTCTCCAATGAGCCTTGGTAATCTGTCTCGAGTGTTGACTGTTGCTAGTTTATCCATGATCTTATGCCTCATATTAGCTGCTGTGCTCTGTAATGGAGGGGGTGGCAGTGAAGTTCCAGCTTCAGGTGGTGGCTGCACAGCTAGTTGTTCTTCTGGGTCTTCTTCTTGAGTCCAGGATGTAATGTGGAGTTGGTCTATCTCAAGTTGTGAGAGCAGCTGCCTCTTTACTATGTTGAAGCATTGGATAACTAGCTGTTTCTCAGTTAGTGTGGATGTAGGTCTTTTGTCCATCCATAGTTCCCTCATACATTTCATATGTCCCCTCTCATTAGGCCTACTGTTGTAGTAGCATTCCATCAATGCCAGGTTCTCTTGTCTCATCCATGCATGGTTTGTTCCAGTAGCCCACTTATCATTAGATTGTCCTGGTTCCCCAACGTCTGGCGTGGAACTTGTTAATCCAGGCAACATCCAAGCCGACAAGATTCTCTTAGTTCATCTCACACTCACATTCGAGGTAGGCAAGTGAGGCATTAGGGGGTCTTTTTGCCCAAGGACCCCTACTGGGAAGGTAGGCAAGTACCCACCAGGATTTGAAACCCAGTCTTCTGTATCAAAGGGCATCACTTTTAACCACTATGGCGCGCTTAACCACTACGCTATCCAGTCACCTATATATAAAACCCTATAAACCAACTTGGTGCAGTGCTTAAAGGCAAGAATGTATTTAATCCCATTTAAGTTAAGCTGTGGTGTGCTTTTGTATCTTTAGAAAAAGAATTAAATCTTACTGTTCCTCTCAACTGCCTGGGAGAGGGTTGGACATTACGGAGCCCAAAGTTTTGGGAAAATCTAGCACTGGAAGTGAGGGCCCATGTGACAATACTTCACTGAATTTGTAATCACATACTGAGATGGTTGGTTCAAGGTATCATTTGCGTCCATACACAAACTGATCCAACATGTGTGTGGAAGCACAAGCTGTCATGGCAGATGAGTTGCCACATGGACATAAACTGAATCATGTTTCTTGTAACCAATTAAAATGACTTTGCCTGAGGTTGTGTCTCTACTAGAGCTTTTCTTAAACTCTTCCACTGTTGCCCTGCCACCAGCATATCAGGAGGGCTAATAGAAATTGGTCGCTGAAGGTAATTCCAATACTTCAGCAAATGGCACACTGTTCTATAATAGTTATTGGCAGGAGCAAATTGGAAATTTAATTTTAGTAGTGTTCAAAAAAGACCTACTGGAAAACACTCTATGGAGATTTCCCTGTTAACTTGCCAGATGTTCAAGCTACAAATCTGAGCTGATAAAGTGGAGGAGACTGCTGTGAAAGAGGATTTAGAAAACTAAAGAATAGGTTGTCAAGACAGTTTAGCACAAACAAAAAGACTATAGAAAAAGTCAAAAGGCACCTTTTAGAATGCAAGTTTTCCATATCTATTTTTTATTTTCTCCATGGCAGTAGTGCACATGAGCCCCAGTTGTTGACCATGCCCCCTTGTGCTAGACCAGGGGTCACCAACCCAAAAGTAAGACCCATTTTTAAAAAATTCCTTCAATAACCAAGCATTTTGAGAGGCACAATGAGTGTAGCTTCCTGGTAGGGGTGGGGGAGGCTGGGCCAGGATGACTCCTACAGTTTTCCTGGTGGCAGAGGGAGCCCAGAACCTGGCAAGGGCCACCCGTGGGGTTCCCCCAGTGGAGTGGGACTCAGAGCCCAGAGCTGCAAGGGGGCAGCCAAACAGTCACAAGTGGCTCCAGAGCCAGAGGTTACAGACCCAGTGTAGACACTGTTCAAAATAGAACAAAAATGATCCCCCAAGTAGTTCATTAAATTATTACCACGTGAGCCAAAAAAAGTTCTGATTTTAAAAGGAAGAGTTACAGTTAAATCAGCAATACATACTGGTAGTCAAACAGAAGAAGTAAGATCCAGCTCTCTCCTCAGCACCAAGTCAAGATTAACTGGGCAATCTGCATCTAGGAGAAGCTCCCTTTAAACATCCTCAAAATGAATTCTTTATACTCCTTAAAACTCTTAAACCATGATGCCTACAAAAAGGTTGACACAAGTTAGCAAACTCGTGTTCTGAGACTACTGCCTAATGTGCTGAGTTCTAATCACTGAAGTGTATGACAGGAAAGGACCTCAGGAGGTCTTCTAGTTCAGTACCCTGCCCTCAAGGCAGAACTAAGTATTATCTAGGTCAGGGGTCTCAAACATGCAGCTTGAGGGCAGCATGCAGCCCCTAAAGCTATTTCCTGTGGCCCACAACGACACTATTGTTACCAATATTTACAGTATCACTGTATGAAAAGGTTTCAGTGGTGTAGCTCTCAGGCTAATGTACTGGGTTAATGTTCTAGTCCTCATGCAGCCCTGTACTAGTCCTCATGCGGCCCACATGATGATTTGAGTTTGAGACACCTGATCTAGCTCATCTTTGTCAAAACAGGCTTCTAAAAATACCTCCAGTGACAGAGATCCCACAATGTCCATAAGGCTGTTGATGTCAGGGCTTAACTAACCGGCCAGGAAGTTTTCCTAATGTCCAGCCTAAACCACTCCTGCTGCAATTTAAACACATTGTTTCTTGCCCTATCGGAGGTTATATATGGGATGCCTCTGGCACAGGAAGGACACTGGCAGCTGGTTACCTCTGACAGCAGACAGTGCTCCACCCCTGCTCCCATCCCACCCTCCAGTGTGGTCAAGAACCATTATGTAGCATTAGAAACAATGGATGAGGTGGAAGAGGAGACGCCATGCACCCCCGAGGCTTGGAGGATCACAACCATCACACCAGGAGGAAACGTCAGGTTGTGGTGGTTGGGGACTCACTTCTGAGGTGGACAGAAGCACCCATCTTGCACCCTGATAAGGCTTCTCAGGAGGTACGCTGCCTGCCAGGGGCCCATATCTGAGACTTACGGAGGAGTTGTCAAGAATCACCCACCCCTCTGACTACTACCTCATGCTGCTCATCCACGTGGGAACCGATGATACTGCGAGAGGTGATCCTCAGCAGATCAAAAGTGACTACAGGGCTCTGGGAGCGCAGGTGAAGGAGTTCGGTGCACAGGTGGTGCTCTCCTCGATCCCTATGGTCCAGGGTAGGGGCCTGAGCAGAAACAGACGCATTCTGGAGGTGATTTCCTGGCTGTGAAGATGGTGTCATCAGGACGGCTTTGGCTTGGAGTGCTGTTCCATGGAAGAAGAACTGCTAGGCAGAGATGGACTCTACCTGTCGAGGAAGGGGAAGAGAATATTCCGATGCAGACTGGCTAACCTAGTGAGGAGGGCTTTAAACTAGGTTTGAATGGGGAAGGTGACCAAAGCCCACAGGTAAGTCATAATGTGGGAGACCTGGTGGAAGGGATGAAACTTGGGGGGTGCCAGGACTTAACACCAGGGATAAAAAGAGAGGGTAGTTAGAACTTGGGGGGGAGGGAATCAAATAATTGTCTTAGGTGTCCTAATGAAGCTCTTAATACTTGAGGCAAGTGGGGAAGGGCAACACTGGAGAAAATGCAAGGAGGTAGGTGCAACAGAACTGAAAATCAACAGGGGAAAGTAGGGCAATCGGCCCGGTATTTTAGATGCCTATACACAAATGCAAGGAGCCTAGGAAACAAGCAGGAAGAATTGGTAGTCCTGGCACAGACAAGGAACTGGGATATAAATGGAATAACAGAGATGTGGTGGGATAGCTTGCATGACTGGTGCTCTGCCATGGATGGGTATAAATTGTTCAGGAAGGACAGGCAGGGAAGAAGAGGGGGAGGGTAGTGCTATATGTAAAACAGCTATATGACTGCTCAGTGCTCCACTATGAAAGTTGAAATGAGCTAGCTGAAAGTCTGTGGGTTAAGTTTAGAGAAGAGGGCAACAAGGCAGATGCCATGGTGGGTGTCTGCTATAGACTGCCAGACCAGAAGGAGGAGGTGGATGAGGCAGTCTATGGACAACTGGCAGAAGTTTCCAGATCACAGGCCCTGGTTCTCATGGGGGATTTCAATTATCCTGACATCTGCTGGGAGGCCAATACAGCAGTGCACAAGCAATCCAGAAAGTTTTTGGAGAGTGCTGAGGACGACATCCTGGTACAAATGCTGGAGGTACAAGTAGGGGCCTTGCACTTCTTAACCTGGTGCTCACAAACAGAGAAGATTTGATTGAAGAAGTGGAAGTGAATGGCAACCTGGGCAGCAGTGACCATGAGATGGTAGAGAGTTCAAGATGCTGCTCAATGGAAAAAAAGGAGGGAAGCAAAATGCAGACCCCAGACATCAGAAAAGCAGATTTTGGCTCCCTTAGGGAGCTGATGGGCAGGATCCCTTGGGAGGTTAATCTGAAGGGGAAAGGTGTCCAAGCGAGCTGACTGTATTTTTAAAGAAACGCTGCTAAGGGCACAGGAAGATACCATTCCTGTGAGCAGAAAGAACAGCAAATGTGGAAGGCACCCAATGTGGCTTAGCAGAGAACTTTGAAGTGAGCTGAAACATAAAAAGGAAGCTTACAGGAAATTGAAGTTTGGACAGATGACTAGGGAGGCATACAAAGGATATTGCTTGAGACTGCAGGGATCAATATCAGAAAGGCCAAAGGGCACTTGGAGTTGCAGCTAGCAAGGGATGTGAAGGGTAACAGGAAGTGGTTCTTCAAGTATGTCAATAACAAGAAGAGGATTAGGGATGGCGTAGGTCCCTTATTGAATGGGGCAGGTATCCTTGTGGTGGAGGATGTGGAAAAGGCTGAAGTGCTCGATGCTTCTTTTACTTCAGTCTTCACAGGGAGGGCCAGCTCCCAGCCCACTACACTGGGTATGGCAGATTGGAGAGAAGAAGAGAGGCTCTTGGTGATGGAAGGCCAGGTTAGGGACTACTTAAAGAAGATGGATGTGCACAAGCCTATGGGGCTGGATGAACTGCACGCAAGGATGCTGAGGGAATTAGCTGATGAGATAGCAGAACTGCAGGCCATTATCTTTAAAAACTCGTGGCAGATGAGGGAAGTCCCAGAGGATGGGAAAAAGGCAAATATAGTACCTATCTTCAAGAAAGGGAAAAAGGAGGATCTAGGGAATTACAGACCTGTCAGCCTCACATCAATCTCTGGAAAAATCATGGAGCAGGTTCTCAAAGAATCCATCCTGAAACACTTGGAGGGAAACAGTGATCAGGAACAGTCAGCATAGATTCACCAAGGGTAAATCGTGCCTGACCAACCTCATTGCCTTCTGTGCTGAGATGACTGGATTTATGGATGTGGGAAGAGCTGTTGATGTGATATACCTCGACTTTAGCAAGGCTTTTGATATGGTTTCCCACGGCATTCTTGTCAACAAATTAAGGAAGTATGGGTTGGACATGTGGGCTGTAAGGTGGATAGAAAACTGGCTAGATCAACAGTTTCAGCGAGTAGGAATCCATGGCTCAATATCTAGTTGGCAACCAGTAATGAGTGGTGTGCCGCAGGGGTCAGTCCTAGGGCCAGTTCTGTTCAACATTTTCATTAATGATCTGGATGATGGGATAGATTGCACACTCAGAAAGTTTGCGGATGACACCAAGTTGGGGGCAACAGTAGACGCACTGGAGGGCAGGGACAGGATTCAGGGAGACTTAGATAAATTCGAGCAGTGGGCCAAAAGAGATCTCATGAGGTTCAAAGTCCTGCACTTGGGACGGAAAAGCCCCATGCACCGCTACAGGCTGAGGAGCGATCAGCTAAGTAGCAGCACCGTAGAAAGGAACCTGAGGGTCCTGGTAGATGGGAAGCTGGAGATGAGTTAGCAGTCTGCTCTTGCTGCCAAAAAGGCCAATGGCATACTGGGCTGCATCAATAGAAGTGTTGCCAGCAGATTGAGGGATGTGATCTTTCCCCGCTATTCAGCACTGGTGTGGCCACATCTGGAATACTGTGTCCAGTTTTGGGCACCCAACTACAAAAACGATGTGGACAAATTAGAAAGGGTCCAGTGGAGGGCAACAAAAATGATCAAGGGGCTAGAGCACAAGACTTATGAGAAGAGGTTGAACACCTAGTCTTATTTAGCCTGCAGAAGAGAAGACTGAGAGGGGATTTGATAGCAACCTTCAAGTACTTGAAGGGGTGCTCCAGGGAGGAGGGAGCTCAGCTGTTCTCAGTAGTAACAGAAGACAGAACAAGGAGCAATGGTTTCAAGTTACAGCTGGGGAGGTTGAGGCGGGATATAAGGAAAACAACTCTCATTAGGAGATTGGTGAAGCATTGGAATGGGTAGCCTAGGGAGGTGGTGAAATCTTTCATTGGAGATACTTAAGGCTTGGTTAGACAAAACCCTGGCTGGGGTGGTTTAGTGAGAGTAGTTCTGCTTTTCGCAGGGGGTTGGACTAGATGACCTAATGAGGTCCCTTCCAACCCTATGATTCTATACAGAATAACTTTCTCTTCCCTCCTCCTTGTAACAACCTTATATGTACTTGAAAACTGTTACATCCCCACCCAGCTTTCCCTTCTCCAGAAGAAACATCCCCACTAAGCTGCCTGTTCTCTAGAAGAGACAAACCCAGTTTTTTACTCTTCCCTTATAAGTCTCATTTTCTAGACTTAATTTTTGTTGTTCTGCTCTAGACTTTCTCCAGTTTGTCCACCTTTTGTGAAATGTGGTACCCAGAACTGGATACAATATTGCAGTAGAGACAATTAGCATGTAGTAGAGTGGCAGAGCTGATTCTCATGTCTTGCTTATGACACTCCTGCCCATACACCCCAGAATAAAGTTTGGTCTTTTATGGAGTGGGGGGGGACAGGAAGGGGGAGAATGCAATGCTTTATTCATTTAGCCACTAATGCAACCTTGCACTGGTGTGTGTGTTGGGGGGGGGGGGGGGAATGCATGCTGTACTGTAGCCAGAAGGCACAGCTCCCCTCAGAGAGAGCCCAGAAAGATCTGCATGACGGCAGGGGGAGGAGCCAGGAGTGGGCTGTCAATCAGGCTGGAAGCAGAGGGGCAGGACAGGCAGTATAAAAAGGGAGGCAGCCAGCTCAGTTCAAGCTAAGCCACTGAAGGGGAAGGATGTAGCTTTGTTCCCTCCTGCTCCTGGGCTGCCCTGTGGGGGAGCTGGGCTCTGGCCTCTGGGCTCAGGCCCGGGCCCGGGCCCAGGCCCAGCAGTCTGGCAGGGGCTGCCCGTGACTGGGGACCACTGCCTGAGCTCTGGGCTGCCCCATGCCCACAGGAGGACCTGCTAGTAGGGGAGCCTGTGAGTGGTCCTGAGTCATTGCCCATTGGGAACCCTGAACCTCAACCCACCTTGTGCAACTTGGAGGAGCTACCTCTGCCTGCTGAGAACCCTGTGCCTCTTCCCACCTCCTGTTTTACTATTCAATACTTTTTGAGGTTTTCTTTAGAGTTACCTGTAATTAATATAGAAAATTATTTGAACTGCAATATCTCCACCTGGTCTCACTGAAGATGGTGCCTGCATATGATGATTCATCTCTAGATAATCAGTCTACAACCTGTGTGTATACCAGAGGGACACAGTTGGAATGGGGAGAATGAGGTAACTGACCTTTGGTAATTACATCAATCTATTCTTTTTCAAGCACCACTAAATTCACAATGTAACAGAAACTAAAAAGAAGATGGGGGGAGGAGTCATTTAAAAACTGATAAAAGATAATGAACAGGCAATTTTAAAAAATTTTTCACATTCATAGTCAGATCTCCAATGATAAATGTATAAAGGACAAATACATTCAGGCCAATATCAAAGGATTGTATGCAATAGAAAGAGGAGCCTTTAAACTAGAAATGGAGTATATGATTCATTATCTAAATGCAAGAGACTTTGAAGGGGAAACAGACAAAGGAAATCTTATCAAAATAATGGGCCTGATTCACAAGACTATTACCCCAGCATAACTACCCACCCAGCTGCACCCACAATATTTGTGCCATTAAGCAACAATGGATCATCAGCAACAGCGGCTATCAATGCAACATCATGAGTAAACCGAGTACTTTCAATAGAAGCCAACACACTCATAGCAACATGAAACTGCAGTGATTGAATTGTGAGTCACCTCCAGTCTTTTGTTTTGCGACAGTTGAATGCAAACTCTTGCACCCCCATATAGGCTTCTCCCTCACATACCATCTCCATCAGCAAAGGTGCAAATTCTGGTTCACGAAAGATTCAGTATTTTTTTTTGAAAGATTCTCAGCAAGGCCATCTGAGGGGGTGCACAGGATGAAATCAGTCTGTGCATGACTGACTGTCCTCTACGTGCCCCCCCAATCCTGGCCTTGCACTGCCCCTCACCATTCCCTGACTCCAATTCCAGCCTCTTGCCCTCCCTGGCCCCAATCTTGGCCTTGCATCCTCCTTCGCCACCCTATATCCCCCACTCCAATCCTGGCCTCATACCGCCACCATCCCACTCCTTGATCCCAGCCTCACACCACTGCTCAGCCCGACCCTGGCTGTGCACCACCCCCAAATACTGTATGATGCTGAACAAGTGCAGCTGTGCAGGGCCCACTGAAATTGCCCCAGCTGCCACCCGCTTAGCACTGACTCTGATCCTCAGATGTAAATAGTAGCTCCAGATTTCCAAACAGGAACTGAACGACAGCTATTTATCCCAAAAATATTAGCAACTGAAGAGTCTGGACCAATTATATTGCTTTTAGCTACATTGTATAAATCCATAGTGCCTCCAGTTGTTGCATTAACTTCCAATTCTGCAGCAACGATGCTACAGATGGGTATACAAATACAAGGAGGAATGAAATTGGTTATGGCTTCTCCTTAAAACGATGAGCTTGATTCTCCTCTGCCTCAGACTCTGGTGTGTAGACACTTACACCAGTACAACATGAATGCAAAGTGAGTCAGATTTACCCACTTTGTACTAATGTAAATGAAAACAAAAGTTGCATGGTGGCAGGGAAAGAGCTGCTTATTTGACCTTCAACTGGTACAAATTACTGTCACTCCACTGGCTTTAAAGCCACTCCACTATCTAGAGCAGTGATTCCCAACCTTGTCTCTGCTGTGGCACACCTTGATACCTTCAAAGTTTTTGAGGCACACCATCAAACTCATGAATATTCAAATTAGCTCAAAATAACATGTATATTTATGAACCATGGCACAGTGGTTCAGAAATGCTTCTATGTGGGGTAGCAGGAGTAGCAGAGCAGGGATGGCAAGATGGGAGGTCAGGAGTTATCTGCAGTGGCAGGAGTGAGTGTGGGGAGCAGAGCAGGGCAGAAGTAGGGCCGGTGCAACTCGGTAAGCCTGGTAAGCATTGCAGGGGTGTGCTGGTACCTGCTTGGCTTGCAGGGGGGCGCCAGAAATGGTAGCACTGTTCCTGGGTACGGGTGGCCAAAGAGGACAAGGGCAGCCATGTGGGGAACAGCACAAGGGTGCCAAGAGAGGAGAGGGGAAGGGAGAACAAGAATGGCAGGAGAGCACAGCACAGCACCCACTTCCCCCTTTCTCCACAGTGGCTCCCTGCCACCCAGGGCAAATCCTCACCTCACTGCTGCTCCCTTTCACCCCAGTGGGTCCCGTTCCCCCCTCCGCCATCCCCCTGCTCCCTGTGATGGACCTTCCCAGAACTATCCCTCCAGCCCCCAGCTACACACACCCCCAACCAAACAGCCACCCCACAACCTCAGCTATACACCCTCTGCTACACATCCACTCCCACCCACCTCTGCTACACACATACCCCCTGTCCCCCCACAACTCCCAGCAGCCACCCTCAAAGCCCTTACCTTGGCTGTTTGGCAGGCTGGCTGACAGGCTGAGAGCTGCTTCCCTGCCACAAACTACTTTATGGGGCCCCCTAAAGGGCTCACTATCAGGCCCCACTACTACCTTCCCTGTGGCCCCAGTCCCCCCTGCAGCCATAAACACCCCACTCAACCCCCTAGGACTTTTTTTATTTTGCTGAACTGAACTAACATGACTATCCCTCTGGAACTCAAATTATTCTTGGGTATGATATTTTTAAAGATTTTCCCATCATTAAGCTTATAAGTTGACCATCTTTCACTTAACATAAATGTGCTAATGCTGAACTACAAAGTTAAAATGAACATTTTAAAAAGTATGAGCATTAATAAATAAAAAGTGGTAACATTAATGATGGCTCAAAAACATACCACATTTAAAATTTTGGCAGTCAAATCTTACAAATGTTTCATATAGGCTTGGGTTTATGTGCACTAGACATTTAATACAAATAACTCCTAGTAGGTAGCTATAAATGAAAAACACCAAATTTCAATGAAATTCTCTGAAGTACTCAAGTTTATAAGACTCTTGTCCCCTCAAATCTTAAATAGTAAGTACAGAAGCTAAATTACTTACAAAAAAAGATACAGCACAGACACACACAGCTGTAATGATTGTCTGAGGGCAGCACTGTATTTGTATGTAGCAGCCTATATGGACCTACCTGGTAAACTGATCTAACTAAAGCCAAACTAAAAATTGTCACAAAGTCAAAGGCAATATTTCACAAAATTAAAAAATGGCAGAATAAATGACCACACTCAGGAATTAAAAGCTGAGCCCAAGGAAAAAGTTCCTACTATTGTGCTGTCTGTTGCTTGCTCCTGCTTTTTTAGCATGTCAATGTGAAGGTGATGGGCAGATAATGGTGAAATCTGCAATTCAGACGAAGCACAGATCCTAATGATAGTTTGCTTTGATGAGCCAAGAGTGAAAAGTGCTTAGGCTTCCAGCCATACTAGCTTGCTAGATGGGAACAATTTCTATATTTTCATTTCTGTCCACCAAATTGAGGACGGGACCCCTTATGGCTTGGGGCCCTAGGCGGCTGCTTGCTTTGCCTACCCCAAAAGCCGCCACTGCTTTTTGTCAGCCCTGCACAGCCCACATGGCTGGGCTGAGCAGGGAGGGAGCTCTCTCTGTCTCTCCCAGATTCTCTTGGCACACTTTGGGTGTTGCTGCAGCATACCAGTGTGTTGTGGCACACTGGTTTGGAACTACTGATTTAGAGAACTGAGTGTTAAATGCCAGCTCTACCCTGAGGGTATGTCTTCACTGACTGTGGCAAAATTGCCACCATCAGACCGACACGCCAGGCACAATTAGAAGCGAGCATGTACTCGCTGCTGCTGTACTCTGGAAGGTTGGCACTGGAAGTCCTGTCCCCTAGAAAGCATAAGAGAAAGCCAACTGCAAGCCATTTGTGGACGGCTTTCAGCAGCGTGTCCCAGTGGCTTAGAAAGTCGCCAACAGATAAGCAAGGCATTTTACATGACGCCGAAAAGCCTGGGAAGTGTACACTAGGGCTTAGACTAGAGAGCTCATCTAAGATATGGGAACTCTGGAGACAGGTAAAAAAAAAATCTCTAAAAACCGTCTTTATTTCTGTCCCCATCTTAGTGAGGTAACCCAGTCCTCATTATGGAACCTTTCGTTAAAGAACAGTGTTAGATGAGAATGACCCACGGAAATCTCTACAGACTTATCTGAAGCAACAGAATTAAGACTAAGAAAAATGTAATGGTGATACTGGCAATATCACAAACTATATGTCTGTCAACTAAAAATATTACAAGTTTGACTGGGCCACATTCTCCATGTGATGTAATGTTTATAACACATTAGCTATAAAGTAATCCACATCCACTCAGTGATTGCATTGATCCAGTCCAAAATCCACATGCCAGGTTTTAGCTGCATCCATACCCATATCCACAACTGAGCTTGGGCTCACAGTCAGCATTTCAGCTTTTGATTGGTTCATTCCCCATATGGGTCCTACCCACTTTTCCTTTTCTTGTTTGCAGTTCACAAGCTGTGCTGTCAATTGGATTTCCTTGCCCACCAGTGAAATCTCTGACAGCATAGCATGTCAACTGCAAACAAGAAGAGGAAGACAAGGAAATCATGGGGAATGAGCCAATCAAAGGCCAGCAGTGACTCTCCAAGCCCCAGACAGAGACTCTTGATTGACAGGCAGGTCACTGTGGCTATGTCTACACTGCAGGGCCCCCTGGAAGTCAACTTAACAAGGTCAACTTCAAAAGTCAACCTTGTTAAATCAACTTCAGGGTATGTCTGTATAGACAGGGACCAGAAATACCCAGGGTGCCCCTCCTCCTACCCCACCCCTTAGTCCGGATTGGGTACCCTGAGCCCAATGGGCTCCAGGGGCCAATCCAGATGGGGGCTGAGCTGGCTCCTACCCTCAGAGGAGGAGCTGGGAGCTGGGTCCTGCTCCCAGCCCCTCTATGCTGGGGCCATCAAAGAGGTGCTAGGAGCTTGACCTGGCTCCTGCCAGCCCTGACAAGTGACCGGGGGCCAAATTTGCCTCCTGTCACTTATCAGGGCAGGAGGGTCGCCAGCCTGGTGAATTTCAAAGGTGTGAAATTGATCAGTTTGGGGAGCTGCCTGCCAGGGGTTGGGGGAGGCAACATCGCCCCAGCTGCTGGTGGGCGGCTGGGGGTGCCAGACCCGATATCACCCCTGGCTGCTTGCAGGGGTGCAGGGAGCCCCCAGGCTCCTGGCTGCTGGTGAGCAGCAGCGGTGGTGGGAGCTGACATTGCTCCTGGCTGCTTGCAAGCAGCCAGGGGTGTGGGACTGGACATCACCCCTGGCTGCTTGCAGGTGGCCAGGGGTTGGGGGAGCCGGCATCACCCTTGGCCGGCTGCAGGTGGCCAGGAGTGTGGGGAGCTGGCATCTCACATGACCTTAACTTTTCCAAGTGAGATTCATGCCCAATGTGGCTGCCTCCCAGAAGAAATACTATCTTTGAACATTGTTGGACTGGAGACCTCCTGGTGACCTCAGATGGGACAATCAGTTCAAACCTGGAGTTCTTTTGCTATACTTTATTAAACTGCATATACAAAGATTTCAAGGCTCCTGCTTAATGGGAGCATGAAAATTGAGTCATTCAAACAACCATCTAGAGGCATCTGTATTTAAGTGGCTATCACTTTCTGTTCTGTTGTATCCATTTCCATCTTCCTCTCTCCTTAGTCTGACAATCACACATGCTTTCCAGTGTTTGAATCCTCTTTTTCTCTTGTAGAGATAGGGTGGTGTTATGTATCCATACATAATTCTTTGGGCTCACTCATAACTTTATGGAGTTTATAGGTTCTAATTCACTCTTGTATCACTTTCACTGAGGTAACTTGTTTCTTATTTTCTGTCAATCTTCATATATTATAACTATGTTTCTTAGTGGCAATCTGCCTCCTAATTAGTTACTTCCCCTTTGTGATACCACCCCAATATTTGTATGTTACCCCTGCCAATCTTTGTATTTATTTCAATTGTCTCATATTGATGGTATTTGCAACTTTGTCACATTAGTCATGTCACTCTTCATTTAGCTTTAGTAGAGTGTAATAAGTATTTTCTCCTGGATAGGCTAGGGCTTTTGGGGAGAGCCTGGACTCAAATCATTGCCCTTGGGGGCTCTGTGGTTTTTGGGAAGCAGCTCTTTCCCCTGAGCCACACAGCCCCAGCCTGTACTGCTTGTGAATTTGTACTTATTTATCTTTAAGGCTCTGGCTCTACAACTACCTTTTCCCCAGTCCCTGTAACATTTCAGACTCCATATTGTAAACGGACACTTGTTAAGAGCAAGGTGTGGATGAAGGGTGTATGCTGTATGTGTGAACTAGTCCCAAACTGCCAGTTGATCCTGACGAGGCGTGAAGTCCATCCAAGGCTGAAGAGTGTGAAAAGGATCCACCCCAGGAACAAAACAACTAAAACTCAATCAAACCATCAAGATCAAGCTGGAAGTCACATCTGCTAACAGGAGGAGTGTGACTCAGCAGCACCCATGGACTTTTTGTCACGCCTGCTGTTGGTCAACAATCAGTAGTGGTGCAGAAGCGATGTGACCCACCAGACTTCCATTGAGTATAAAAAGTATAAAAGACTGGGTGAGATCAGAAGGCTTTGGGGAACTATTCTCCACAAGATCCAGGAGCAAGGAGCATCGGGCACCCGACAAAGACTCTGCTCCCCCCTCATGCCCAGCTTCCCTGGCCAGGTAGCTGCCACAAGCCACGAACTCCAGCAATGAACCCAAGCTGTGATCTCCAGCCACGACCACTGAATGGGTTCCTTGAACTCAGTCATAGTGAAAGGCAGAAAACAATTCTCTTTTCCCCCTTCCAGGAGCCAGGACACTCACAATATTGCAAACCCTTCCCAAAGCTAGCTGCATACAGTTGCACAGTGGGCTACCTATCCACAGTGCACTGCTCCCTGTGTCAGTGCAGGAGCTGGCAGTATGAATGAACTCCACTGACACACATCAGAGCGTAAAGAGAACATGCAGTAGCCACTTAGTTACAGAGGTGGGGCTATATGCTAGCATAACGTGTGTTGATAAAACTATTGTGTAGACAAGGATGCTGAATACTCAAGGTCTTATCTCTGTTAAAAAAAACCTGCTAGATAATAGGGGCAATTAAATTTACAATCCACCCTTTGTAAAAGAGGTAGGAATGCCACTATGGACTGCTAAACGCTAGCTGTCATCCAAAGAAATGAACAAGAGAGCTAATGGACTGGTTACAAGGTTCTGATCATTAATAGATCAAGTCCCTTATCCTACCGTCATGATTTACCTGATGCTTCTGTAGATGTGGAGAAAACTCACCACAATAAACACAATTGTACAATGCTCTATATGTTAAGGAGACAAGGTATTTTCTTCCCCCCAAAGTGATTGGTTCACACTCTGGAACATGAACTCTGACCAATCCTGTTTTAGCATAGATCTAGGTTTTTTGTTTTTAATCAAAAATCATGCAGCCCTTCTTAGAGGATTTGTTCTTATGATTTCCTTACAACACTGAGTTCCTCAGATACACTACACAATAAACAAAGTTGTGTTTTCCTCCACATCTCCTAAAATGATAAAAAGCACTAATTTCAATAAGTGACTTTCAATAGAAACCTTGGGCCTTGTCTCTTCATGGAGTTATTGATAACTAAATTCACATGTTCACACTCAGGAATAACTCCATGTTTAGACAAACCCTTAGACACCAGTACCAATAAACAGACAAACCTGAAGATAAATTCATAAGGAACATTTATTTTATGTACAAAAGATCTGAAGTCCCAGCCTCACTTTTAGTTGGTGTAATCTGGATTTTCAAATTTGCACCTCTTTTTGCCCTGGAAGATAATTTGTGAATAAACTGAAGTACCAGTATCTTTTATAGCCTAACTTTGAATACGTGCTCAAACAGTAAATTCTAGAAGTGCAAGCTGCATCTACAAAAAGGGAGGCTGCAATGTGACCAAAGAAGGCTTTCTATTTTGTAGTGCAGACACAAGTTATAAGGCTGGATTTGCTAGTTTGTAAAGACCAAACAGAACAGGACCCAGCTACATCAACTATCTCCTTCTCCAGCCTTTCTGACAGGTACATACATTCACAGAACCCTCTTAAAAGAATCCCATTATTACAGCTTTACTCAGTGAAGCCTTTACTGGGATGGGTTTCAGTGTGTACAGAACCCTGGCAACTTAAATATGGAGTCATTTTTATACCCCTTTAAAAATGCCTCAGCTTTTTCCTTTTACTATGATCATACTTTAGCTCAGGGGGTCTCAAACTCTAATCACCATAAAGGCCGCATGAGGACTAGTACATTAGCCTGAAGGCCGCACCACTGAAACCTTCTCATGCAATGATATTGCAAATATCAATAACGATCATGTCATTGTGGGCTGCAGGAAATAGCTTTAGGAGCCACATGTGGGCCACGTGTTTGAGACCCCTGCTTTAGCTCATCATTATTTTCTCTTCACACCTTTTTATTCTGATCCTCCCTCAATTTCTTTTATTCATTTAGTATTTTATGAGGGTGGGATTTTATACTGCATTTTATTGTGCTTGTAAATATTTGTGTAGTTCCCTGAGTACTTTGGTGGCAAGGGCTGTTTTAGGCATAAAAATTGTCTTCAGCTGTGTCTGCATCAGCAAAAGTTAGTTCGAACTTGTTAGTCTGAACTAACTGTGAACTTAAGTTTGAACTACCACATGGACTAGTTCACATCACATCACATTGGCTGTGTTCACACAGCACTTTTGTTTCGAAACAACCTCGTTGTTTCGAAACAAAAAAACACATGTTCACACGACGCACAGTTGTTTCGAAACAAGGGGAAGCCCTTGTTTC
>ML682060.1:7237967-7300533 GCA_007922195.1 Podocnemis expansa | reverse complement strand
AACTTGTTTCGAAATAACCCTGTGTGTGTGAACACAGCCATTTAGTTCGAACTAACAGTGTGGACTAGTTCCCATCCACATCATGCTTAGTTCAAACTAAGCTGTGAAATTTCTTAGTTTGAACTAAGGAAAGTTTAGTGTGGCCATGGGCCAAATTAGTCTGGATTAAACCTCCTTAATCGGAACTAATTTGCCAGTCTAGAATAGCCTTCTAGTTCTGTAATCACATCATTACATAAGCAAGCATTTTGATGACTGAATGCTAACAGTAATGATCTTTTTCATTTCAGGTGGAAGGGGCAGTCTTGGCCTGGAAACCACTGCCAATTCAGAATTGTCTGCAGATGATTTTTCACCCCTTTCTATTTGCTAGAGAAATAAAGCATCCCCCTTCTCTCACAAGGGACAAAAGCAGCCCTGTCCTCCCTTCTTTGTACAAGCAAACCTGCTATTTAAATTTGGGTAAAGTTAATGTAAATTTAATGCAGTCAATATTGATATGACCAGGAGGATTGCACCATCTACAAACAAGATTAATTTTGCAAAGCCTCAGACAATTCAAAACTTGTAGTGCCTTAATGGACTGCACATATGGCACCCATGAAGTGCCACCATCTTTGGACAGCTGCTCAATGCATATAATGGAGGATAGGGCTATTCTGGTTATGCACACCAAGGCAAACACTAAGGCTATGTCCACACAGCAAGCAATTTTTCAAAAAAAGTTTCTGAGAAACTAATTGACAAAATTCAAAATAAGTATTTCAAAACTTATTTAGAAAAACACCATTTTGAGATAGGAGTCCTCACAGACTCTGTCTTGAAATAAAGCAATGGTTGGGGGTTTTTTTGTTTTTTTTGTTTTGTTTTGGGGTTTTTTTGGAAAAAAGTCCATATTGGATTCTCAAAAAAAAAAAAAAAAAAAGGCAGGCCACTGCCATATGCAGCAACGGCTTTTTTTAAAAAAAAAGCCCTTTTACCAGCAGGTGACCAGGTTTAACTGGGCCAAAAAAGTGCTCTGGTATTTTGAAATGCTGTGGTGCTTTTTGTTTTGAAAAGGCTTTTTAGAAAAAAGTGTTATTTCGAAGAAAGCCAGTTTTTACTTTTTCAAAAAAGTGCTCTGGTGTTTCCAGACACTGGAGCATTTTCCCCCCTCCCCCCAAAAAGCAAAAACAGCTCCCTGTCACAGAAAAGGTTTCGCAGGATAAAGCTCCTTATCCCGAAGAACTTTTGCAGTGTAGGCATGCCCTAAGGTTATGAAAAGTTCCATAAAGTCTTTAACAACCCCAGCCAAGGACTGATCCAAAATCCTTGTTAAGCTCATATCAGTCTTCTCACTGATTTCACTGAGCTTTGGCTCTAACGCCTAGAGCTTGATTTAAGGTGCCCCCCCACCCCCCAATATCCCACACAATAAACTGCACGGAGTTTAATTTACTTGCTTCAGCATGATGAAGGGCTCAACTGACCAAGCAATGATTAAAAAAATCAGTGCTTCCAAAGCAGTAAGATAGGCCATTCAAACTTGGCACATTGCCCAAACATGAGTCATCATGGACTTGTTCTTCCTTCCTTCCATGTATATTTATTTATTTTTAAACTGAATATACTTGGATTTTTCTATACCCAAAGGTCATGCTGTTTTGATTTTTATTAGAGCTGTTTAAAACATTGTTTTCTAAAAAAGCCACCAGAAATTGTCAATTTTTGAACCACATTTGGATCAGTGTAATTTTAGTTTACACAAACTTGTGAGAACCTCACAGAATTGTAGATTTGAAATGTGTGGAGACCCTTTTGTTTTCTAAAGAATGAAACATGAAACTCAAATATTTCTCATCATCCTATTTGCCAGGGATTCCTTGTATGATCCATTGCCAGCTTCCAATGTAAGCGTTGTGCTCCTGTTCATTTCCACACAAGCACCCCCAATATTTTAGTGTAAGGTAGGCTTAGAAGCTGTGCTTAACAGTTTCTGAGGGGGGCATCTAATCTATGTTCATGCTAATACAGGACCTATGCAAACAGCACAATTAGGTATTAGCATACTAGGTGCAGGACAGTGAGTAATGGTATTTGGGGTTAATCTGATCACAAATCTGTCAATATCAGTAATTCTACTTAAGGGATATATAAAATACTGCCTTTGGTGAATTGCTACTCTGTTTCAAATCTGTGTGGGTTAGTTAAAGGGTAAAAGCTACCCTTAGTTAAAAAGAGATTTGTAAGAAACGCCACTGGCTATTTCAGCCTGAAAACTTTGACAGGGGTAGGGTTTTGCATAATTCTTTTTGGAGTAGTGTCTGAGGCATTTTGCCTTCCTAGTGGCCCCACTGTCAAATGATAGATCTGGCTGGACTTCTTTGAGGTCTCTTCTTTGTTATGGAAGTAGTTGTTTGCAGCTACTTGATATTTAAGATCTGAAATCACTGAGAAAGGCAAACTCTCTAAACTAAAATCACTAGAGAGAGGAACCCCCCCTTCTGAACTGAAATCACTGACTTGAAGCAGCAATAGAGTGACTAGTGGATGGTGAGAGTGGCCACTGGCAAGCTGGGCAGCATGAGTGACCAGTGAGTGGAGCTGGTGGACAGCGAGAGCGGACAGCGGTGAGCTGGGCAGTGTGAGTGACTGGTGGGTGGAGCTGGGTGGACAGAGCACGGAGCCAAGGGATGGTGCTAGAGGATGGAGTGAGTGACCAGCAGGGGGTGCTGGCAGACAGCTGGTGTGAAAGACACTCCCTACATACCTAGAGTTGGTTAGGAGCCTAGTTAGCACTGATTATCCAGATCAGTGAGGGTTTTTACCATTAAGTCTCGTATGTTCTGTTATGCAGTGTGGGTTGTTGGAAACTTTGCTCTGTATTGGTTTTCTAGATCAGTGCTGATCTGTTATTTGGCCTTTTACATTACATTTTACCACTATTAAGTTCTGTTTAGTACTCCCAGACTTGTGCTTGCGAGAGGGGAAGCCTTACCCTTTTGGGGTGCACAGGGAACAGTGCAGGATTCCCCAGAAACCTGGGTGGGGGCTCAAGCCAGTTGGTGGTGTTACATTACTGGGAAACCCCTAGATGTAGAACCCAGCCCTTCTTCTTCCAGCCTGCCCTGGCAGAAGGGTTACATTAGAAAGGCAACTGAAAAGATCTATTCCCCCCCCCACACACACACTCCAACACTTCCCATCAAGCTCCTTTCTGGATCAGCATGTGGCACACCAATTCACTAGCCCTTCCTACATGCAACTACAGTTCTGATCCAAACCATCAGTCATGTTATACCCCTTATTTGTATAAAGAAATATTCTATTCACTTCTGTAAGTGAGGGGAAAATAATTTCTATGGAAACAGGAAGAGTGGCATTTTGAGTTAATTTACTTTTTCTGCCTAGCAAGAAGACATTATGCTTTAAAGCACAGCTGAAAACAATTTAATGTCAGTTTTCAAGGTGTCATCTAATCCCCTACTACCTAGAAGTTCTTGTAAGAAAAGAAGTGGGGTATTGCTGTCTTCGAGGCCAGCCCAAGGTTTTTTGGCACCCTAAGCAGTTGTGATCCCCTCCCCACCCTATCCCTGTTGTGGCCTGGGCTGAGTGGTGGGCCCTCCCTCCAACTACTCCTAGGGACTCCCCCCACCCCAAAAGCCTGGCCAAGAAGGGCTGGGACAAGCCATGTGGGGCTGGGCAGAGCAAGGGGGGGATGTGGCATAGCACGGGTCAGTCAGGGGAGGTAGGCTGAGTGGCAGGTCATGCAGGCTGGGACAAGCAGTGGAGCACGCAAAGCCAAGCCAGGTGAGAGGCGCAGGCCACACAGGCTGGGATAAGCTACACAGGCCCAGGTGGAGAAGAGAGTGGTCGAGCAGGGACTGGGCAAGAGGGGGCAGGCTGAGCAGCAGTCCCCAGGTTGCAGGGGTGGGGGCAGGTGGTTGGCCAGCCAGTGCACTGGGCCAAATGGGGGAGGAGGGGGAGAGAAAAAGGCTGATGCAGTGGCCTGAGCACAGGTGAATGGCGAATGGAGCCAGCTCCAAGCCAACCAAGCCATGGGCTGGCAAAGGGCTTCCTGCCCCCCCCATCCTAGCCCCCACCCCCAGTACTTCCCTTTGCTTCAGGGGGGAGTGGAGCCAACTGAAATAGCATCTTGCCTTCCTGCACACTGGGCTATGTGCAGCAAGGCAGCACCCTCTAGTGTTTGGCACTCTAGGCAACTGCCTAGATCTAGGACTGGCTCTGGCTGTCTTCACGTAATTGTGAAATGCCAAATACAACTAAGCCCCCCCCCCCCACCACTAAATATCTAAGTCAAATGCCAGAGCACAGCTATACTCTCCTGTCTGCAAATCATGGGGTAGAAAAAAAAATTTAGGATCCAACTTCTATCCTGCTGTGCTGGAAATCTCTACACAGAAATTGCAACATTGAGATGAGCGAGGATTGCACAGAAAGTTCACTGTGCACAAAGGCCTAAACCTCAATCCTTCTTAAATGAATAGTTCAATTTCTATTGATTTTATTAGGCTCAACATTTGACCCAGAAAGGAAAAGAGTTGCTTTGGCTTCTGGTGCAATATTGAGAATATTTGTCTCCAGGGTGAAAAAATAAAAATAAAAAGCACAGCACCCTCTAATCAAAAATTTCAACTTTAAGGTCTAGTACAGGGGTCTGCAACCAGCAGCTCCAGAACCACATGAAACTCTTCAGCTGCACTCCTGTGACTCCTAGCTCTGTCCTCACCCCCCGCCCCCAGACACAGGGGACCCTGCAGGCAGCCCCAACCAGACTCCAGGCCCCCCCTGCTACAAGGATCCCTGCAGCAGACACCCTGACCCAGCTCCCTCTCACCCACCACTAAGAGGCTACACCCACTATAGCTCTCAAAACACTTGGCTATTGAAGGCTACCCCTTTGGAAATTGGTTATTGAAAGAATTTTTGAAAATGGTTCTTGTCTTTTGGGTTGCTGACCCCACTCTAGTCTTATAGGTATGGAAAAGAGATGACTTCAAGGTTCTAGTTCTATCTCAGCACTAATCTTTATCAACATGATATGTCCCAGAGTAGTTGGACATGAAGTCTCAAAATAATTCCAAAACCAAAGAAGGTGTCAAGATAAATAGCTGTTTGTTAAACATAACACCAAAAGGAAAATACAAGCTACACAGCTGAATTGTTTGTAAGTGGGCCAAAGTCATACAAGTAAACAAAGATGTTAATCAGAGCAGTATTATGTGCTCTTGTTTAATTCATTAATAAAACCTAGCTCCTACAATAGTACATTTTAGAATACAGAACAATGTAAGAACAGGGCTCAGGGATGCAGTGTAATCAAGTAATTACTTGATTATCATTTGTTCAAAGAAGAAATAAAAGATAAACCAGTAGCCTTGCCTGAGGAAAGTGAATAACAGTGGGTTACTTACCAGTAACTCTCCTTGTTTGAGATTGGCTGCTCACATACATTCAATTATAGGTGTCTACGTGCCGCAGTGCATGGTAGCTCGTAGAGTCTTTAGCCTTAGTCTGTCAGGTCAGGGCACACGGCCAATGTCCCCTCTGCACTGTGATCACAGCTATATAGGTGACCATGACCCTGACCCTGTCAGTCCCTTACACCTTCACCAACTCTGTTAGTGGGGACAGTGGGAGGGGCCTGAATGTATGTGAGCAGCCCATCTTGAAGGACAGTTACTGGTAAGTAAGCCACCGTTCTTTGAGCACTGCTCACAACATTCAGTTACAGGTGACTGCTAGCCATACCCAAGGATGGTGGGAGAAGTTACAATTTGCCCACACTGAGTATGGCTCTACCCAACACATCCTCCCTAGCCTGTTGGACAATAGCGTAATGCGTCATGAAACTATGTATCAATGACCACGTAACTGCCCTGCAGATCTCCTGGATCGGGACCTTGGCAAGGAAGGCCATTGATGATGCTTGAGCCCTCGTAGAGTGGGCTCTAACAGTCCAAGGAAGGGGCATATTCAACCTTTCCATAGCAGTCTGATACAGTTTACTATCCATTTGGAAATGCACTGTGAAGACACTGGAAGACCTCTTTTTCATTCGGTGACCACCATGAAGAGTTGGGAGGTCTTGTGGAGCAGGCGCATGTGCTTGATGTATGTTAGGAGCGCTCTCTTCACATCCAGGGTATGCCATCTTCTGTGGTTCTCTGTAACCTGAGGGTCTGGATAAAAAACTGGCAAGCAAATCTCCTGGCTGAGGTGGAAGAGAGCGGCCACCTTAGGGAGGAAGGAGGAGTGGTATCACAGGACCACTTTGTTGGGGAAGAACCTCATATATGGGAGTTCTGAGGAAAAAGCCTTCAGCTCTGAAACCCTTTTAACGGATATAATTGCTACTAAGAAGGCCACCTTCCAAGAGAGGACTAGTAGGGTGCATGAGTCTAAGGGTTCATGGGGGGCTCTGTTAATGCCCAGAGCGCCAAGTTAAGGTCCCAAGGAGGGATAGGTTCACGGGGTTGTGGGAAAAACCTTTTGAACCCCTTCAGGAACCTAGAGGAAGTTGGATGAGAGCAAACAAGGAACACATCTACCTTTTCATGGAGAGCTGAGATTGCTGCTAGGTGAACTCTCAGCGAGGGAAGAGAGAGGCCTTTGTCTTTGAGGTCTAGCAGATAGTCAAGAATTAGGTGTAGAGGGGCCAGTGCAGGTATACTATTTTACCCCAAGCCCAGATGGAAAACCATTTCCATTTGGCTATATAGGTGGATGGTCTTCTACTACCGACCAGGACCTTCCTAACTCTGTCCAAGCAGAGTCTTTCCTGCTTGTTGAGCCAAGGAGGCTCCAGATTGTCAGGTGCAGGTGACCTGGGTTCGGGTGCCGCAAGCACCCTGAGTCCTGTGTCAAGAGGTCCGCTCACAGGGGGAGGCGGAGTGGGGTCTCCATGGACAGGTCCTGTAGGAGTGAAAGCCAGTGTTGTCTGGGCCAGTCCAGAGCTATTAATATTATGTTTGCTCCATCCATCCTGAGCTTCAGGAGAACTCTGTGTTAACAGGACCTGACCAGCTGATGAGGAAGGCATTGTTGAGAGACCCCTCCTCCCGACCCCTGAGAGAGCAAAACTGCTGACACTTCTGGTTCTGCTGTCTCACAAACAAGTCTATCTGGGGAGTAGTACCTCATTTATGTACCAGGTGAGTGAACACTGGGTTGTGGAGCGACCACTCATTTGCTAGGGGCTTTCTGCTGAGGAGTCCACCAGCCTGTTGTCCACTCTTGGTAGGTGTGCAGCCACCGGGGTGAAATTGTATCTCAGAACTAACTTCCAAAGTTTGCATTCTTCCTTGCAAAGAATTGGGGAATCTGAACCAACCTGCCCTGTATGTTGTCCAGGAAAGTCATGCAAGTCAATCTGATGGCCTGCAGTTCCTTCACATTTATGTGGAGAAGACTGTCTTTATGGAACCAATGCCCCTGGGTGGAAAGCCCCTCAATATGTGGGTTCCCCACCCCAAGTCTGAAGCATCAGTTATCACTGTTACAGTGGGTGTTAGCATTTCAAAGGGAATTGCCCCCATTGCAGACCAGAGGTCCCTCCAAATCTGTAGTGTCCCCAGGATGTCTCGGGAAACCTGACAGTACCTTCGACAGGGAGTCCCTCCGCGGGTGGAACACCGTGGAGAACCAGACCTGGAAGGGCCTCATTCTCAGGCGTGTCATCCAAATCATGGAGGTGGAAGCTGCCATGCAGCTGTAGGCAGCAATGAGCCATGGTCACTTGAGACTCCTGCAGCTCTGTAATGATGGTGCAGATTGACCGAAATCTTGAAGGGAGCAGAGAAGCCAAACCCTTTGTGAGCATCTAGGAGAGCTCTTATGAACTCTATGCTTTGGGACAGGCAGAATTTTGACTCTTCTTGATTTATGAAGAGGCCCAGGTATCCACAGTTGGGTTACCACACTGACATAGACCTTTACCTGAAATCTCGATTCCCCATGTATTAACCAATCATCTAGGTAGGGGTAAATCCTTATGCCCCAACGGCACAAGAATGCCGCTACTAGCACCATGCACTTTGTGAATACCCTGGGGACCACAGAGAGCCCAAAGGGGAGTGATGTAAATTGGAAGTCATTCCCCCCCCACAATGAACCTTAGGTACTTTTTGTGGTAGGGATATATTGTTATGTGAAAGCAAGCATCTTTGAGGTCAAGGGCTGTGAACCAATCCCCAAGAGACAGATGCAATGATTTGTGACAGAAAAACCATGTGGAACTTTCTTCTCCTTATGTGTTTAAGGCTCTGAGATCTAGAATGGGTTTGAGGTCCCCATTGGGTTTGGGGACCAGAAAGTATTGGGAATAGAACCCTTTTCCCCACTCCCAGTTTGGTATCCTTTCTATGGCACTGAGGGAGAGGAGCTTCTTGCATTCAATCTCAAGCAGGCGATCTACTTCCAAGTTCAAGGGGGCACTTTTCTGGCCTGAGGAATTGAACTAAACTGTATGCGATATCCTTCTGCTACCATTGAGGACCCACTGGTCTGTTGTAATGTTGGCCCAGTGGTGCACAAAGCAGTGCAGGCAGTTGGTGAAGGTTGGGGTCGAGGCTGTGGGTTTGCTGCCCTCAGGGTAACTGTCAAAAGCTCTGCTTCCTTCCCAACAAGCAGTCACTACCGTGCCTGCACCTGCTAGACTGTGAGGCATGGGACTTCCCCTCCTTGCTTGAGTGGGTCTTGTCCCTATCCAAGTCCGCGAGATGTCGCTGGGGAAATTGGTAGGGCTGAGGAAGAGCACTCTGCATCTGGATTTGCCGTTTTAACTGCTGCAGCTGCTGTTGCAAGAGCTGATGGAGTTTAACAGAGAGCCAGGTAGATTGCGGGGTGTACATTCCCAAAGATCTGATGGTAGCTCTTGAGTCCTTCATGCCATGTAGCTTGGCATCTGTGGACTCTTCAGAAGCATCAGGGCCATCAAATGGCAGGTCCTGAATGATGAGCTGCATCTGCAGTGACAGGCCTGAAGCTAGGTGGAGTAGTGCTTCACCATGGCAGAGGCTATAATATGCGAGGCTGTATCTGACGCATCCCAAGAAGCCATGAGGGTGTCTTTAGAGACCAATGCCCCTTTTCAATCATCGCCTCAGTATCTGAGGCGATCTTTGGGGATAAGGCCATGGAACCCTTCCATGGCTCACCAGAAGTTGAAGGCATAACTCGTCATAAGGGGCAGATGGTTGGGGATACGCAGCTGTAGAGCTGCTGTGGCGTAAACCTTCCTGCCCAACAAATCAAGCTTTCTAGCTTCCTTGTTCTTAGGAGTGGAGCTCGGCTGGCCCTGTCTCTCTTTCTGATTTACTGTGTTGACTACAAATGATCCCAGCGTAGGGTGTTGGAAGAGGAACACAAATTTGTCCTGGGGGATATATTTGCGATCTGCCACTTTCGACACTGGCAGAATCAAAGATGGGTTCTGCCATTGCACCTTGGCAATTCTGTATACCCCTTCTTGGAGAGGAACAGATACCTTGGCTGATGGGACATTTTCTCCCACGTTGAAGAGGGGGTCAGTTTCTTCCTGGACCACCCAAAGTTCTATATTTAGATTCACTGCCATGAGGGGGAGTAAAGCCTGCTGGGTGTGGGAATTGTCCTTATAGGCCACAGGCCTTCGGAAAGTGTATTTGTCCAGAGATGAGGACGAAGGGGCTCAGGATCTACTGCACCACGCAGTGTCAGGATCAGGCAGGTCATCGGAAGTGTCTGAGGAGTTCGGAGTCTGAGGTGGAGATGGTGCCAAATGGTGCCGTGAGGTTGAGCTGTCAGCCATCATGTCTAGCCATTTGTGAGACCAGTCATTAAAAGAATTTCTTGTCATGGTACAGCATGGGGAGGAACGGCCCCTGCCTGAGGTCTTAGCAGTACCAGAGGAACTGGGCCGCGGAGTCCATACCGGGGCTGACGGGGTCATTTTCCTCCATGGCACAGATGTTAGGGAGCACTTCTGATGATGCTTCTCCACCTGTTCTCCAGCTCCCGAAGCAGTTTTGGAGGAATCGGAGGAACAGGCAGAGGCTGGGGATGATGAAGAGAATGAGCTGGACCTCTGTCTTCTGGAGCCCTGAGAGCACAGTACCGAGGGTTCACGGGATGAGTGCCGAGAGGAGAAAGCCTTGGAGCAGTCTTTGGCCCTGTTTTGCGGTGCTGGTGGAGGGCTCAATGGTACTGGGCTTGAGGGTGATGCTAATCCCTGTGTCAACTGCTCTCTGGGTACTGGAGCCAGTGTAGTCGTTGACCTGGCCTTCTTAGCTGGTACCGGAGCTGGGTCTTGGCACCAGGCCCAAGTCTTTGCTGGGGCTTGCAGTGTCGACGGTACCGAAGATAGCCCTGATGCTGGTTTGCTGGAGAGGGAACTTGGTGACTGAGGCAAATGGTGCCATGGTGGTACCGATGAGAAAGCCGACCTGGACTTTGAACTCTGCACAATGGGTTGGTGTCGACACTCCAGTGCAAGAGTTGCTCAGGGTGCTGGCGGAGCACTGGTGGCATCAGAGGCAGGCGCGTGGTCCTTGGCAAGCATGTGTAAGCACCAATTTCTGTTCTTGCAAGTCCTGCATTTAAAGGACTGGCAAATGGAGCAGTTCACTGTGAGGTGAGACTCACTCAGGCACGAGAGGCATTTCTCATGAGGATCGTTGCGTGGGAAGGCCTTGGAATGCGCTAGACAGTTTAAAACCTGGCATTTTAATTTTACACAAAGGAAAGACAGGCACTTGCTTCTGCAAGTTTTGGCTAATCTGAAACCATCGCTTAGTGTGGAAAAGGGAACTGGGAGGGTCAGGGTCATAGTCACCTGTATCAGTGGTTCCCAACCAGTGTGCCGTGGCAACACCCAAAGTGTGCCATGAGCATCCTCAAGAGCTGGAGTTAAAGCTCCTTCCCTGCTCAGCCCAGCCACGTAGGCTGTGCAGGGCTAAGAAAAGGCAGGGGTTAAAGTAAGGGGGAAGGCACCGGAACACAGTTCCAGGGCCCCCTATTTTTAGGCAGGCAGCATTCCAGCCCCCCTAAAAATAGAGGAATGCGCCAGTAGGTGGAGGTTCAGGGGTCCCCTGAAAAATAGCAGGAGCAGCCCAAACTCAGCGTTCTGGTGGCTCCACCTTAAGCCCAGCCAGCAGAGAGCTGTGGGAGGCTGGGAGTGTGTGAATCTGCCCCTGCAGGGTGGAGCAGCTTGTGTCAGCCAGCCCACAAACAGCTCAGGTAAAGGCTGGGGGGGTGGCTGCTGGGGGTTGTGTGGGCAGCTTGTGTGTAGCAGAGGTGGATGGGAGTGGATGTGTAGCAGGGGGTGTGCAGATGGGGTTGTGGGGTGGCTGTGGGGGGTGTAGCTGGGGCTGGAGGGCTAGTTCTGGCTGCTGCAGTGATGGGAGGGTCCATCACAGGCAGCAGGGGGCTGGGGGAGGGGAGGATGGGACCCTCTGTGGTGGGAGGGAGCAGCAGCAGGGTCAGGCTTTGCCCTGGGTGGCAGGGAGCCACTGTGGAGAAGGGGGAAGTGGGTGCTGCATAATGCTCCCATGCCCTACCTTCCCAATCCCCAGGTTCCCCCTTGCCTCCCCCCCCAAGCCACTCTTGTTCTCCCTTCCTCTCTCACCACCCTTGTACTGTTCCCCACATGGCTCCCCGTCTTCTTTTGCCACCCCTGCCCTGCTCGCCTCCCTACACTCACTCCTGCCACTGCACATGACTCCTGACCTCCCGTCTTTTGCTACCCCTGCTCTGCCAGCCCTACATAGCATTTCTGAAACATTGTGCCATGGTTCATGAATATTCATAGGTAATTTAATTTGAATATTCATGAGTTTTTTAATAGTGGTGTGCATCAAAAAAATTTGAAGGTATCAGGGTGTGCCACAGCAGAGAAAAGGTTGGGAACCACTGATCTATGCTGCCTGATTCTTGGGGAAAATCTTTTGTGCTTCACATAGAGAAGCAAATGACTGATATATTGGCACATCCATAATAATGATACTGATCTCTTTTATAAAGTGCTTTGAGATCCACCAATGAAAAGCTGACACAATAGCTTGGTAGTAGGGATGTAAAAGTTTAACTGTTTAAATGGCAAGCAGATGTTTGAATGTTTTTGAACAGCTGGTTACTGTTTAGACTAAGGGAAGGGGAGCAGTAGCTGTGCTGGACTCAGCTAATGCCAAAGAGAACAGCTGGGCAGCACTGGTGGGAAGGCTTGGAGCCCAGGGCAGGAGGAGGAAGGTGATGTAACTGCAGCTCCACTTGCTCCCCAGACACAGCAGCAAAATGGTAGCTGCAGCTGTGCTGGTTCCCTGCTAAGGGATGTGGCAGGCACAGAGCCTAGCAGAGGAGGTGGGGCAGGGCAAGTAGCCACAGATGGGCAGGCTGATGGGATAGGCACTGAGAGCCCAGTGCCAGGGTAGCTGCAGCTGAATTACTGTTGAGAGTAGTTGAGTGCCTCTCACAGGACTGGGAGCATTGACCTCAGCAGACGCTGGGCTGGCTCCCTGCAAGTGAGTAGGGAGGTGCAGAACTCACTGCAGGTGGGGTGTAGCCACAGCTAGCTAGTGAAGGGGGAGGATGTGGAGCTCAGTGCCTGGGTAGCTGCAGCCGGGCTGACTCCCTGTGAAGGGAGAGACATGGAGCTGGAGCAGCTGTTAGCTGTGGACACAGCTGGGCCGCTTCCTCCCCTACAAGAGCTAGGGAAGTACAGCCTGGCTGGAGCTACTATAAGATGGATGAAAAATTGGATGGATAACCACTGTTATCAACAGTTCAGGATGCTGGAAGGGCATAATGAGCAGAGTATTGCAGGGATCTATTCTGTTCAATATTTTCATCAATTATTTAGATGATGGCATAGAGTACACTTACAAAGTTTGCTGACGATACCAAGCTGGGAGGGCTTGTAAGTAATTTGGAGGATAAGATCAGCATTCAAGATGATTTGAACAAACTTGTGAACAGTGTTCCTTCTAAGCTGCGCAGGCAGGTGTGCAGCCCCTGCCACTCACCCACACAGGGAACAATGCTGGACATGCATGGCTGGCAGCCACAGGCCCTACCCAGGCAGAAGACAGTCTTCCGGCCACAGAGAGCTTCCCCTAACCTTTTAAAACTCACTAAGAATGCTCAGGGTGGGAGGTACATCCCCTAGCCTGGCCACTCCTCTCTGGTGACCAGGTAAGGGGGTCCTGGGGGGGTGTTGGGGCAGCCAGTGGGAAAAGGGAATGAGGGTGGGGGGACGACAGGGTTAGGCCAGCTGGGGGGACTAGGAGAGTGGGTGGGCACAAGGGATTGGGCCAGCTGAGGAGAGGAGGTATGGGGGGGGGGGTCAGACTCACAAACTGCCATGTGGCGAGCACCATCACTTGCTCAGCTGCATCAGCAGCTTCAAGGGAAGTTTGCTTGTGAAGTGGTCTGAGGTAAACAAAATGAAATTCAATATAGCCAAGTGTGAAGTACTCAACTTAGGAAAGAATCCATTGCACATATACGAACTCTAGGATAAAGACTGGAGCTTTAGCAAAAACTATGACTAGAATATTAAAGTGAAAGGTGGGTAAAAACATTATAAACTTATGTTTGTGTTGGCCAGGTGATTGCCTTTTTTTTTTATTAAAATATACTCATTTTGAAACAGTGGCTGAAAGAATTCACAGCAGTTAGTGTACAGAAACATGAAGGACATCAACTGAAGTTCAGCCTTTGATCATCCTAGCCAGCACTTAGGGGGTGCCCAAGTGCACTTATAATTAGCATATGTTCAATTCAACTATACTCACATTAAAGAGACAAGGTGGGGGAGATATCATCTTTGGACCAACTTCTGTTGGTGAGACAAGCTTTTGAGGTACACAGAGCTCTTCTTCAGGTCACACTGACAACTTCCCCTCAGTGAGTTGGATCTATCCCCACCCCCAACACAACTGCAGCTTGCAATCCTATCAGGTTAAGAGTTTGAGTCACAAAGTTAGTCAAATTTTAGTATTGCAGGATTCTTCTGCCAAGTTTAGTGAAAAACAAGATGCATAGGGAAGAAAATCATCATACATTGTGAACCAGAGGTTCTTGGTTTTTTAATCTTAAATTAGTGCATTGTCACTTACCTCAGGTTAGTTAACATCTATAGAGCAGGCGTGGCCAAACTGCGGCTCAGGAACTGCATGCAGCTCTTCAATGAAAAAGGGTGGCTCATGGAAGAAAACCAGAGGAAAGCAGCCCAGCCTTCGAGTTTTAAATCTCCTGCCCTGAGCATGCTCAGAGCACACTTGGGGGGAGCCCTAGCCTGCGCCTAGCCACCGGGGCAGGGTGGCTGGCCTGGGGGAGCCAGCATCAGGGCCTGGAGAGAAGAGCAGTGGGGAGAAAAGCAGTAAGGTCGGAGAGGGTAGGGAGAAGAGGGACAGTGGGAAGAAGCTAAGTTTTTACTGTATAGGTAGGCCTAGTTTTCATGGTAACCTGAATTATTAGAATCTGAAATTGATAGGATCAATATTTGCCCTGTTTTTATTATTAAAATTGAGGTGTGCAATGAATTTTAAACTTAGTAATTTTGGAGTAGGTGGCTATATGCCTCAGTGTGGCTCTTGAAATTTTAATAATCAACTTGTGTGGTTCTTGAGTTCCATAAGTTTGGCCACCCCTCAATTAACTTGGGGTAGTTAGCACTTTAATTGGACTACACCTTTGAAAAGACCAATCTGCAGACTCACTAAATTCTTGTTCACTGACACAAATGGCAGGTAAGTATCCAAGCCACCGCCTGTAGCCAAAGGCCAGTCTAGAGATTGCCAAATTTTTAGTGTTTAAAAGTGTCAAACTCCTTATTTGTTTTCCCAAATTTGTGTTGTTCTGCCTAAGTAACTAGGGAGTGTCTAATGTGCTCTGACATAGATTTAAGTAGTTAACACCTTAAACTGAAAGCCAATTACCTTGAGGTAAAATACTCCAGTGAAGATAAGCCTCTGGAGAGAATGGTGAGCCCAGCTTTTCTTGGAAAAAAAGCAGAATCCAGGGGCACTTAAAGACCAACAAATTTATTTAATATTAAATTTATAAATAAGTTTGTTATAGGCTTTACATGACACAAGACTCCTTGCTTGTTTTGCTGAACTAGACTAACACAGCTACCCCTTTGGAACTCAATTTTTCTTGAGTACTTCAAGTTAGCTAGTTAAGGTAAACATGTGAAAAACTCTTGACATGCCTTAATTTAGAGTTCTAATTTCTAACATGTTTTAGCTAGCCTATTTAAAGCATGTCATCTTCCCTCCCTATCATTTTAGCTACACTGAGAAAGAAAAGCCTCGTCTTGGCTAGAGCTACCAGATACCAAAGCTTGGAAAGGAGGACAGGGAAGTACAAAAAGAAGGACATTGGAAGACACATGGAGAAAGTGTAGTATTCTTCTGTTTTTAGGGGGCCCTGGAATACTTTCCCCTAAAAATAAGGTATTCCATGGCATTCCAGTATACTTTAACCCCTATAAGTAAAAAGCCAGACAAAGTCATGTCTTTTAAAATGCCTGACAGACAGAGGACATGAAAGTAAAAAGGAGGACAAGTCCAACTTTTTGCCTGACATCTGATAACGCTCGTCTTGGCTGACTCGGAGCCAACTGCATGACAGTACCATTGAGGAGATTCCGGTGTGCTTTTGGCTAGGAGGAGGCATGCAAACAGAACCACTTTGCTTCTCTCCTTGAGCACTTTCACCCCACACTTTAGTTCTTCCCCCATTTGTCCCCTTCTTTCTTTGTATCTGGGGGAAACCACTGAATTCACAGTTTCATAGCAAGATGGCAAAACACACATCAACTTACATAGCTCCTTAGTATATTTTGCAGCAAAGCCTTTTACCATGTCTTTATTACTAGGGGGAACCACATGAATCACAGTACCTGCAGCTGTGACATTAGTAATCCAAAAAGACTTAGGAAGGGAATAGAGGGTTACATTTAAAGCTAAAACAAGAGGATGAAGAACCATTCATTTTCTATTTCATGTTGCCTTTTAAACAAGCTCACTCTTCCATTATTGGTACAATGCACAATTATTTTCTGTCTAAATGATCCAGTACCAGATTGTTTATTTGCTTTCTGCAGCTTTTTCATTACTAGAACAGCTATGGCCTGGTTACCATGGTAACTGCTCAGTGGTAAGTTTCATCAAAACAGTGGTGGGGGATGAAAATTTTGAGCAGACTGAGAACAGAGGGCAAAGAGAGTATCTTATCTTCACAAAAATACACAAGAAAAATTCAGGATTACACCAGAGGCAGCAAAATGGGGCCCTTGCGGTGGTTGAGTGCTGACATTTCTAAATGGAAAATAAAATGAGCTTTCATGTTCTGTCAAGACTTACAGCTATATCTTGCAAGAGCTTGCTGGTACATATTGCTAGACTTCGACTTGACCTGGTGGGGATGGGGGTTTTGCCACTTCAGCTATACCACTCTAAATTTCTAGCTCAGTGGAACTGCACCAGTGTAAGTAATAATGCAGCTCTTGTCTTCACTAGGAAAACTGCTGGGTGCTTACCCCATATTAGTTAAAATCCTTGTGAGGACAAGGCAGGGTGTAGTTTCCACATATGAGCAGCTTGAACCTTGGTCTATATTACAAACTTAATGTTGACATGTACTGGTTTGGCAACCACTGCTCACAAGCACCCTCTTCTGGCTGGATGTGTCTGCACTTCTCTCAGTTTAGAGTGACCCCCTCCTAAGAGTTTCTAGTGACTCAGCCCTCCAGCAAAGTCATTCACAATCAGTATACAACACAACTCAAAGAGACCCCTTCCAGGTATAGCTCAACAAAGTCCTGAGTACCCCTGCTCTGGCCCTGTTAGGGAGCCATATCCCCAGGGTTTCCTCCCTGGTACACCTAGCCCCAGCTCTCCAGCTAGGCCTGTTAGTAGTTCAAATTCCCTTCTGGGTTTTTCTTGCTTTCTAATTGTAGGCTACTTCCCCAGTAGCCATTTAACTATGCTCCTTTCAATTCCCTGGGTCACCTCCCTATAGTCCCAGCCTTCACCACCGTTCATCCTTACCTCAGAGCTCTTGTATGTTGTTCAGACCCAGCAGTCAGCTGAGACGTCTGTCTTATTCCCTCTCAGGCCCATCACTGAGCACTCTGTGATACAGCCATCCTTCAGCCCCCTACAAGTTCATCATTCCTCAGATACCAAACAGCCAATGACTGAAAGTAAGCTGCCTGCTTCTCCTTTTATGTTAGCCTTCAACTCTCTGATTGGCTAGCTCCTTGCAGACTACGTTTCTGATTGGCTGCTTCATGCACAGTCTGTCTATGGGCCACTTGGAGAAGGTCAGGCCATTGCTCTTTTCCTGTAACTGGTGTGGCAGTACCCTGAGCTTCCAGGGATTGGGGAAGGGCACCGGGCCTAGTCCACCGTGTCATATGCTCTGCCATTCAGGAGTTGTGAAAAATCCCTCCATCCACCTATTTAACCGAACCCCAGATATAGACAGGGCTAAGCCTTTGGGTAAATTCAAGTTTCCCCCAGAATTTACTTTGACACATGTAAAAACTACAAAATATCTTGACTTCACTAGACTTTTCCTTTGTATTGACTAAAGTGGTAAGAATAAACCTTTTGCTAATGAGGATGGACCCTTGAGCTGATGTAACTTAGCCCATTTTAAAACCAGGATAAACTACACTAGTGCAAGTTGCTTTTTACAGCAGAGCAACATGCCTAAAATTGGGATGTGCACTAGTGCAGCTGCATCACTAATTTCACCAGTGAAATATCCCGAGTGTAGATAAGCTTCCTGATGCAAGCCCAAAGTGTATTGAGATCTATCCAAGGAGAATCACATTGATGTTAACCTATGACTTCATGTTTATTTTGTATTTTAAGGAAATGTAAGAGGCTTCTGTTAAAGAAAAGAAGATGAAGACAATATGAAAGGAGAGAGGAAGGATGGTTGTATTCAGATACTGGATTGGTAATAAGGAGAGCTCTGAATTCCTGATTCTACCACTGCTTTTCTGTGCAGTCTTAAGTACATTACTTAACACACCTGACTCAGTTTCACAGTCTTATAAGCGACTCAATCCTGGGAAGTAGGAACTCCCAAAAAGATTGTGGGGTTACGCTAGATAATCAGATGACAATGAGCACCCAGCATTACACTGTGGCTAAAAGGGGCAAAGAGCTAATGTGCTCTTTGAACGATCACAAAGTAGGTGCATGATGCTACCTAGCACTAGGAACTACAGACATACGCTCAGATGCCACCACCATGTCTTGTAAAAGCCTACATAAATAGAAACAGGCAGAAAGATGTTCATCCAGTTAAGGAATATGAATTTTTTGTTTTGAGGAATGGGCAGTTAGCATTCTGATGCTTTTGATACAACATTCTAACTTAGATATTGTACAATGATTATAAAAACCTCAATTGCCTAACGCAATGAAGGTAGCTCATACCCTCAGCCAATAGGTAAACGTGCATTTTTAGGGGTGAATTTTTAATCCTCATTAGATAAGAAATAAGTTAGATGCTTACAGAGGAGACAAGTTTTCACTTTCCCTTACCAAGACTCTGAAAACTTAGCCTGGAAAAATTCAATTTTATATATTTCAGCAGATGTTTTTCTTTAAGCCCTTTTATATTTTTAAACAAAATTTTCACAGCTGTGCAAATGTATGGGTTTTAAACTTTTCTTTTTATCTATTTGGATTATCACAGTTCTGGGAAATTATGGGGGATAGGTAATTAGAGGATCAGACAACTATTCAGTTACAGTAGATGTTCAGATTCAAAAAGTTAACACTTTATAACCATTAAAATGTAAACTGTCAACATCAGGTATCACTATATAAAAAGGAAATATCCTTAAATCAAACTCTTGAGTTCTCTGTCCTGCACTTGTTTTACTTTGTCTATCTGTAAATTTCTATTATCAACAGAAATTTTGTTTGCATATGCACAGTGAAATTGTTGTTTACAGACTTTTACGGATAAAAATCTAATCCTTTCAAAGCTAGTCATATGACACAAAGATCAAGATGCTTTTCTGAAGCTCTTTAGTATAATTACTTTGGGTAACATATGTTTTCTCAGGCACAGGTACAAAAATACAGAGATGAAACAAATTATAAATTCTAAAATATATATGCCTGCTTCACAACACATCAAACTGTAAATCTGAAATATCTTACTTATTACTGTTAATGCTGCTTGACAATTTTAGAATTTTGTGAACATGGCCTTTTATTAAACTAAAAATATGTGCAATTTTTATGCTGTGTCTTTCTGATATTCTTGAAACAGTAAAAAAGGGCAATTTTTGTTAATTTTCTGCTTTGCATTTTTTGGTGAATTGTTCATTCCAGGAGCAGAACAGGGGCTTTTGGGTCTGCAGCCTCAGGCCCTGGCTTAAGGGGGGACATTGTGTCCTGGCCAAAATCTCAGACCCGCCTGGCTGAGCTGTGCACTGCCCACCATCAGCCTATTCACCTCACACCCAAACCAGCCAGCCTTGTAGCAGAACAGGAGCTCTGTGGATTCTAGCCCGAGGATTTCCAGCAGCTAGCTGTCCTGCTGGACCAGAGTTTATCCCACCCCACTGCAGCACCAGGCCGTGAGCCCTGGACCCCAACCACCTGTAGCATAACCAGGCAATGGGCTATGCTCCCACCCCAACACAAGCTAGGCTGCTTCCCTACCCCCAGTCCTGGCTGGGCTGTGGGTCTCAAACACCTCTCAGCCCTGGAAACCTCCCCCAGTGCCGGACAGGTCAGGTCGACCTGCCCTCAGGCTTCGCTCTATCACAATGGTGGTGGTGGAGGGGGGACATAAGAGTGGGCAGCTCTGGTCTCCCGAGGTCTCGATCTGGCCCTGGTTCATTCTTCCTTTCTATTCACCTTTCTTCCTCCATTTTTTCTTCACTTGCTGTTACAGCGGCACTACCCTATTGCATCAGTGCAACGGAGAGAGTAGAAGTTGGTCCCACTGCTGTGGGATTCGCTCAGAGCATTTTGAACCACTGAAAAAAGCTGCAATCAAATCCAGCCTTTTAAATACATTCTACTGTGCTTTATGATAGCAATAGGGAGAAGAGCTGTGGTCTTGTGGAACGCAGTCTCAGATATTCAGCACTCCACCATGTTATGACACCTGCCCCTCTTGTGGCGTCACAGAGCAGTGGGTATGCAAGACTATGTTCTGCAATAGCATGAGACCATGTAGACTCATGGTATCATGGAACACGGTCTCACGTGTCCAACACTCCATGATGTCATGAGACATGATGCTCTTGCACTGCTGGGTTTGAAAGACTGCACTCTGTGAGACGACACGTTCTAGCTTGGTCTTCCACAGCACAGTTGTGGCCCACACAGAAGGGATTTCCCCTGCTGTAGCATTTAGTTGCTGTCTAATTATTGAAGGTCCCTGTTTGGCATTGTCCAATTGCATATAAAATTCAGAAAACATCCATCTTCCTTTGAAGCAATTAAATAATTATAATTTTTATGTCTAATCTCTGAATTAATTTCTCATGTTCTCCCTTTTCACTCATTCACCTGGAGTTATTTAATGATAAAAAGTCTATTCTGCCAGGAGATGCAATAATTTCTGATACATACAGGCCAGTACAAACACCCTGATTCTGGCTCTGCAAATCTCAGTCATGTCAAAAATAATAAATCCATCTTTTCTGTCTAACACAGCCACAGAACTGCTTTGCAATTCCCTTTTGATTCACTGAGTTATAGAATTCTCTGCCTTGTTGCTTGGTTCAGAAAAATTCTGTCTGGTTTTATGGACCTTTGGCAAATAAAATGTTTTCCAAATCAACATATCAGATAGCTTAAGTCAAGGTATGGCAAATTCATAGGTACAGTTACAGAACATGTTCTTCTGTGGCCCTACTATATCCCCATGTACTATTTTCACCAACAGCTGTTTATAGTCATTAGCAATCAGCTTTTTCTCTCTTTAGTTGCATAATTAATAGATCATCCCCAGCTAACAGTGTTCATCCATCTTTATTTCCCAGATTGCTGAGCAAGAGTGAGAATAAATATATTATTCTGGTTACTATTTCTAGAATCTTTTACAGTATGGAAGAGACTAGTTCAGAGTCTCTATGTACTTGGCTTAAATATCCATATTGTCTCCTTCACTTGATTATTGGGAAGCCCAGCCACAATAACTGGTGCTTGGCCCAGCACCAGGGTCTTACAAATACTTTCAATCTGCATTTCAAAAGAGATTTAGTGAAAAAAGATAAATGGTTAACTCTGGAGACTGAAATATTTATGCACAGGAGAAGTACAGTATACGCAATGTGCAAATTCCCTCAAAATGCCCCACTAGTGGACTCCCTGCAAGGGAGGTAATAAATGGCTACATACAATGGAGAATCTCTGTGCCCTTTCTCCTGGAACTACCATATCAACTTCATGGTCTCACTGAAGATATTGCAAATAAGGTTCTTCTTCGAGCACTGCTTGGATGCATTCAGTAATAGGTGTCTCCGTGCCAGAGTGCTGGATTGGTCGGAAAAACTTTTGTCCTAGCCTGTCACGAGAGGGTAGGCAGCCACCCCCCCCCACCACCCAGTGGCTATATATATGGCCACCTCCCGACCCCTCCCCAGTTTCATTTTTTCCGCCTTACGCATCGGATCTGGAACGTCCGCTCCTTGTGAACACAAACAGCCTGTCCGTCTTTCTATGAGCTTTTTGTCTGACTGGGAGCACCTTTTCGTGGATGTAGTTCCACCACAGGGATCCTCCACTCTCGGACCAGAACATCAGAGATCGTCTATCAACATGCCAAGGTTTAAACCCTGCTCTAAGTGCGGCAAGGCCTTCCCTCGGGATGATCCCCATGGAAAGTGCCTCCGGTGCCTAGGCGAAGACCACTTGGTCTCCACCTGTTCCCTTTGTATGTCTTTTAAACCTCAGACGATCACGGACAGGGAACAAAGGCGCCGTACCCTAGCCTTAGAACAGGCTCGGCACTCTTCACCCAAGTCTTTGGGTTCCCGCCTGGTGCCGAGACCTGGCTCGGCACCGGAGCCGGCCCGGCACCATGCTGTTGGTGGCCATCGAAGAGCAAGCTCAGTACCGACCCTGGTACCTTGGCACCTACGCAGCTCCTCGGCCCCTCGGCACCGCTTGAGGTCACCCCCCAGCACTGCAGTCCCAGCACAGCCTGGTACCGTCGGTGCCGGGCTTGCCCTGGCACCGACCACAGTCACCTCTGGCACCTCAGGCTCGTCATAGCCCGGTACCGATGGTGCAGGGCCTGTCCCAACAGGGCAGTCCTGTCTCCCCAGTTAAGGGCTCATCACAGGATCGTTCAGGGTCGCTCCTCATACCGACGACCCTGAAGGCAGGGGAGGCCGCTTGGGCTCTCCTCCTGCTGCCCACACCACCCTCCCTGACACCGGTTAGGAGGGGCAAACTGGCCTTCACATCCAAGGCCTGGATCCATCGGTGACACCGATCTCCCCACCCCAAAGCCCTCCACCTTCTACTCCGTTGGGACCCAATACCATAGAGCCATCCCTGTGGCAACATATCACCTTGCCATTGCCGGTACCGCCTCAACAATCAGGAGGTACTTCCCCCCGCTCGAGCCCTGGTGAAGGTCCATTGAAGGGCTCTAAGCGGCCCCGGCGCCGAAGCCCTTCTGCTTCTGCCCTCAAGGATGGTCCCTTCACATGACCCCTTCCCCTCCACGGCGGACTCCCGGTACCATTCTGTCCCCTATTGAGAAACCCTGACTTACGTGGGAACTATTCATTCTCCAGCCTCTCTAGCACACACCTTGCTTACCTGTAAGTACCAGAGTCATAACTATGGTGAGGCAAGCAGGGCTTTGCTCCAGGCATGCCGGAGCAGCTCCATTGAGTGGCTCCACTAAAGGGAACATCCCCTGCCAATAGTTCCAGGTGCCGGCTATTGAGAGGGGCCCATTCTGATTGGAACACACCCTGGATGCCTGCTTCTTTAGTTACGGCTCTGGTAAGTACTCTCTTCTCTGCCTCATTCCCTACCCTAATTGTAGTCATAGAGTCTTTAATGTAATTATCGTTGTGTATCAGCCATTATCACCTCTGTTCTCTCCAGGTGAAACAAAGTCTGTACTTACAAGTGAATAAGTAAAGAATTCCAAATAAGTTGTGTAACTGATAAAGAAGCATATATATTTGACCACTGTAACATCACCAGTTTGAAGCTGAATACAGTCAGCCTTCCTTCTTGGTACCTTGAATAAAAACCTCTTCAGTTTTGTCTATGTGGCCTGGTCCTTTGGGAGGAACCCTTCCAGTTTTACACTTGTAAGTGCTATTTATACTCATTTTAAGTCCCCTTTGCAGTGCCAGAGCAGTGTACAGAGTCCTTAGTGTAAATGAAAATCATGCTTTCAGTGTTCAAGTCATGGATGTTTCTAAAAAGAAACAAACATGAAAAACTCACATTATCAACTGCTCCCCCCTCAAAAAATCATTCCCTGCACAAAAAATAGCCATAAGCATTTTTAATCTGACCAATCCTGAACTGAAGGCTGAGGTGAGAGACGTATACAGCACTTCTTTAAATGGAGTTTAAATGGAGCAACAGTATACATTGGTGTCGGGATGTTTGCGATGGATTAGAACGGGGTCAGCACTATTTGTGGCCTGAAGGCCACATCCACAGTATGGCAGGCCACACGTAGTGGGAGAGGGGAGTGGGAAGGAACCAGGCTGAGAGAGTGGAGTGACCACCTCACTCTGTCCAGGAGGGTGCTGCTGGGCCCATGTGGTGGGACAGCTGTGGAGGAAGGGGTGGGAGAGCAAGAGGGGAGCAGCTGCACTCTGACTAGACCTAGCTGGAGGGCCAGATGAAAGTCTCCCAGAGGCCATAACCTGCTCATGGGCTGTAGTTTGCTCACTTCTAGATTAGAACAGCAGTTAATTTCTGAGATCTTTAGTATGTGACGTCCACTTGCTATATTTAAACCTTTATGCACAAATCAAAAAAATTCAAAACCCCACTGTGACATTCTGTACCAGTATGCACACCTTTTACAAAACTGTAATGGAGTTTGCACAAAATATGACTGGTAAAGTAGCACTTGAAAACTCATAATGTGTTGATCATTATTGTCTTGGTACAGTGTAAAGTTGTAAGATTTTACTGTATAGTATTATCGAGAAATATTCTTAGTTTAGAAGACAGACACAAACCAATTACTCAAAGCAATCAGGTGTCAACAAAATAAGATGGGCTATCAGGTGGTTAAGCAGCCACTCTTTGCTAGGAAAAAGCAAGCAATGTACATGTTGGCAAAGAAACAGCTGGAAGTTCCTGTTCCACAGACTTTCTTGTCTCCTGAGCCTCCGCTGGAGAAGATAAAAATGAGGAACAGAGGTCCTAAATGATACAGAAGAACAAAGGAAACAGTTTGGGTCTACAGAAGAGATTTTGGCTGATGGGCTTCCAGCCAGTAAGACTGCTAAGTCATGCGATAAGAAAATTCTTTGCTTTGAATTCACTTAGCTTGGTAAGTATTAGTTTGCATTTTACCTTGTATTGTCATTGTAACCAGTTCTGACTTTTATGCTATCTTCCTTGTAATCACTTAAATAAAGTTCACTAACTACAGAAAGATTTTACTATTTTATATAAACCTAGTGTGTTTGGATTGAAATATTTGGAAAATGCCATTTGAGATAACAAGGTTTGTGCATATTATTTTCTATTAATGAAATAATGGCCTTTCTATGAGTTTGTATTGTCCAGGAGGGTTCTGGACAATACAAGCCACACATTTCTGAGAGAATTCTGGGATTGGGAGTCCAATGGTATTACTCTGCAAGGGCTGGCTATAGCTCTCATACAATGTAGCAGGGAGTGTTTTACAGACCTGGAGCCACTCTCACAGCAAAGCAGTGTAAGTGGCAGCACCCAAGTTGTTGAACAGAGGGAACACAGCTATTCAGTAATCCACATTGTACTCAGGGGAATGATTCACACATTTACACCAGTCCTGCCAGGATGTTAATTATTTGTGTTAGCCAGATCTGACCCTTGGACAATGTCAATGCACAAAAGAACAAAAACAATAAAAACTCTCACCCCCCCCCCCCACCACAAATAAACCAAGATGAGTCAACACACTGAGGATACCCTCTCCTCCTCTTTTACTCACAACTCTTCCCTTCTTTATCTTCCATTCCCCCACCTGCCAGCTCAGTTTCTTTTTCACTTTCTTCTCTTTATCAGAAGCTTGTATGGCAAAGGTGCAGCTATCAGATAAGAGAGAGTGACTAATTGAGGGTGGCCTTTAAATCCAGCTGTACTGGATGTGAACTAGATCAGTTGTTTGCAGACCACCAGAACACTGGTGGAATTTTAATGGATTATAATATAATTCTGCCAGGTGCTCAGCTCCCCCCATGAAACATACAACTGCCATTGGAGTTGAGAGACCTCAGCATGTTACAGGCCTGATACACAAATATACTGTAGCTATAGCACAGAATGAGCATAGTTAGGCTGCAAGAAGCTCCACATCTGCTCCCTATGAAGGAAATCCTTCCCTTCCAGTTGAGAAATAATGGAGACAGGACACAGGATGGGGGTACAGAGCTTTCTGTGGCTAGGGGAGGTTTCAGGGGGCAGGGGGTGTCTAATCCAGCCACACGAATGTCCCCTGCAGGAGAAGAGGAACTCTGTCCTATCCCTCTCCAGCCCTGCCCAGACTAAGGGTTGGAGCCTGGAACATGACAGAAGTTCTGGCTGAGGTGCCCTCAGACCACCCTTCCTGGACAGCTTTCAGAGGGGAGACCAGCTTTCATGGTCTGTGATGCATTTTTCACAGCTGTGAATTTGGTAGGGCCCAAGTCATTAACCTGAAACAACTGACCAAGGAGTTCAAGGAAAGCGTTAACTTGGCCCACAAAAATTCAGGTAGATGCTGTGAAAGCCTTGAAACTGAATCCTATATTTACTGAAGTTCACGTTCACACACACACACAGACACACAGGGTTTTTGTGCCATTGACTAATGATAATTTAATGTTAATGTATTAGCCTAGCTCACAGGGTGTTGGTCCTCAGAAAAGGAAAAAGGGAGGGGGGCTCAGTGACCAGTGTCTATAGAGGCCGGGCAGCAAAGCCTAAGGTCAAAGCTTATACAGCTTCTTTTGTAATGCAGACCCAAGGCCCAGTGACTAGAGTCCACAGAGCTGTCCTCTTGAGTCAGGGACCAGAAGGCATAGCAGTCAGTGTCCTTAGTCCTAGGCAGTAATGCCTGACATTTACAGCCTATGCAGACGTACTCAATATTCCTAATCTCAAGCAATAGTGTTTGAGTGGTCATCACCCTCAAGGCATGAAGGGGTATGTGGACATGGGCTCACAGCAGCTGTCACTGCCAGAAATTATTTGGAGTCAATTATGTGGCTTTCATAGCTATAACTTTTAGGCAAGCCTGGGGATTATCTAAAGGCAATGGTGGGTATATACCAAAGGAAATTAGGCAACTGTGCCTCCATATAGTATGATGGAGATTTAACCCTTTGTACTGCCTATCAGCAACATCTGTACACAGGATCTTCACAATGTGTTGTTAAAAGGGGAGGGTTTGGTTCATATTCTTTTATTTTTGGTTTGTTTGTGTGTTTGCTTTTAATAAAAGGTACATTTAGTACTTATAAAAAGGTGCTGGAGCGACCATTCCAGAGGCTGTGTTCCCTCCAACCATGCACACAGAGCAGGCATTAGTAGCAATGGCTGACTTAGTGCCTCAACTTACTGTTCTCAACTCTGTTGTTTAAGGACCATTTATAGCAGCAAGACAGCAATTTAGGGTATGTCTATGTTACCAGAATTCAGGTACCAGGATTGGCTTGGTGCCGTCAGAGTCAATAACCACACCAAGAGTGAAAAGGTATTCCCTTTATTGCATTTGTGATCACAAATGGGTCCCCTGCATAAAGTGGCAAAGAGACCCCGATTCCAGCAAGCACCCAGCATATATACTCTTTGCCCTGTTACATCCTGTATTCTATATAAGGTTATATGTTGAAAAACTACATATTATTGGCTAAGACCGAGCTTAGAGCAATAGGGGAAAACCGAAAGGGGGTGGACAGAAAAAACCCTTACTGTTAGGGGATTTCCACTGCCTTTGCTTAACTAAAATGGCTTCACTTAGGCTAACAGTACAAAATGGCTTCGCTTAAATTTGCTAAGTACATATACTTGTCTACATCTACACCTTAACCACTACAATGGCACATGTGCCCTGCTGTCATGCTTCAGTGTAGACACTACCGACACTGATGGGAGGGGTTCTCGTGTCAGTGTAGTTATTCCACGTCCCCAAGCAGTGACAGAGAAAGGCTGACGAAAGAATTCTTCCAGTGACCTAGCCCGTCCGTGCCAGCAGTAGATTCACAAAGCTACATTTGTTGGGGGTGTGAGAACTCCAAACTCTTGGGGAACATAGCTAAACCAATATAAGCTCTCAGTGTAGACCTGCTCTCACAGTGAATGGTTATTCAGAGTTCTCGGTCTCCCTTCTGCCAGTGAATGCCCATCACATAGCAGACCTTCAGCCACTATTGAGATTTCAATGGACACCTGATAGCATTTCTACACTGCAAGTGAGGGTGCAATTGTAGCACAGGTAGATCTAGCCAGATCCACACTAGCTTTAATCTAACTAGCACAGGTAACAACAGACATGGTGGCACAGGGCTTAGCATGGACTAGCCACCCAAGTGCATACCCAGGGTCCATGGGCTGCTTGTGCTCAGGCAATGCTATAATCACAATGTTACTTGCAGCAGAAACATACTAAGGTGCCTGTTGAAATCACAGCAGCTCAGTGGTGACCTAAAGGTCTCCTGTCTGATGAATATTTAGTGGCACAAGACAAATCAGCTCATGGTCCGAGTTCAGCTCTACCATGACAAAAAGGATGAACTCAACCCACCCCATCCCTTAAGCTTGAGGTTGGGTGGCTAACCTGAGCCTTCAGTGGACCTGCAATGTCATTGCAGCTATTTTTAGCACACCATCTTGAGCTCCATTAGCACAAGTACACAGGTTGGAAAGTTCACACTCAGTAGCAGCAGAAAAATACCCTTAAAAACAAATGGTCCCAGTGCTGGCCTGAGTCAGGTCCCTCAAGGATTTCTACAGCGACTGTTTTTGCAAAAGGAATGACAAGCTAAATTTAATAGCTGGTTGTCAAGCCAACAAGGCCTGTTTTACTGTTTGAGAGACTTGACCCATCTGTAAAATGGGGATACATTAAATCTTGTGACGTGCTCTGATACTATGATAAGGGGGACCATAAGGGCTATCAGACAGGCACAGCTGTTGGGTTTTGTTTAGAGATGAAAAAACTTCAACCCATATATGATAAATGTTTCTTTCTAGTTCACAGGACATCACAGTTATCATAAACTTTTAGCTGAATGTGATTTCCATCATCTTAAGCACGGATGCTTATATGTAATATTATGTTGGGATAGTTTTTTCTCTTTGTTTCAATCCCAAAATGCATGTTTTAGCTGTGACAAGCATGATTATACAAATGAGAGACAATTGTTCTATAGCACTGAAGATATGAATACTGTGCGGTAAAACTTTGGTACAATACATCTCTGTGCAAATATTTTCATTAGAAAGCTATTAAACTGATGAAAGATCCTTGGGTATGATCAATACCAATATCTGAGTAATCAGGGGGTGAGGAAGGAGAAGGAGAGAGGAAAGGGGATATTTGTATTTCATCACTGTGATACTTACATAAAAAAGAGAAATGATTATGGGGATTATAGGTAGCTAGGTTTCTAGCACAAAAGTGTTAGGAATTAATCAGAAAATACTATTTAAACAAAAATCTATTGTAGCTCTACAAACTACTGCAATTATAAAAGACCAGAAAATTAGAATCCTGGAACCCACAGTAAAAGACTGGACTGCAGGAGACATTTAATAATAATAAAGTTTTAGTGGACAATACATAGTGGTGCATGGTGTTTTTTGCTTTCCTTACTTCTCTGAGATTTTCGTCAATATTTAAATATGAGCTTTTTTTAATAACTTGGGGGGAAAATACTTTGCACCACACAAAAGTGAGTCCTTTATTCCTGATCCAACTACTAGAGTGGACTGTTTTAACTTCACATAGTTTTATTCTGCTCATGATGCTCATGGCAATAACTGTTTAGCCCACTCTTTTTGCATAGCGTTCCAAAGTGATAGGCACAGACAAACAATTATTCCAAAAGAAAGTCACTCTGTTCAAAATAAAAAAATAAAAAAAAGTAAAAAGAAAAGAAATCAGGAGAATGTGATTTGAGAACTGTATCAAATAGTCAGCTATTTAAGAAGCCAGCAAACTGGATTTAAGGCCCTGATTCAAAGTCAATGGCAACATTCTCACTGATTTCACTGAGGCTAAGATGTTGCAAAAGGTTTTATTTAATTTAATATGAAAATGAATAACAAGAGTATAATATACTTTGTATTATGTAATTTCATTTTTAAATTAAAATTTTAAATGCCCCTAAATTGTCAGTTTCAAACATATTAGTCCAATCATCCACAAGTCAACTATTATGTAGAAGAAGCAAGGAGTCCTGTGGCACTTAAAAACTAGACTAACATAACTGCCCCTTTGGTACTCTGTAGAAGTAAGTTGTGATACCTAGAGCCCTGCAAATCCATGGCTAACTGCATTATATCCAAGATGCAATGAGGATATCTGCACACCATTTCCTACTATGGAAGAACAAAGCCTCTGGATTAGAGCTACAGATAAGCAGAGCCCTGCAAATCTGCGGCTATCTGCATCCATGAATGCAATGCAGCTATCTGTGGACCATTTCTTGTGGTCCAGATGGGATGCAGATCCACATTTTTATCTTTTTGGGCTACAACCATTGTCTGGGTGTTCCTACTAAAACCATAAGCTAACTAATAGTCCTGAAAAATGCATTTGCATTGTTAGGCTTCAGAATATACACCCCATGGGAATGAATGGGAGCAGCTGACACCTTGGCAGGTGTAGTTCCAAGCATTCTGCAGACTTATGCCGATCCCACTACATTAGATGCACTTAGGAGGTTCTCTTTACAATTATAAAAGCTGGAAAAGTAGGTTTTTTTCTTTTTAAAAAGAAAATATATGGATTCTGAAGCAGAATTATGCAGTAAGGTGGTTGATTCTGTAGCAGATTCCAGGACTGTGGAATACAAGGAAGGGCTTTGCTTATTTGTGTGCTATAGAGGGAAAATGTAATGCAAAAAGGTAAGAAAAAAATTCCAGTTTTTTTGGTTACTCAAGGAACTTGAAAGGGGAAATGCAAGGAAAGGGAGCAAAGAACTGCACACAAAAATAATCAAAAGGAAACCCTATTACTATCTTAAGCACTTAAGCAACAAATTGCAGAAAATGTTGCTAGCAAATGATTTTAAAATTACTTTCCTGGCAACAGCCACAGAAAACCTCAACATGTTATGTACAAAGACTTCCTTAAGGCGCAGTGTTCATCATTAAATCAAGCTCTGTGTGCCCTCTTCACTTGAAAGCTTTTTAATTTAGTGAAATTCAGCTATATGAAGTGGAATGAAAGTCCCCACTGCATTTTCAGTCTTCACAAAACTTCACCCTAAGCAGTTGGTTTGTGCTGGGTATTTATCACTTTGAATTGTAGCAATTACACCTCTCAGGCACAATGTTAAATGTTGTACTCTAAGGTCTTCTCTTCAGTGAGGAGGAAAAATGTATTTTTAATATGTTAAAAAATCCCAGGCAAGGCAAATTGTACATTAAAAATGTGTTAGCTGGCCAGATAAACCATAAACTTCCCCATAAGATTTATTTTCTCATCAAAGACCTTGTCTACACACACAAGTTATTCAAGTATAAAACTAAAGGTGTGAATTTAAACTGATATAGGCTGTGTTCACACACAGGGGGTTATTTCGATACAGTTGTTTCGAAACAACTTGTATTGAAATAACACCTTATTTCGAAATAACTTAATTCGAATTAACAGTTTGTTAATTCGAATTAAGGAGAGAAGCTCAAAGCGAAATAGCAGGTTCAGGCAATAGTTATTTCGAAACAAGTCACTGGTGTTTCGAAACAACATGTTCGCACAGCGTTGTTTCGAAACAATCATTTTGAAACAACGTTATTTCATCCCCGCATGGGGTTTAACTTGTTTTGAAACAACACTGTTGTTTCGAAACAACCGTGCGTCATGTGAACAGCCTAAATCTTATTTCGAAACAACCTCTGTTGTTTCGAAATAAGAGGGCTGTGTGAACACAGCCATAGTTATCAGTATGATAAGATTCCAGCAATGTCTCAGAAGCCTAAAATATCTATGAACTCATTGTGAAGCAATGAAACCAGCTACAAGCATGGCTGAGTGCTCTTTTTGTTTAAGTATCACAATGTTGAATCATCACTGGATTTTACTCTGTTACTAGCCAATTTTTAAGTTTTCAGCTTCTGTCACTCCCAGCTGAAAGCAGCTGTAACAGGGTTGGAAGATTCTACTGGAAAACTAATAACTGCTAGTACCCCCTGAAACTGTACCACTCCTAAGAAAAAAGGAAGGGGGTTATTTTTTCATGTGTTCTCTTCTACTTGAAGTGAAGATTTTTCCTGAAATAAATTGACTTTGTTATCAAAGCCATAGGTTTAAAATACTAATTTCCTATACCTTAGCGGGATGACAGCATTTATATAAAAGGAAGAATCTGGAAAAACACCGAAGATCCGAAGCAAAATTTCTAAAGTCATACAGCTTTGCTTTGCTCTAAGCAGGCATGTTCTTTCAATGGCATGACTAGCACCAACACAGCAGCTCCTGCATTCCCCAACCTTACTGCTCGCTGCCAACTCCTCTGATTTGGTTCTGAAATTTCATTATTTCGTAGAGACTGACAACATAGACCAATTCTCCTTTCACTTACACAATGATTTCAGTGGAGTTACTCCTGATTTGTTCCAGTGTAAGTGGCTGAAGTCCTCAGCTATAATTCATGGATACAAGGAAGCTGGTATACATGCACAAAGAAGGCTTTTGTGATCTCCACGATCTTGGCTTGACTGGATGTCAGGCTAGTCCCCCAGCATAATTTAGAGCAGCATTAAAGCTGCTCTACGTTGCATTGGCTGCCAGTGGCCCCAAACATCCCATGTAGAAACCAGGGATCAGATGGGAGCTGGGTAGCCCAGGCCACAGCCCTTTTCTTCTACTCATTACTGCAGTAGTGACAAAGGAATTGCCGCACCTACTCTGTGCAACCAGTGACTCTCCCTGCTACAGTAGTTCAACTCTCTTACTGCCAGCAACTAGGTTTCAAACTGCTTCCTTTTGCAGTGTAAGGCTTGGGTCACCCAGTAAAGCCTCGGATCATATGCCTCAAGCAATACGCATTTGTATTTACAGATTATATTTTGCTAGATCACTTCTACATTTCTCTCCCATGTCATTGGCTATGTCTACATTGTAAAAGCTAAGTCAACTTTATTAAGTCGACTTAAGTCTATTTAAAGTCGACTTTAGGTAGACCTTATTAAGTCGACTTAGTGAGTCCACACTACATTAAGTTGACTTTATAAAGTCAACTTTAAATGGGTGCCCTGGCTTAAGTCAACTTTATAAAGTCAACTTAATGGCCACACTGCACTAAGTCAATTTTATCAAGTTGACTTAGTGAGTCCACATTGCCTTAAGTCAACTTAATAAAGTCGACTTAACTGTAAAGTCAACTTTATAAGCGGAAGTAATAAAGTCAACTTTACCTGACGCTAAAGTCGACTTTATTGCCCTGCAATGTAGACAGAGCGTTGTTTAAGTCGACTTAAGGGCCCTTAAGTCGACTTAAACACACAGTGTAGACATACCCATTGACTGGTTTATGTTGATTTAAAAACAGTCAAACAACCTTTGGCATTAGTCTAGTTGAGTAGTTTTCAGCCAGTGTGCCATGGCACACTAGTATGTTGTGAGAGTTGTCCAAGTGTGCCATGATATTTTGTACAGAGGTAATTAAAATCAATGTAACCAAGCATTGTTTCATCTTAAACAATAGCCTATCCAACCAAAATGACAACTCATAAAACTTATGAAAATTAATCATCAAATTTAAAGTGAGGTATTGGTCTTTCAATTCTAAAATGTGAACATTTTAAATACAAGTGGCCAAAGGGCAAAATTGAGATGATGTGTATTTTTTTTCCAGTGAATTTGAAACATTATTATATTTGATTCTTTTTGAGCTTGTTGTATGCACTATATTGCAAATTTCTCTAGTAAGATTGTAACCATAGTAAATGTAAGTAAACGTGATGTTTCTGAGCAATTAATTCAGCTGAAGAAAGTGGGTGTGTTGTGGAATTGTTTGTCTCATTGAAGTGTGCCATGTTACTGAAAAGATTGGAAGTCACTGGCAGTTAACTTGACTTTATATATACTTATAGGTAAACCATTTAAATCTTCAGCATAGAAAAGCCCAGTATTCAGTGATCTAATACCATGTTTCTCTTTCTGTCAGTGAACTGATTTTTCTTTACTATGGCACAGTCTACACTGCCAGCAAAATTCAGCAGGAGTTGATGGGAATTACATAAGCCATCCACAGTAGCTTGCATAACTCCCATCGACTTCATAACAACCCTTTAGTGTGCATTCTTCACTGAACTGCACTGATGCAAAATATGTTCCCATCGATGCAGCATTACACCACGGAGGGCATGGTTTTATTAAGTCAATTTCTGGAACAACTGAACGAATTTTTACTGACTGCTCAGTTGTTCAGGAAAAAAATCAATCTGACAGCGGCAAATTTGCCACCATCAGTGGAAACATACCCTCTGTATGTTTCAATTGCTTCTCTGAAAGTATATCTTTGCAGATCACTGATTTTTAGATGGAAATACTGACACAAGTGCTACCACCACTCATACATCCTAATGTGTTAAATGCACTTCATAACATTACTGGCTAAGTAGAAGGGAAACCAAGTTATAGTAGGAAAAGCAGAACAGCTAGCTACATTTAAAAAGATAAGAAGAATGAAATAGAATCACTTAGCTGATAGGTTTGAAATATCTTCTTGGCAGGAGATATGGGCCTGAAATTTAACAATGGGAAAGTTTATTTAAATATTTTCATTACATATTAATTCCTTTTTGTCAAAAAATTTTGAAGTTAGACTTTTTTTGGCCATTTCTGAGACATTAATGAAAAAAGATAAAACATAAACATCACTTAGCTTTTAACTAATAAAACACACTCACAAATCCATCAATCAAATAGCGTTTATCCAATAAACGCTAGAAAATTCTGGAAACAGTTACTCTGTTGCACTGACTTTGCCCCTTTTCCAATGCAGTTTGTTTACACAGCTGATGTTCCTTCTCCTGATTTATATTTATTTAAGGGCTCCTCTACATGGAGCAGTAATGTAGACTATAGGGGTATTATTCTAAAGCGCACGAGTTATGTTGGATATTAACTGGTCTGTGTAGACCCTGCTTGTGCACATTCAAAGGTCCTTAGTGGGCTCCAACATAGTGTTCTTTGAAACAATGCTACTTTAAAGTGCACTAGGGAACAAGCACACTAACACTAAACCTGGGGTTCAATAAGAGGGATATGAGCTTAAAGTAAAAGGCAAGATATTTTTTGTTCATACAATAAAAATTAAAGTAGATCCTATTTAAAAAAGAATTTTGGCAAGCACTCAAAAAAAAATCCAATCCTTATTATAGTACCAAAAAGAAAGCTGCTGAGAACTCAAATTGCTAAAAGTAATCTCCCAAAAGTGAAATTAATAAGCCACAAAAAAACCCAGAATCCTAAACATAAAGCTGTACAATTATTTTTGACAACCTGAAGTACTAGTATTGTGAATAAATATAGCATCCACCTACAACGCATATTCAGTAATTAGTCAGTCACAGGTGTTGTACAGCTCCTTAAATCAGTAACTTTTGTTCATTTGCAGTCACGAATATTAGTCTTCAAAATATTATAAATGCGTATTAATTAATGAAGATCAAATGTGACCTACTAAAAAGTGCCCTGGTCAAAAGCAAAAGCTGGGCTCGGCAGCACCACCATAATCAAGATTGTCTAATACTGCCCATTATCAGGTGTTAAGTAAGCCAGAATGCACCAGAACAGCATTCTGGGGCCCACTATTTTTAGACGCCCAGTGGGCCATGGAACACAGCGTTCAGTTCCATTTTCTATTTGTAGGAGCCTGCTGAATGCTGAACCCCTAAAAATAGCAGTCCCTGGAACACCATTCCAGCACGTTCTAGGAGGGCAGGGAGCTGCCTGCAGCTGGGAGATTTTAGATCTCCTACCTTGAGCCTGTTCTCACTGAGCATGCTCAGAGCCTTAGCCTGTACCAGTAGATGTGCCAGCTGGCTGTCATGGCGGCCAGGTAAAGGGGCCCGGGGGGGGTGGGGTTCAGGACAGATGAGCCGGCATGGCAGGGAAAGGGCACAGGGGAGGGTGCTGGCCTGGGGCAGCAGGGGATGATGGTGCGACAGGCGGGGGGCGGGGGACCAGCAGTGAGATGGGGCGTTCAGCAGGAGGTTGGGAAAAGGTTCAGGGGACCAGAGAAAAGATGGGGGATGGGGGCAGTCACTGGGGTGGGGGGTAGTAGGTGGGGTGGGGCATAGGCATGTGGGGGCAGTAGCTGGGGTGGGGGCAGGCATTTGGGAGGCAGTAGCTGGGGTGGGGGGGCGGGCGTTTAGGGCACAGTAGCTGGGGTGGGTGAAAGGGTCCCAGACCTGTGGGAAGGGGGCCAGAACCTACGTTAGGGGGGCCTGGAAATTTAAGAGGGCTCCAGGGCCCGCCAAATTATATTTTAACCCCTGCCCATTATAAGACCCTCTTTTCAGTTGCTTTCATGGAACACCTGGCATGGAAAATTTCAGCCCAAATGGTTCAACTTTGCCAAACTTAAACCATTTGGGCTGAAATTTTCCATGCCAAATGCCACCCTTAGGCTGAATTATTTAAGAAAATGGCAGGCAAAGTGGTTCCAACATCTGAGAATGGGACTACAAAAATATATAATTTTGCCAGCACTAAAAAGGTCTGACAACTTTATTTTTCAAAAGTTATAGCATGCCCATATGTAGGAGTAAAGACTCCAGTTTGGCCAGGAGTTGTCTTTTATGTCAATGAAGTGCCTTTTGCAGTCTCCATGAAAATTTGCTCACCTTTGGTGGGGAGAAAGAGGGGTGAATCAATTTGCACATGTTCAGTAAAGACTGGTTTTAAGCATTTAATTCCCAAATGATTGTGTCCGTACTGGGCATATTTCAGATCTTTCCCTGACATTGCAGTTCTGGGCCACACCTGAATCTAAGAGCAGGGATCATGTCTCTACTGTGCTCTCAATGTCTCCACTGAGGGTGGCAAAGTCACCACTGTCAGATCAACTTTTCCAGCTTGACTAAGCAGCCAGTAAGGACACATTCAGTCGTTCCAGAAACTGACTTAATAAAACCACCATCTCAAGAAGTGTAGCACTGCATCAATGGAAATGCATTTCCCATTGGCACAGCTTAGTGAAGATGGCGAGCTCAAGGGGAGTTACAAAGTCGATGGGACATATGCAACTAAACAGAGTAGCCTGCTTATCTCCCATCAACTGCTGCTAAATTTTGTTGGCAGTGTAGAGCAGCCCTCAGTGAGACTCCAGCTTGCTCCCTGGAAGCCTGGATGAGAAAGATGCGTATTCTGAATGTAGAGAGGATAAGTGATAGGCCCGGGGGGGAGGGTGGGGAGACAGGGCAAGAGGAGTATATTGGAACAAGGAGCCTGGGAGGGGAGACTAGGACTGGACATAGGTGGGTGCAGGAGTGTTGCTACATAAAAAAAGATTTGGTACACAGGACCTGTGCCTAATGCCCCTCCTGCAGCGCCTTCCTGAGCCTCAGAGCCTGTCTCTGGGCTCTGTCTCATCCTAAGGGCCCTGCAGCCTATGCTGTGGCCTGGCTCCCAGATACCCCTACTCCAATGGCAACCAGCTCCCCTGTCTTCCCTGGCCCCAGGCCTGTGGCCACCACCTGGCCATAAAATTTGCTGGCCAAGGGCCCCCCTCATCCACCACCATGTCTTTTTCCCTCCCCCTTGCCCAGTGGAGCCCAGTACTTACCCCCAAATAGCTGCTGCTGCTGACCACACTGCCTGGGCTGGTGAGGGAGGGATTTAAATTTCCTGTCTCTTCTCCACCCTGGGTTATGTGCTGCAGGGTGGGAGGGTCCAGCAGCTCCTCCCACTGCTCCCAAGCAGAACTCTGGGCAGGCAGGCTGTCTGTGTGCACCTGTGCTGCTGGGGTTGCAACTCGGGGCATTGGCTGGCACATTTGGGGCTCGTTCCCCAAGTGCCCAATGCCAGCAACGCACCTACATGTGGGGTGGATTTTGGGACAGGCTGTGTCAGGAGACTGAGAGCCAATAAGTGGAGGGCTGTTTGACTGGTTGAGGAGCCTGGTGAAGAAGGGAACTAGATCAAGACCAGATTCAGGAAGAGTATGGTTCCACTTAGGGCAGGCTTGTCCAACCTGTGGCCCAGGGCCCAGACTCCAGCCTGCCAAGGGCTTTCATCCGGCCTGCAGAGTGTTGCTGCAAGAGCCTGGGAGCTGGGGCTGGCCAGGGCCCTTGTCAGTTTCTACCCATGCTCTGCCTTGCCTCCTCACACAGGCGCCCCTGACGCCTGCTTTGCTCTGTACGCAGTGCAAGCAAAAGCAATGCCAAATATCACACTAATTATTTTATTAATAAGATCAATTTGTCTTATCTATCAAAAGTGTTCTCACCAGCTACCCAGCTGAGAAAAGAATTGCAATGTGGACCCTCACCCAAAAAGGTTGAACACCCTTGGAGAATGGTCAAAAGAGTCTATACCAGGCGTGGCCAAACTGTGGCTCGGGAGCCACATGTGGCTCTTTATGAAAAAGTGTGGCTCCTGGAAGAATGTCAGCAAGTCAGTTTAGGAAAGCAGCCCCAGCCTAGGAGTTCAGGAGGGGGTCAAGATGGTGGGGAGAAGCAGTGTCATGGTCAGGGATGGGGTGAGGAGAAGCATGGCATGGTCGGGATTTTAAAAAACTCACCACTAGCCTGCATCGAGCAACAGCTAAGTTTTTACTGTATAGGCCTAATTTTCATGATAACCTTAAGTAGTTATTAGAATCTGACATTAGTAGGATCAATATTTGCCCTCTTTTTCGATAAAATTAAAGTGTGCAATGAATTTTAAACTTAGTAATTTTGGAATAGGTAAAAGTGTTCAAATAGCTTGAAACCCCCTTGCAGCATCTCATCTTCCTCTAGTGCAGCGGTCGGAGATCCCCGGCACCTGTGCCAAAAGTGGCACAGGGGCCGAGGCTGAGCCCCCCCTGCTTCCCCAGAACCACGCTGGCCACGCTTGCCTGCCGAGGAGCATGGTCAGCAGGGACAAGGAAGCTGGCCCCTACTGGGCAGGGCTAGAGGGGAGTGGGGTGGATTGGCCAGCCAGGAGCTGCGCCTTATGGTGGTGGGCACCAGTCAGCCCTAACCCTGACACCCGGAGGCAACCGGCTGCTGCCAGAGGTTGGTGCCAGCCGGTCCTGACCCCTGGAGGCTGCCCACCACTATGGGGGGAGCGGTGCCAGTCAGCCCTGACCCCTGGAGGCTGCCCACCACTTCTGGGATCGGGTGCTGGCTGGCCCCAACCCCAACCCCCGGAAGGCACCGCATGGGGCGGGAGCCAGCTCTGACTCTGAAGCCTGGACCCTCCCCCTTTTGGCCCTGCCCACTGCACCCTCAGTGCACTGGATGTCAGCTGGAGTCCTGTGGAAAAATAGTATGTGATCTTGTAATTACAGACTGTATCATAACACATATATGCACTGGGAACAAATTAAGGTTGCACAAGCAAACTTTTGAAGGCTTGACTTTGGAATCTTCATAAGGTTCTATTCATTTAGATTTTTGTGTGTAATCAAGTATATACTTAATATTATTTTACTTCATTCATGGCAGTTAATACTTTGTACTGTTCATGCCATGGCTTGATTTTACTTAGACCTAGAGCCATTTTGAATTTAAAAAGTGGATATATTCATGATTAATACTTTATCTTTTTCCAAATTTCTGTTTCATGCAAGGATTATGGCCTGATCAACATGAGAAAGTTGCACCAACTCAACTATCAGGATGATTTTATACACTGATTTAAACTCATTTAAAGAACAAAGTTAGATGAAACCAGTACAGCTTCTGTTTAGGAACTAATTCTGAATGTTGCAGATTTTATAAAGTGACCACAACATCTTCTCTCCTTTCTTATCATGTTTTCTCATATGAAGGAGGTCATTTGCTTTAAAATTCAGTGATAATTCTACTTAGTTTTAATATAGCTTTTTATCTATATATCTAAAAGGACTTTACAAAAAGCAGGAAGTATCACTGGATAATATTTACAAGGTTATTTATCTCACTGGAAGTCAGTGGGCTTACACACTTGAAAATTCCACCTGCTATCTCCATTTTACAAATGGGGAAACTGAGGCATATTGAGGTGATGTACAGTCGCCCAAGGTAACATAGCAAGTTAGTAGCAAAACAAGGAACAGAAGTCAAGTTTCCCAATTCCAAGTCTAGTACCCCTTTCACTAAATACTCCTGCTGGTCAATATTAATCAGCTGGAAACCTATACTGAAGCACTGTATTTGGTGGGAAAAGAACATAAATCTAGTTTAAGACCACAAAACAAGGAAGCTTCCTATTACATTCCATTTTAAGGAGTCCTCCGCTCTAACAAACTATAGATGACACATGTGATCTCATTTTCACCTGTATATATCCCAAGTAGTTTCAGTGAAGGCAGTGGATGTTAATTCACATTTACATAGAAGTGAGATCAGTATTCTACCCTGTACCTTTCACTTGGGGGTATTAATTATATCAGCAGCCTGGACATGCAAGGAGCACAGAAAAAGCAGCAATAACTCCATAGCTCCCAAAATCATTGAGAAAAAAAAAAGTAGGCAATTCAGGTGCCAAAGTATTACTCTGCATGAAAAATAAATGGAAGTCAACACTTTAAACTTTAGATATCATATTTAAGAGGTGAGTAATTTATTTCATTAAATATACATTTTAAAAACATACCATGTAAAGGAATTAGGATTCTCAATAATTTATTATTTACATTAGCAAATTCTGTTTACTGTCATTATACACAGATCGCTGAAAAGTCTGCAGACCTAGAGGAGCTATACCGCATTTTTCAGGACCAAGGCAAAGCCATTGTGCAGACAACCAGCTCAGAATGCACTTTGCCCAGTTCATATCTTTTAAAATTAATTCTGGCCATTACTGCATTAAAGGCTCGATGAAAGGTGTAGGGTTGATCATGCAGGGTGTTGAACACTCAGCTCATAGTGAGAGTTCAGTGTGCTCATTATCTCTCAAGATTGAGATCTAAGAGAAGTTAACTTTGCACTACTCAGCAACAGAGTCTTTGGGATCTCTTACACTGGCATAATTCCACTGAGGTGAATAGATTTTATTGATATGAAACCAGCATAGGCAAAACCAGACTCAGATCCATTAGCTCCAAGGGAGTGGGTGACGTAGATTACCTGAGCTGGGGTGGTTTCTTTTCCTGTCCTGGTTAAAAATACTAGGGGTAATCTTTAATTCTCGGTCCCAATAGGGTTTAAATCTCCCCTTTCTCCAGACAGTAATACAAAAAGGTAATCATCCATCTTGTGTAAACAACTGCAAGCACCGTTCACATTTCCTGGTCCAAGAAAAAAAATCATATCCAAGTGCCTGGTATGCATCAACCATTTTTAGTAAGGCAGCTTCCTTTCAGCTTTGCAGAACGTTGAAGTAATTCAAGGTACCTAAACAGCATAAACTTCCCATTGCAATGCCAGTTTGCTGTACTGTTTCAGGAAAGAAAAGATGTCAGCTCTCCAAAGATTAAACAAAACCCAAGGATTAACAGAGATAAAGTAGTCAGATTGTGCATTTGTTTCCTGTAGGCACTCTATGGTAGTTGTAACATTATATGTAAGGCACATATCTCATGGCTGAACAAACAGCAAACTATGTGATCACATAAAGAACTAATAAAAGTTGGCCGCTTGGCAGAGGTGGTCTTCTGCCAGAGGTGGAGTGGCAATGTCTGTGATACATCTGGGGATACTCTGTGGTGATATTTTAAGACATGAAGCCTGCTAATAAACATAGTTTCTGGTACAAGCTGCACTGTATAACACTGACCACTGGTGCCACGAACAGCAGTATGATCACTAATGATTTTGTCAGCATATTGGTTAATTGTAGACTTTGCCAAACTTATTTCCTTGGATCCAAGTAGCTTTAAGATCTTGCTACATTCTTTTCAGGGAAAAAGGAGTTTGCTGAAGCAGATACTTTCTTGCAATGTTCCTCCTTGAGTCACAATGGAAGGTTAAGATGCAAAATCAATTTCATGACCTATCTGCAACAACTCCTCTGCTGTTTGTTTCTAAATCAAACAGCTTTACTCACAGAAGAGCAGTGCGGTGGGATAGCAGAGTCTATGAACAAAGAAATCAGTTAGATGCTCGCCAAGTGGGTTCTTCGAAAGCCTCAGTCCAAAATATCCGTCTCAAATGGGACCAGGTGGTAGTATGTCAAGTTGGTGACATAGGCTGCTGGGTCATCAGTGTCTTCTAGCTCTGAAGTAAACTCACTAACAGTCTCAAACCTAAAATTAAAAAAAAAAGTGTCATGCCATTTACACAACATGGGACAAAAGAATGGAGGTAAGAGAAAGAATAAACATAAAGTGTGGAAAAGGAGGTAAAATAACTGAAGACTGACTCCACGAAAAGATGAAGAAAGAGACCTGCTACAGAACCACGTGGAAACAAGTCAGAAGACAAGAATGCTTTCTTGAGCTGTACCTCCAGCTAATGCTAGTTGGCCACTTTTCAGGGCAATGTTCTGAGTAGGTATTGCCAACCAGCCTTAGCTCGCCCCTGATCTAAACTACAAAATTACTTTGGTGTAACTATATTGCTGTGGGGAGTGAATAATCTACACCCCTGTATGAAGGAGTTATACTGACCTAACAGCCAGTGCAGCTATTGCCGACATGTCTACCATCATCATAGCTTTAGGCAGGATAGTTATGGCCTCTCATGAAGGTGGAATTATGGTAAGCTGACAAAAGAGCTTAGAGAGCATCTTCACCAGAAGCACTGCAAGAGCACAGTTGCTTTTCTGCCACTGTAACTTTGTAGTGCAGACCTGCCCTTTGTTCACCTCAGGCCAGACTAACAATAGAAGTATTTGTAATGTTTTATTGCAGCCTTTTCTTTGTTCAGACTACTTTCTAAGAGAATGACCCTTCTAGGGACCCAACCTTTCTTCCAACACCTCAGTGCTTCATCCTGCTGCAGCACTGATTGGCTTGGCAGAATACTCACCAAGGAAAGTCCAGACAGCCTGTCAACCGCTGTCAGATCAGCATCTTTAATACAGTGGCCAAAATAAAACAGCATCTACTGCCAGTTTCAGACTTATGGAGCACTACACAACCAGAGGGAAAGCCCCTGCACCCAACACCCAATTAACAGGCCCGTGTCCTTGTAAACCATGGAAATGAATGGAGAAAGGAGCAGTTTGTTTTCAGTAAAATGGGATGGCTATCTTCTTAAAAATTTACCCTCAAGAAAAACAAAACAAAATCTTACCATGTAGTATGGTAATTGTAGGAAGGTAGTAAATTATGCACCTCATTAGCAAACAGAGTTATTAAAAGTTATAAGGGTGAGCACTGTATTTTGATAATCACTGGTTATGGTACTTATCACCCTAGTACCTGAGTGGAGAGTTGGCCTAGGTCAAAAACAATCAAGTCTTCTCAAGAATTTCTTTCTCCATGCCTTCCCTACTTCCAAACAACTGCAGGCAAGCTGTGACCCCATTGCCCAGAAAGGCAATGCCAGATACCTAGGGGAAGACTTGGTTAAATTTTACTATCCAAGAAGTTCAAACTATGACACATCTAGGTAGAAGCTCTAGAGTTAATCCCACACTCAATCACAATCACTTTCATATGTGAGTGAACTCTCTTGCCCTCTGTGGAGGTTCAAAGATGCTGGTGATGAAGGAAGGAAGGAAGGAAGCTAGCAAGCAAGCAAGCACTGAAAAATGAGTCATGTAATTGAGGCCCAGATCCTCTCATTTCATTCTCACATTTGGCAGCTATTTCAAATGCTTGTGTTCTGAACATGCAGAGTAGAGGGTATGAATAGAATCTGCTTCTGTTTTAATTCTGAAAATGGAGATACAATCTTTTCTATTTACATACAAATCTTCACATTTACTTTTGCAACAAGCCAGAATAAGGACCTAAAGTCGAGCAGAATAATGACTGCAGTTTCTTGCACAGTCTGTGTATCTTCCTCTAATCCCTCTACAACCTTACTACTCTCCCCTATTCACACAAGGTTTTACTAAACTTAGTTCAGCTGGACCAGAACAAAAGATGATCCCATTGTCCCTTTCTCCTCCTTTGACATTTTCTCCAAGACCCTCATTCTGCTGCATTATGGGATCTGCCTTGTAGGAATGGAGCCCATACTCAAATTTTCTAAGATCTCGTTAGAATCATTTAATTCTCTGATGAGAGACCAAATGGATGGAACTTTAAATGGGTCACTGTCAAGCTGGCTCATCACAGTCATTTGAACTAATGACTGCTGCAGCTGAGTAACACGACAGTCATCTCAGCAATTATAGCACAGATTACCATTAGAGCATGCTATTCCAGAGATAATCCAAAAGTGCTGGGGCAAAGAAACGGCAGTCGAAAGCTTCTGAAACCAAAAGGAACAGTTTGATGAAACTGCTGGATGTGGGTTTTGGAAGCATCCCATGTCATAGGCAGGAATGCTTTAAACATTTCATTGCATTCTGACACCAGATTTCTAACTATTTAACATAGTCTTATATTCACAATAAGAAAACTAGAAAAGCAGAGATGGGCCCATTAAGAGTCTATCTGTCCCCCATTAAGCTCTCTACCAAAGAGCAGATGACACCTCTGTTTAAAGTGGGACACCGTCCATACACAGACTTCACAATATTTTAAAATCTTCATATGAAGCTGAACTCACTTAAAGGACACTGTATCAGACAGCACAGCAGTGGAATATTCAACATGCTTCTGAGTCACTAAAACAGGTCTTTATCCCAAATGAGGGTTTCTGAAACAACAGTTCTTCAGACTATTAATTACATGCAGATTCCATTCTCTGTCCTCACTAATTATCCCCAAATTCCTCAGAAGACAATACCATCTTCACAAAAAGCCGAATTCTCTTTTCACCACACACACACCAATGTAAAACTGGTAACTCCTCACTCACTACAATACAATGACACCAGTGTACAGCATGAATGAGAGGAAAACCAAGCACAGAGCATTGCTGGTGAAGAAAGTATTAGCTGATCCATTTATACAAGTATTATTTTTGACTAACTCCACAGAAGTTAATGAAGTAATGCTGATGTAAAACTCGTGTGAGAAGAGAGTCTGGTGCCAGGTATCAGTCTGCATAGGATCAATATCTACTGTATATAGAGTCACTGCTTTCTACAGGTAGATCTCAAAGGTCAGTGGAAAGATTTTCTTTTCCCAACAGTAAATGGTAGGATTTTTACATTTCTGGCAATGTTTTATTATCTACATTAATATCTCAGCATCACTTACTATTTAACTTACTTGATTAAACTTACATAAAAATCTCTTATCCAGAAGTCTACATTCTTATAACATTATAGTAATTAACATTTCTTAAAAATGCACATCTTCTATTGTAGTGGATTTTTTCCAGAAATCAGCAAGCTTAATTGCACAGTTTTCACCTGCTGGTGACCCAAGGGTCAAAACAACCCTTGTAAGAGGAGTTTTATGTCTACAGGAAAACCTGTGACTAAAATGACAAATAATAGATGTTATTTAGCACCTTTCCTCTCAAAGGATTTCAAAGCATTTTACAAACAAAGGATCATTTCTGCCATCTCTGGGATGGAACACAATTGTTTCACAGCATATTATGACAATACAACACATTTGAGACAGGATGTGAAGAATAGAGTCAATTGAAATTCTGAATACGAATCTTGCCTGGGGAATCCAGTGTCACACAGGGCACAAAAAAAAGCCCTAAAAATAGAGGAGAAATAAAGGTGGCAGAATACAATTACTCAAACTGGCATTTGGGCTAACAGTCCTGCTTGCAAAAATGCAACATCTTCTATGACAAGTCATCGGGATTCCCATTTTACAGATCATACAGAAAAGAGCACCACTCTCAATCCAAAGCCTTCTGAAGATAGATCATCTGTTCAGTAAAGACTCTGAGGAAAGAGTGTCACCTACTGAAACCACAGTACCACTTTCTGAAGCAGATAGGTTCCAGAGAGGTAGCTGTATTAGTCTAAATCTGCAAACAAACAAGGAGTCCTGTGGCATTTTTAAAGACTAACTAATTTAATTAAATAAATAATTTAAATTAAATTAATCAACAAATTAAATAAATTTGTTAGTCTTTAAAAATGCCACAGGACCCCTTGTTTATTTTGCTGAAGCACGCAGGTATTCCTCGCAAGAGTGCCATGCAAGTTCAAATCTACTTAGCTTAAATATAAAAAAATTTGAGAGTCTGCTAGTTTTCATTTCAAGTGGAACTACTCTGTCAAATAGGAATTAGCTCTTATTTCAGACAAAAAGCACCAAGCCAGTTAATGCAATTGTACACTGAATGCAAATGGATTGCAAAAAACGTATACTTTTACTCTAGATTATCAACCTACATTTACAACTGCAATACGGGAAATCTTCACTAAACCTGCCTTTGACAAACCCACTGCCTAACACAAGTGATTCCAATTCTATCCTTGCTATAAAATACAATTGTAGGACAATGTTCCCTTTGAGCTGTGTGGCTGCACAGCCCCCGTCGCTGCCCAGTGCGGGGGACACTGCTGGCTACACATGGCCAGTAGCTGCAATCCCTGCCCGGCTGGAAGAGAGTCTTCTGGGTGGCTGAGAGCTGCTCTGAGCTGGGAGTTTTTAAAACTCCCCCTTGGAGTAAGCTCTCACTGAGCATGTGCAGAGCCTTTACAGATGCTGAGTGACAGCTTCCTCCAGCCAGAGGAGTGGCCAGTGGCCAGGCCGCGCTGTTCCCGTGGCCAGAAAGTGGGGACAGGGCAGGGACAGCCAGCTGTGAAAGGGAACCGAGGGTTGGAGGGAAGACGGGGTCTGGCTGGTTGTGCAGAGGTGTGGGGCAGGGGGCATGATTGAGCTGGCTGGGGGGATGACCAGGACAGCTGGGGGGACAGGAGCAGGTCAGTGGGGGGACAGGATTGGGCCTGTGAGGCGGGGGGCATGCAGCAAACAACATAAGTTGCTCAGCTGCCATAAGGCCTTACAAGGAACATTGTATGTCGGAAGCACCTCACTTCAGCCTAAGAACAGCATGTGCATAGACTTGCATTTTTTAACCTGACTGTCCCCTCCAAGAGAAAACAAGCCTGTCTTATTGGCTTATTTCTTCCACTGCAGTTTGTCTGAAAACAACACATCTGTTATATATTTCAGATTTTCAGGCCAGAGGGTCCTGTTACGATCACCTAGTTAGACCTCAGGCAGAGCACAGGTCATGGCACTACACCAAGCAACCCCTGATTAGAGTCTAACTTTTGGCTGGGCTAGAACATATTTTTATATCAAGTGATGGAAAATCTACCATGTCCCTAGGTAACTTATTTCCATGGATAAATACCCTCACCATTAAAAATGTATGTCTTATTTCCAGTTTCAGCTTTGATGACTTTAACTGAATCTTGTTATGCGTAATTTCAGCCATTGGAGCATGGCCCTGTACTTGCAACATTTCAAACTATGTTATCAATGATCAAGTTTGAAACAAGGAGTAAAATCCTAGCCACATTAAAATCAATGACAAAATTCCCATTGACTTCAGTGAGGCAAGGACATCACTATACGTACAACACAGGCCTCAACTTGTTGATATTAATCACATTTTAAATGGAGTTTAGATATGAGCTTATGTTCTGAGATCAAGCTTCTGTTCACCGCATCTTATTTTAGTTTTCTTCCCTAGCTTTCCTTGGTTTGTACTGGCTTGTCTAATGGATAGTTCCATGTTCTTCATTACAAATATTTAAAATTCTTGAATACATAGTTACCTCCATCTAATTGATGCTATTAAAGTGAAACATCAATCAGCTGGCATGACAGAACTTCACAGGAGTTGATTTCCATAAAAATTAGTCTGTCAACATACTCGTCTACTCAAACTCTATTTGAAAGCCCTATCATTTGCATTATTGACCCCAAAGTGTCTGCAATATACACTCAAAGAGGAAGCAGTTACAAATACGAAGGTATATTCTGGTCACTGAAAAATAAAATTACTTTCCTCCTAGGAAGATTTTGCTTTTCTAAGTATTTTTCATTTTTCCACACTCTGGGCTCAATCCAGCTCTCACTGAAGACAATGGCAGTTGCAGAGCTGGATTATATGATCCTGGGGCCCCAGGCTGCCCACTACTGTGGGCCCCCCAAACCCTCTGCTTGGGGCTTCACCACAGCCGCCCCCACCCAGGGCCCCGGTCCCCCACCATGTTGTCCTGTGGTTGGGCATTCACTGGGGCTGCCTGGAGCCAGCCAGCACTCCCATCCTGGTCCAGCCAGTCTGCCCCTGAGGCTGGAGCCAGCTGATGTGTGGTGCACCCACAGGCCCTTGAAGGCAGTGCTGCAGCCAGGTCTGCCCCTGGAGTGGAGCGAACACACACCAGCGTGCCCTACCCCTGGGGGCAGATCAGCCTGTCTGGAGCCTGGCCTCTGGCCCCAGGCCCTCCCCGCCGCCCTAGTGCCTGCAGGACAGGGGCCCTTTCAGCACCTTCCTTCATCTCCCTGCCACTCTTCCAGCAAGCTCTGCCACTACTGTGGCAGGCTGTCAGTGGTGGTCAGATCTTGCAGGGACCTTTAGGGGGTGGAACCCATGGACCCCCTTCAGGCTGGGCCTTGGGGCTTCAGCACTTATAGCTGCTGGATTTATCCAGCCCTGGGCAATTGGATTGTAACAGGCGAGTGTCCACTTCTGTCCTGAGACCCCACACAAACAGACTGGGATGCTTTCTTCTTGCCAGCACCTCCATGAGTTTTATTTATATTACCTCCACCAGACCACCATCACAATCCAGTGCAGCAACTCTCTCTGCAGTTTGCTCTAATCCTCAACCTTTCTCAAGAGAGCTCTCCCCTCAACCTCTTACTTCCTCTGAACTTTGCCAGTATCTCCCCACTGGCACTTCCTTTCCATATTTAAGAATCCCCTCAGATGAGTAGATGATTAAAGACATCATTCCTCCATCTGGCCTTTTCGGGAGGAGTGATGTCTTTTTCTGGCCTTGAGGCCCCATGTTGCAGTGACAGTTTTTTCCATAAGGTGAAGGCCAGTCTCCTGGAGGGACATTACAACTCCCATTGGGAGGCATTCTATTGATTTTTATGACAGCTGCAATGGGCCCATAAGAGTCCATCTACACCACAGCTATGAGTGAGTCTACCAGCCTAGGTGAACCAACTTGCACTAGGGGAGCTCATGCTAAATATAGCTGTGTGGATGAAGCCCACACCAGTGCTGCTTACACTAGCGACCTGAGTCCAGGTGTACTCTGCTCTGTGGGTGTGAGCTTGGGTGGGGAGCCTGAGATTGCACTAGCACTGCAACCTCCACACAGTTATTTCTAGTACTCTAAGTCAGCCCTGCTAGCATAATTCTGTCTCCCCAGGCTGAGCAGCCTGCTCTCAGCTGCACTATACCTCAACTCTTACAGCCCAGCTAGACTAACTAATGCAGGTCTCCCATGGCACCAGAGTTGTCTGAGTATTGAAATCTTGTTAGAAGAAGGTTACGATTCATTTACAGACACCAGTACTCAGGAACAACTTATACTTACAAGTGCTCTGCTGCATCTACCTCCAGGTGCTTGTCTTTTCCGTTTGGTATGCTGTGGTCAATTACGATTGTTTCAGTGTTTGCTAAACAAAATCCATTAGAGCGCATGATTTCTGTGGGGAGAAGGGAAGAAAGAGGTAAAATGTTGAAAGATTGAGAGGGTTCCAGACAAGAAGGCGGCAAGTGGAGAAAGGGGTGAGAGAATAGGGTCAATGTGCATCTCACAAAGCTGGTGTTCCTGCTCACAGGACACTTGGGCCTGTCACTGAATATCTGTGCAAGCTAATCTAAAAGGAAAAAAAAGTCCTTTTAAAAAAAATTATGTTGCAGATTAATGATGAACTAGGCTAACATCTGAGCAATTTTACTTGTGGTCAGTCCTACTGAACTCATCTGCTTGAATACTTGCAGTTCAAAAACCTAGTGCAAGAATATTTAGCAAATCTTCCCTTGGGAGAAGGCCCAATTCTCCTCCCATTAAATTCCCATGAACTTCAATGCAATAGCATCTGCTCCATATAGTTATAATACAGTATAATGTCTTCCTACACAGCAAGTTATCATAATTAAACAAAAAGATGAAACAAGAAGTAATTACAACATTAGATTAACCACCACCTTTAAAATAAGCTAAACGATGGCTTTTCCAACAGTAATTTTCCTTGGGCCCAATCCTCTCTTGCCTTCAACCTCATGTAGTCATTAACCTCTCCTCAAATGTTACCTGCTCAGAATAGCTGGATTTTATAGTCATTCTTCATGAACAGTAGGGTCTTACACAATCCCCACTGAAATCAACAGACAGACTCCTGTTGCCTTCATGGGACACCAGATCCAGCTCTAGCTGACTACACAAAGTGCAAGGCTGAGAGACTAAGAATCAGATTGGGGCTGATTGTTGCAAGCACAATTACACATACTCAGTTTTACTCACCTGGCTAGTCCCAATGGCTATGTCTACACTACAAAATTATTCCAGACTAAGCAAACTTAGTCCAGACTAATTTGAATCCTGTCTTCACTAGCCTTTGGCTACTTCCAACTAAACAAAATTTTTATTTCAAACTAAGCAAAGCTTAATTTGAACTAGTTAGTTCAAACAATTAGTCTGAACTAACTGCTTAGTTCATACTAATTTGCATTTTTAGTTCAAACTAGCCCAAAGGAGACATGCTAGTTCAAACTATATAAGTTTAAACTAGCAGTTGGCTCAAACTAAGCACAGGTTTTTAGTTCAAATAATTTTTAATTTGAACTAACTACACTTTTTTAGTTTGAACTAAAAAGTTAGATAAAGCTCTCAGGATGGGAGTAAAGAAAAATATCTGCATTTTCTTTATAATTTTTGTAGGAAGTCCCTGAAGTCCATTCAGGGGGCAAATTTTTAACCAGCATATGTAAGTATGGACCCACTGACTTTAGTGGTTCTTCCCCCCATTTACATCAGCAGAAATTTTGGCGCCATTGTTCACTAGAAGACCTTTTCATTTACAGGGAGAAGCAGAAGTATTCTGGGGCTCACGCATCCCTGTATTCTCCTTTTATTTTCACTCATTTTACATAGCCATTAACCTCAATAGATTTTTCCCTGATTTGTACCAAAATCAGGAAGAACCAGGTCCTGTATGTTACATCTGACAGGAAACTATCTCATTGCCGAATGTTAGGTGGGGTGGTCTGAACACAAAATGTCTGCATCTTAAACCAAAAGAATTTGCTATCCTGTCACATGCACCAACTGTACCTGTGCAAAGACATGAGATATTAATTTTTTAAAAGAAAGAGTACATCTCTACATTCAGACCAGCACTCATGTGCTTTCATGTTTATGTTGAAAAATTAATCTCTGATTTCTAGTCGTTTTTATTGCATTGAAATTAAACACAGACACAGACACACGCACACGTGTGCTCATGCATGCGTGTTTTTACATTCACTCCCTCCCAAATCACACTTCAGCTGTTACTTGCTGTCAAATGCTGCTTACTGATTTGAGATGAAAACTCAAGGATCAGATTCAGTTTTCATCTGATAAATGTTCATTTGTTTTGATTTTTTTGATCCGGAGTGGATTGTGCTGGACACAGTTTGTTTTCCTTTTCTGAATACAAATTATTTTCCCAGCCCGTGCTGAAAACACAAGCCATTTAGAGAGCTGTATTAGATCTAATGTAAGGCAAGCTCTGCATGTCAGTATCTTCTGAACATCCTTGATGTGACTGGAGACTCTTACAGCTTTACTCCAGCAGTGCGAAACATTTCAGAAGTTAACATTTGGTGCCATCTGCTGGAACCATTAACTAACAGTGAAGTCAATTCACTGTACAAAATTCAGACTACGGTAGTGTCGTCTAACAACAGATTCTGAGTTCTGTTTTGAAATTCTTTATAAGAGCCAGTCAGTACATAAGACTGACTACCAGAGACTGGTTTTTATCCAATTCTGTATTTATTATTAAAAGTATTAGTGACCCTCATTCTCTTGTAACACCATTTTGGTGTAAATTCAATGGCTTCACAAAATTATGCTTGATTTGCACTAGTATAAGAATTAGCAGCTGCCATTTTACTGCACTCCAGCTACAAGAGAATGTTGCCCAGACTATTAACTGTATTCGGTCTGCTTTTGGACCCATCATGTCATCTGTGCAGAGATGCATAGACTTAGTTATTGCTAAGAAGATGCCTTAAACTTTTTTCCTTCAGCCACCAAAGCAAGTCTTAAACCCTACAAAAATGTACACAAAAATTAATTCTTCAGTATTTAATCAGTTCAGTGTCAATGGAGTTAAACTTGATTTACACCAATATAAAAAGCAAGGGAATCAGACCCAGTATGTCAATTTCCAGTATTTTAAAGTGCAATTTTCCTAAATTATCATTTAAAATATATTGTTTAAAAGAACTTTTGTTTCACAGTATTTATTTTTTACAGCCCAGTTCTGTCACTGAGTTAGTAACTTACCCCACAAGTAGTCCCATTGAATATGTTCTTTAGTGTATTTTCAGAAAAAAAAAATAGGTATGTAGAAGTAAAGTAAATGGCATGTAACATGCTTAAGTGTGTGACCAGTGCAAAAACTGCACACAGAAATGGTATATGTAATTTCTAATTAACTTATACATAATCTATCTAGAACTAGACTAGACAGAGATGGGTTCTTTATTGCAGTTTTTTCCTGTATACCAGTAAAATGACTAAGAAAGATCCTGAAAAAGCTAATTTTTGGAAGATTATATAAAGAACAACTGATTTTCTCAGCTTGCATTTACTCCCTCTTGGGACACATTTGTCCATGTTACATATCAATATAAGGAAAACCTACTTTATTTTTTTGTTTAGATTAATGAAGTTACCCACCTCTTCTTGACTCACATCCATGTCAAGAAGGATTAGGTACAGTAAATATATTCACTGCCTCCCTTCCCCCAGAATACCAGCAGATATCTAAAGAGACAGACCAACAAATTCTTCACTGAAGGAGAGACTGGATTTGTACATGGAAGCTAGAGAGTGCATGGAACTATGGACCTGAACTTACTCCAGCTCTCTATGTTTCATTTCTTCATAGAATATGTTTATGCTCTTCATCATTTAAACAGGTGTCAGATGGGTTTGTTGAATTTTTTAGTTGTGCTTTGTAATAAGGATACATTTAGTAACCATTTATAAATGGCTAATAAACAATATGACAATTGATTAACCATTTAATAGGTGAGTAAGTTGCTAATAAGCATGGCTTCTCATCACTGACAAATTCTTCTACTGATAACTGTTTGTAGAATAGATTACTGGTGTCTTTCACATTTATTAATCATGTATTAACCCTTTATAAAATATTTATAAATACACCCTTAGTACAAAAAGCAACCATTTCTTTTAAAAAAACTTAATGCTGCTGCATGTTATATAAATATACTTGGTTCATATATCCTCAGTTCCTCCATGGTGATGCAGCAGTATGGACAGCACAAGGACACAACCTTCTCAAGGAATGGCTAATTGACACTAAACAGCACCAGGAAGAGTCTGAAGACAATACAAGGCCCAAAGGAATCATTTCAAGCTGCCTGTAGCTCTGTCACTTAGCATGTTTGCCTCAGTGGTAGTCTACACATTGGGAAGCAAGAGCATGGGGAAAACAGAGGATGTAGGGTTTCTATTGAAATGAAGAGAGGAGGGAGGAAAAAACAAACCAATAGTTTCATTTAATAATTCTTGTATGTATTTTAGCAAGTTAATAATTCTTACCTGATATTTTAACTGGACTTTGAAAGCTTGGTTGTATTTTATGCACATTGTCATTTTTTAGCACTTGATCTAACGGAGATCTTTCAAAGAAGGTAAGGACAACTTCAGATCTAGAATACTGAAAAAAACCCAAAGAAATAGGTATTTTCAAAGTTTAATTCCCAGACTCATAACTTGATATGTTTATCCTGTTATACCCTACCCCACACCTGTTAGTAAATCAAATCTTGGGAAATGCTGAAAACATGCAATTCCTACTGAAAACCTGTAATGCTTTATCAGGTGTTCTAAATACCTAGTGCCTCTCAGGGACAGGGTTCATTTAATGAATTTCTCCTACTTCATGGGTGGGGTTTTTTAGATTTTTTTTTAGTTTTTTGGTTCTTGCCCATCAGTGATTTTTCTAGGCACTTTGTAAAAATATAGCAAAATGTTTCTTAGAACAAAACTTATCTGTCCACTAGGATTTATAAATAATACATATTATTATTTACTGAGCAGATTCACTGTGCCTTGTGCAATGAGCTTACAACCTACATCTCCAAAACTAAAAAAGAGATAGTCCCTTGTACCACACAGAGCCCCACCAAAATCAATGGGGGTATGCTCCTATAGATCTGATTACAAGACTGGGCCATCAACTCCATACACCATGCAGGTCAGACATATTAGCCTGAAAGACAAGGAGATGAGAGTCATGGCAATGCACAGGTCACTTTGTTGTAAATGTGTAACAGAATGTTACTTAGATGGATTAATGCTGATAGGCTCCACCTGTAATGAGGGATGTATCTGAATGGGGGGGGGAGTGATAGTTTGGTGTAAAGAAAAAGCAGAGTGCTCTGGGTAAAAGATGGAAAAGAAGGATACAAAAGGGCTGCTTAGGAGCAGAGGCAGCAGGGACAGAAAAAAGAGGTAGGAAACTGTGAGGACTGAGATTTCAGGAGGGATGATATCATGCAGGATCTTGAACAGCCCCTTCCACCACCACAAGAGCCCCATAGCTTCCCAGGTACATGACGAGGGCAAGTTATTATCGGCATGGCAAGATGCTCAGTAAGGTGGTACTTGGCGTAACTTACTTTCCATGGCATATTTATAATAATCTTCAGAAGCTTCTCCACTTCATTAAGTCTGGCTTCTATATCACGGGCCTCTTTTATTGCAATTAGTCCTGGAAAAAATGGAAACAAATCATAAGTAAGAATGAAAATATAAAACATGCATGCGGATGCCTATATATAGTGAACCAATTTTGTTTGCTCACGAACATGTGGAAAGGAATCAAAGAGCATGCCTAATTGATGCATGTCTTTTAACCTCACAGGGGTAATGACACATTGTTTAGAAGTAGCTCCTCTCACATCATTTCAGAGTGTTGCTGTGTTGGAAGACAGGGAGGCATGTTGAATCAAAGCACCCCAAAACCTCTTTTGAGAGCCATGATCCATCTTTATTTGTCAGAGAAGGGGGCAGGGGGAGGGTAAACACACATACACAACCACACAGAAGAGGAAAAAATCAAACAAGCTAAACAAAACAGTCTCATATTTCTTTGAATGTAATATAATACAAGAGTAACAGTCAAAGGAAGATTTTTTTTAAAAAAAAAACCTATTCATAAACAGCTAGACTGCAGGATAAGTGGATTTTGCTACAACAGTCATGGTACTCATCCACCGTGAATGTTGTCACACTGCCACAGAAATGATCAAGATGAAAAAAGGCCTTTTAGGTCCTCTAGAATAGACCTTTTCAGTGCAATATATTAAGATTGCTTTGTATCTAGTTTTAAATAGCTCAGAATAAGGGGCTTCCACTGTAATACTTGAGATTATTCCACAGCCTAACACCTCTCAGTGCTGGGAAATGAGGAAGTCCTAAAGGCTGCTGCAGGAAAACCCTCCCAGCAAACTAAAATCTAGGGAAATCTTTTAAAAACAGACAACTCCCATCAACTTATTACTAACTAGAATCCTGATGAGTGGCAGTAGCTATGTCAGCAGAAGCTCTTACCCAACATACTGCTGTCCATACTGACTCTTACATCACTCAGGGGGGTGAGGAGAGCTCATTCATACTTCAGAGCAACATGTTACATCAGTGTAAGTGGTAATGGGTACACAGCCTTATTGTAGGTGATAGTTTTAGCACTAGCACATATATAACTTCCAAGCAGAAGTGTGACTTTAGGCTAATTACCCTTAAAAGTACACCTTTTGTAAAACTAATCAGAAGAAACTTATCCCATCAGCAGCTATCAAGGCAAATTGTATTTCATCCATGTCAGATCAGATAGTCGCCAACAGGACATTGAATGTGATGTCACGTTCCACTATATGCTGTACAAATCCCTTAAGCCCACTCAAACTTCCCCTATTTCTTCCATGCTCAAAGAAGGAAGAGGTTCTTTGCACAGAAGCTGAGACAATTCCCACCAAAATCAATCAGAGTATTTCCATGTACTTTAAAGGGAGTTGGAATAGCCCCGCAGAAAGTAGACACAGGCTAAACTAAAAGACCTTAATATTGCAGTGCACGCAATCTTGACCTAGCCCTCCTCCAACCCCTCCACAATAACTTTCTCACATTATTTCCATCTCTGCACCTAATAGGGCCCAGTACATAAGTTTGCATCTGTAGGTTTCCAATATCAGGATATGCTTCTCTCCAATAATATTTCTAGCATAGGTATGTGCCTTTTTTTGTATCCAGACATATGGTATTATATAAAAACTCAGTGGAACTACTTGCATGAGAACAGACTATTTGTGTAAGTAAAGGTTTGCAAGACTGGACTCCAGTGCTGAAGATTCAAGACACTGATACATCTCCTAATCTTCCAAAAGATTAGGCAGGAATCAGTACTTTGAGAAGAATATATGTCCAAGTATGAGCTGTCTATGAGATCTTTTCTTTTATCAGAAAGGTCAGATAGATGTTATTTAGTCTCTTGCACTTTACATGCCATCCAGTAGGGGGTTCTGTTGCTTCATGCATCCACCGAGATTCTCCATCATAATGTTTCTAACCTATAGAGCAGTGGTTTTCAACCAGTGTGCTACCGCATCCATGAGAACTGGCCAAGTGTACCATGAAATTTTGTACTAAGGTAATGAAAATCTATGGAAAACAAAGATAGTTTCCTCATAAACAATATTCTATCCAACCAAAATTACAACCCATAAAAGTAATGGAAACTCGTTACCATATTAAAAGCAGGGTATAGGTCTTTTGATTCCAAAACATGAACATTCTAAATGCAGGTGGCCAAAGGGTAAAATTGAGATTACATGTATTTTTTTCTGGTGGATTTAAAACATAAATGCATTTAATCCTTCTTTAGCTTGCTGTATTTACTATGTTGCAAACCACTCCCAGTAAGACTGTAACAATAGTAAATGTAAGAAAATGTGACATTTATGAGCAATCAATTCAGCTGAAAAAAATGAATGTGTCATGGAGTTTTTTGTCTCACTGAAGCATGCTGTGTTCCTGAGAAGGTTGAGAACCATTGCTCTAGAGATCCTGGAAGAGAATTAGCAGCAGACGTATATATATATTTCACACACACATACTAGAAAAGTGGTGCAGAAAGCTTTGTAGCATTTGGCAATATTAAAAACATTTTTATTAAAACCTTAAACAATGTAACAGAAAAAAGAAGCGGAACAGGGAGGACAGATAGTAAGAGTGATGAATGGCAGGGAAAACTCCTACCCTTTTGCTTGTCTACGAAATACCTGCAAGAAGCATGCGTGCTCACTTGTTATGTCTGAAAATAATTCTTCCTTTCACTGACATTGTCAATTTGTGGTCAGACTTCATGGTTAGAACATGGGTCTGCTGTGAGGGTCATGAGGATCAGCACTACCACAGAATGAGTGCTCCAGTACAGGCATGCCTACATGCATGAACAAGGATGATACATGCATGAAAAAATCCCTAAAAAGGTTCTTACTCACTACAAACATAGAGCCTGAAGCTTCTCACCTTGAATTAATCACTATGAATTCATCACAGGCCCCTCTGATTTATACAATAACATTCTAAATACCGGTATGTGCAAAATACCTGAATAGTTTTACATGTAAACTGAAGCCAGCATAATTTCATTTGTAATATTTACATACTCTATATGCTTTTAAAAAATTAACAGATGCAAGACATGACCTCGTACTTTCAGTTATTATGGTAGGCCATGATCCTACATTTCATGGTGTTGCTCACATGAACAAGAGCTCACAGGATCAGTCCACCCAATGAAGCCAGCTAGATCTGGGGGCTCTCAGAGCCTTGCAGCAGAAGCAAACACTTCTGGTGTCCGGTAACAGACTTGTGTGTATCATCCAATCTTTACCCACACAAGCACCCCAATTAATGGCAGTGGGAAAAGTCAGAAGAATGTGAAGCAAGGGATATAAGAGCCAATTCTGCACCCCTTACCCATGCAAAGACTCCATATTCATGTGACCAGTTTCACTGACTTCAGAGAGCGTTATAGGATTTTCACCCCACCCCTGCATTTACATTCCTAACACATACTTGGAAAGCATGTTCAGACAGAAGTCCTTAAAGAAAGAAAAATAAATAAGAAGATGCATGGTAGCTTGGAACCCAGATGTACTATTTTTCACTTGTTCAGTCATGCAGACATGGTTTAGTTGAGAGCTGGGAAATATCCTAGTGAAGTCATGGAGAAATGTTGCTCACACTCTTCTTCTGCTACAGCCTGACCTCTAATTGAAAACATGTCGTGAGACTCTCCCAGGAAACTTTGTTGTACTGCCTTATTATGTGTGCTATGCTTGGACAAATAACTATCATTTCAAGTGATTTAAATGTTGTAAACACCCATCTTTACCATTTGTAAGCCAAACTGGATTTCCGTGGGCTTCTGCTCTCCTATCACAAACCCTACAGTTATAGATAAATGTTACTGAAATATTAATAATTATAATGTTTTAATGACCATATGCCTAATCTTGCACGCTGCTGAATGTATATGCAACACACACAAAGAACAAAACACTTATTTGATTCATTTGTATGTTTCTTAATTGATGGGGCTGAGGGAGGAATTTGACTCATCATGTACATTTCTCATCAACACTGTGTGTGATACAGTGAGTTGTGCGCTGTTAAATGACTTGTATAGATCCAGCTTCCTAGGCAAAATAGTTACCTGTGTAAGAGCTTTAACTTTCACATTCCATCCCTAGATAATGCTACAAACAGGTATTTTCTTTTCCAAAAATACAGCTATGCTGAAGTTGAAACAGTCTCAAACAGGTCCCAAATCCTGTTCAGCTTACACACAAAATCAGGCTTAATGTCTCCAATGGGACTAACACATGGGTAAGGGATGAAGGAATTGGCACAGAGCTCCCTTCTGCTCTTAAGTTTAACTTACTAGCCATGGAACCCTGCTGGAACATCAGGGTCAAAGCAAGTGTGTGCTTTCTGCAAATTGTGAGAGATAGTGTATCCCGATGGCTATTAAATGTTGTATTCCATGAAATACATTAACCAAAACCAAAACCCAACAAAAACAACAACAACAAAATCATAATGGACTTTCCTCTCCAAAATCCAGACATCCATCTCTCCAGGGAAAATCTACAGGAAGGAGCAAGATAAATGAAAAGATGGACAATCCTACTCAGTACATCTGGCAGAATTTTCTGAATTGAGAGACCACAGATTTTGGAGGTTGAGCCTCCTTCCAATCACATGGATGGCAACTGGAGCTCATAAATCTCTTTTGCATAGAACTAAGAGGTGTCCTGCAGAGACAATTGCTGCTGTACTCCGTCCCCTAACCACTTAGCTTGCGTGCTTCAGACTGGACTCAGAGGAAAACAAGGCAGTCTACAGTTATTATTGCCTCCCACTCCAAAGATCTGAACAGAACTGCACAGGATCTGCAGGGATGATAAAGGAACTTTCAAAGCTGGGACATTCGCATTAATAAAAGGAAATACTTTTTCAGAAAAAAAGCAATTACTCTGTGAAACTCATTGTCATAGGAAGTCATTAAAGCCAAGAACGTTACAAGATTTAAAAAGTGGGGGGAGGTATTTATGAATAATCAAGAACAGCCAGAGATGTTATCATTAAAGACAATAAAAATGCTGGAATAGATATTAGACCTCATGCTTCAGGTTTTAAACCAATCTCTATTGGAGAGCAGGATGAAACCTATTTCACATCTGCCACCTCTACTGCAGATTTCTTACATAATCCATTGACACAGAAGAGTCTTGCCGCTGCTAGAGACAGGATACTGAACTAGAAGGGACAGCTCATCTGATCCAGTCTGTCAAATCCTGCATTCTTCTGACAGTGGCACCTCTTTTTAAAATCTCTTCTTGAATTTTGCCTTGCTCTATCCGTGCAGAGAGGGTGAAGGTGGTGTTATAAAAGCAGCACTCTTCCTGTCCCCCCTCAGATTGATGGTGAAATCCACACATGGGGGGCTCCAGTGCACATGTGAATTCTGGAGACAAGAATCCAGGTCTTGGAGGTCACCTCTGTGCTCCAAGGGTTTCATTTTCAGGCAATGTCACCAACATTGCTAAGTCTGGGGTCTTTCTTGGAAAGCAGTTACAAGCTTTGCTAGGGACTGTATGTTGGCTGCATCAATAAAGGTATGTTTTAAATTGGTTACATGCAGAATGGAGCTTTTGGCTTTGTTGTCTGGGGAGCACTTAGGTCCAGATTTGTAAAAGTATTTAGAATTATGCATTGGGGAGTTGGACACAGTGAGATTCTCAAAATGTTCATCTTTAAGGAGCTACACACCTACAAAAATCTGGCTCAAGTCTAATCCTGATATAGCAGGTTTCTTATTTTAAGATCTATAGCTCATACTACACAGAAGTAACATAACAATATTCCTTAAAACAACAGCCTGACTTAAATTACCCAAAACAGAAAGTCTAGAGTAAAAGATTTTTATTTCATTCTATGTTTCACAAAACTATTTGTGTTTAAGCAACACAGCACAGACACAAAGCACAAGGAGGTTAAAGATAGAGAATCTGCTGTCTTAACTCAACTGCTTTATATTTATTAAACAAACTCACACCACCATTATTATTTATTATGGTTGTGCCTACAAACGTTATTTGAGGTGTTCAGGATCTCATTGTCACAAGTGAAGAGAACAGTCTAAGCCCCAGAGATTTTGCAGGGAGGATGTCAGACAAAATACATGGTATAAGACAGAACACAAAAGACAAAATGAAGTGTGGAAAACTAAGAAGAGGAGGAAACAATATGAACTGAATTTGGCAACATAATGGAAGCCTCTGCTATCACTTTCAGCACAGCATTCATATAGGCTCTGAAACCTGACATGGCATGTGGACAAAAAAAAAAGGCTTGACAAATTTCCTTAATTCAGTGTGTTCTCCAGACATTTGGATGGCTTTGTTATGAAACCAGCATGTTTTATGCATCCTATTACAGATGATGAACCACTCATTTTTACAATCACTGGACTGCCCAGTTAAACATCAGCCAGTGGATTTATTTATTTATTTTTTCAGTGGATTTATCTATACCCAGATAAATCTTGTAAAGGAGATTGAGAAGCAAACGAAAACAAAAATTCTGTCATTTCACCCAGAGGTCCGTAGCAATAATATGCAAGCAGTACTGTCCTGGAGGAGCTGAAGCTAAAAGGCCACTGAGGCAGATAAAAAACTGAATTTCAGTTGGACTACATTGCTAAGAGCCTGATAATGAAGATCTGTTGCTTTTTGTCCATCAGACTGGAGTTCTAGGCAAGCTCTGTTAATGAACTGTTGACATTGTCAACAATGAAATGGGGCACAATAGATGCGGTGTATTTATCTGTTGCTGTAACAGCTGCTGTCTTTGGAAACTGGTAAAATGCTTCTGTGGAGCTCCCTGCACACATATATTAAATTCCCAGATGGTCTTGTAAACAACAGAGCACACATAAAACAGCAGCTTCTGACTACAGAAGGCACAGCAAACTGTGACTGTCTTCTAATATGTATAATCCAGATGAGTGCACTCCTCGGGATGCAATGTAACTTTTCACATGTCCTTCCTGATGCATTGCAGACGGGACACAGAAGCAGCAGATGTCTCTTTCCCACTCACTCCCACTTATATGATATATGCAACGGGGGAGGAAGGCAGAGATGATCCAGCACAAAACAGAAGTTTTGCATCAGATGATAATGTGGAGGATGATGGGGGGGCTCTAATGTGCCACAGATAATTCATCATCAGTGACACCAACATCCTAGTGAGGGACGGAGAGAAACAAGTGGAAGAAAGGACAGAGAAAGTAGGCCAAGCACAGTGAGACAGGAGAGGGACCAGCCAACCCGGGAAAGAATGACGAAGAAAGGAAGAGAAGAATCAGACAAGATGAAAGGAAAGGGAGAAGCAGCCAGATGAGGAGCCATCTGGAAAGAGAAATACAGCAGAACAGCGGTATGAGACAGACGAGACTGTGCACTGAGACCACATGGGTCGGTTCAGGCACTACACACAGACTTAATGTGACGGCCTTCTGGCAGTGCATTTGGGCCTTCCCACTTTCAATCCATGTGGTCTCTACACCAGGAGTATAAACACTTCTAAAGCTATTAGTGCATGTTAAGAGTTTATAAATACCTGGATCAAATTCTGGCCTCCCCATGGAAGTCAATGAGGTCGGAGTTTCTGAAATCAGAATTTGATCCTATGAGAACAGCACTTGTGTATAAAAGTATGACAGTTTCACTCCATTGGGATTCCTAGAAAATACAAAGACACTCAAAAGACTGAATTTATCACAGGCTTTAGTGCAGACTGCACTTATGTGATAATCAAGCAGCACTAACAGCCTGCTGAATTCAATGGGAGGTTTGCCTTTGACTGAAAGGGTGAAAGACTGTGGTTGAAGAAAGTCAGAGAACTTCTCAATATTATTTTGAAGGCAATGGCCATTTCTTGTGCAGTCTATTTCAGATTTGTACTTCATATTTTTCTATTTTATTTTATTAATTTGGTCATCTGCAATATTTTCTGGATCTCTCTAGAATAAATTGGTCATTTTTGAGTCAGTTCTCCAACCCTTTTGCTGTCTTCCTCATCAAATTTTACATAAATCCAGAAGAGGCAATTTTGCATAGGTACAAGCAGAGTGTAGGTTGGTAATGACTAGGATTGAAAAGAGTGTGTGTGTGTGTGTGTGTGTGTGTGTGTGTGTGTGTGTGTGTGTGTG
>ML682060.1:7212613-7237957 GCA_007922195.1 Podocnemis expansa | reverse complement strand
GTGTGTGTGTGTGTGTGTGTGTGTGTGTGTGTGTGTGTGTGTGTGTGGCACTTATTGAATCAGTCTGTTCTTCTATATCATGTTGTGTGTGCATATGCCTAGAGTATGGGATAGGCACACTTCAGGGAAATACTATGAATATTCTGGTGACATCACACCAAATCATGAAAATGAAGATGATCTGTCATTGTAAGAGCAGGAATTTTATTGGAAGACAAAATTTATGATCCTATAGACAGTGGCAAAAAGCTCAGAAACAGACTTGTTAGCTAGCTTAGTATTAATGTGCAAGAAAAACATTTTACAAAAGCATCATTGTAATAATTGAGAATAATTATCCTAGGTAGTCATCACCTCATGTTGATGTGTATACTTGACCTTTGGTCTCATTATGAATTCCAGATGTTCAGGTACCAAGTATATGTTGCCAAGCACTGTCATACTGCTTATACCATGGATAGTATATGTACTTTGGTGCAGACAGTGAGATATTGATACCCTGTATGTGTAGACCTCCATAGCAGCATTTCTAGAATAAGTGCAATCAGGGGACACCATGCCCCTGCAAGTCCATTGGAATATGTGTACGATTTTATGACCTTGGTGGATCTTGTGAGCTTTATGGACCAGTTCTCAGCCTTCTTCTGTGGATGAAGAGGGACCTTCCTCGGTTTTTGGCCCCTTCCTCACAACAAAAAAATACAGAGGAAACTGCACGAGAGGAAGCTGATTAAAATTCCCTGCTACCTATGCAGGTCCACACCACTTAAGGGCTTACATGGCTCAAAAGCTGAACCTTCCAAGATACTGATAAGCTTCTGTTCACATCAAAATAGTGGGAACATTTATGTTTTTGTGGGAACTTGGGTCCAAAGGAATACAAATTTATATTACTTTCTATTTGCTTTCTCAGTCAGAATTTTTGTTGGGTATCCTTCCCACACTCTTAGGGCACGAAGTCACTGAAAGAGTTAAGATAAATAAATACAGCAGCTGAGGGCATTGAGCACCACCAGGAAGGGCTCAGGATCCAGCAAGAGGACTCTGAGGCCTGATCTCTACTTGCCATTGTTCTCAGTGGCAATCAAAGGAAGATACGCAAGCTATTTTATGTAGCTTACTTATCTCCCTTGGACTTCCTAATGCCCTCCCTTTGACTCAGCACTACTCTTCTTTGCCTTCTTTTTCCTAAATTAACTGTATTGTCCCCAGATTCAGAATGCCCTCAGGCTATTCTTCCTTTCCTGTGGACTTCTCATTCCCCCACTGATTCATATAGAAATGGGCAGGGGTTTTGCTGGGTGGCAAAAATATTTGGGGTCAAGGTCCAAGCCCCGCCCCTTCCAGGACATGCCCACCCCCGGCCCAACCTCATCTGGGGTCCGCCACCCAAGCCACCCGATCCCCGGCCACGACACTGGCCCAACCCAGGGCCTACTGCCCCCTCCTCCTGACTGATCCCCAGCCATAACACTGCCCCAACCCGGGGCCTGCCACCTCCTCCTCCCACAGCTGATCCATGGCTGCGCCAACAGCCCAGCCTGACCTGAGGCCCATCCTACCATGGCTAATCCTTGGCCCCACTGCCAGCCCAGCCCGACTCAGGGGCCTGTCACCCCCAGACAATCCTTGGCCGTGCCACTGGCCGAGCCCAATCCAGGTCCTGCCCCCCGGCCCAACCTAAGGCCTGATCCCCCTACCAGCAGATCCCCCAGCCTCACTGTCAGCCCAACCCACCCCTACCACCGGCCTGACCTGCAACCTGCCATGCCCCCCTCACCCAGCCATCCCTGGCCTCACTGCTGGGACCTGTGGCCTGCCGATCCCTCCCCTGCCAATCTCCGGCCTCGCCATCCACCTGACCCGTAGCCTGCCACATCCCACCCCTCCCAACTGGCTGATCCAGGCCTCCTGCCACCCCTTCTATCCCCGGCCTCGCCACTGCCAGGACCCATGGCCTGCCGAAGCCCACCTGTCCTCCAGCTGATCCCCGGTCTCGCTGCTGGGCTGAGGAAGAGCAGCTTAGCTCCGACTTCCCAGGCAGACATGATTCTTCGCATGTGCTGCCGAAGAAATTTCATTCGGGGCCCTGCCAGGGAGATTCAGGGCCTGGGCCCCGTGTGCCTGGTACGAGCGACACCCCTGGAAATGGGGTTTCCATTGTTTTTGGTCACTCTTCGCTTTAACTGCTCTGGAGACAGGTAGACAGATGCCTTCCCTTCTGTCAGGCAGAAAACCTGTTTCCCTCTGTTTGGTCACAAACTTTAAAGCACAACATCAGTGACTATTCATAGTTCCTCACATAGTGTTAATACGTACATTTTAAAACAACGTGACAGGGTCAGTCTGGACAGCCGCAAGAAAGTACTACTATTTGGATAGCGGGTGGTTGCAAGCCTACCCACTGCTAAAAGCCCTCCCTCAGCTCAAGGGAGGAGTCACTGGTCCCAGGGATCAACTGACTACTGGGAACAAAATAATCAAAAACAGGAACAGGTGTGGGGGGGTCAAAGGAACAAAAGCAGGGAACCAGAGGGGGAGACCAAGCAGAGAACCCCAGACAGCACCCACTGCTCCCGGAAGGTATCTAGGGAGTCAGCGCATGCTGCCCAAAGGAACTCTGCTCAGAAAAGAAGAGGAAAAGAAGCCATCTTGGGGCATTCTCATTTCTGAGCAGATATAAGGGGCCAGAACTCTTGCAAGCTGAGAAGGATGTGCCTTTCAGTCAAGGGAGCTGATATCCCCTGGAACTGAATGTATGTAAGAAATCTGCCAAGGCAAAAGATCTTTCACTCAAGAAGACAAAGGAACCAAGCACTTTGGACTTCATGGGAGATGCTGGCCAAGCAACTGCCTTGCCAGAAGGAGGTACAGTAGAATCTTACCTTGAACTGAAACTAGTCTGATAAATTGTCGGAAAGTACTTTTTACTTTTATTTGTGTGAAATCATTTCTGATTTTATCTGTTGTACTGAAACTCACGTAAAAAACTGTCTTTTGTTAATAAACTTGTTTTACCTCTCATCTAAAAAAAAAATCTTCTGGGAGAGGGGGTGGACTTACTGAGTTGAATTCTGGATCAATTAAGTGGGTCTTCATTGACCACTCAGTCAAACCAGTGAGACCGAACTGAGTGCAGCAGTCAGTATGAAGCTGGTGTAATCTTATAACCTGAGTCCCAGTGAGAGGAGATCTCCAGGAGCAAGTACAGTGGTATCAGTTACGTAATCAAGATTTTCTAAGGGGAATCCTTGTTGCAGCATAGACCCTTTCAGTTATACCAGCTAAGCTGATTTGCACATAACCTTTGCAATAGTGAAATGATTGTCCACCTGAAATAGAGCTACATGCAACAAATTTCAGAAGACACTGCTGTGCATTACAAGTTTACGTGTAACTGGGTCACTAAAAAGTGTGGAAAATCCCCTGAGCGACCTAGTTACACCAACCTAACTGCCAGCAAACAATTCCTGTCAGTGTAGCTACTGCCTCTCAGGGAAGCAAAGTATATATGTGGATGATAGGAGGAGCCCTCCCATCAGCATAAGCGAAGTGAAAGTGTAGTCAAACCCTGAGCTGCAGAACTCGAATCTCAAAAGATGCCATAACCAACTTGCAATCCACTCTTAAAGATTTAAAAGATGTGTTTCTCCAGTATTTTCTCCACCTCTCTTTTTTAGTGTTCCTAACGCAACAGAGCCCAATATAGCTCTAGTTGTTTTTGTTTTTTTTAACACATTATTTTTGCATAGGGATCATTAATGCAGTATGGTTCTGTAAACAGTGGATTGGGGGGTTTGCTAAAATTCACTATTACTGAGCAAGAAGAAACATACAGTACAGCTTTGTGTTGAACCCACAAATAAATACAGTTACACAAAAGTAGTGCTCTGTCATTTTCTGTCTTTTTTTTTTTTTTTTTTTACTTTTTCTGCAACTGTAAGGTGGGAAATCTTTTTCTTTAAAAACCACAAAGAGAATCATTTTTAAGATCCAACTACTTTAGCCCAAATTTTAGGAGTCTGCTACTGGAAAATATCCCATAACTTTTATATAATGTAGTTTGAAAAAGCGTCTGTAGGATAATCTAATTCTTCTGATGCTACTCAAATGTATCTACGGTAACCAGAAGTACTTCCAATTCCTGCTATGCAATGCAAATTTGACTCACAATGCTTTCTACTGCTTCCATAAAGTTTAAAGATGCAAATAATACTCTGCCTCGCACTTCTGGAAAGGCTGAGATCAACAATATATCTGACTCAGGGCTAATGCCTAGAAACAGAGTGACTGGCTAAGTTAAATATATTGAAATTTATGGAAAAATGTGATTCTCCTTTAAAATGCTATATGAAGAAACCTCAGATCCAAAAAGTGTATCTCAAATGAGGTCACACCTCCTATGCGTACCAAATACATTATGAAATCCGCCCGCCCCCCTTCCCCCCGTGACATCCAAAACATTATTTAGTTAAGGAAGATTTGACTGCGTGGCCAATCACGCACAGTTCTGGTGAAGCAATACGAAGTACAGACTGTCCTGAGAAATGCTCATTACTGCAAAGCCATTTTTCACAGAATTTCCTTTTCAGAAGTTGATTCTGTGTAACTGCAATTATCAGCTGCACTCTCTAAATACTCAATAATAGTTCAGGACTTTGACTCTGTCACAGTCACATGTTTCACTGTAAATAGTTCAGGTAAAGAAGGTACAGTTCTTGAAATCTGAAATAAAACACCAATCATAGAATGGTCAGCATTAAAAAACCCTGCAACTTTCTGTCTCCCTATGTCTGTAGTACTAGGGCTTAATTCTTCTACCCCACTACTCTTGTACGCTATTCACTATGAAAGCCTGCTGAAATCAGGGTGACAGATTCATGTGAGATGGATTACCCACAGAAGTGAGCACTGCAGGACCGAGGGCTTACATAATAATTAAATCTCCTGATGTGCTAAGGAGGTTTAGTTCTCCCTGACCATTTGACAGTGATCGCCCATGCCACATGGGACGATCAAGTAAGGGCAGCAGCATTCAATGTGAGTGAATATGCACACAAAGCCTCTGAAATGTCATTAAAGCCTAATGTTTTGCAAGAGTGTGTGGTCTCGGATTTGGAGGACTTCACTCGATACAGCTTGGATTTGAATTTAGAGGCGCTGAATAGTCACAGCTCCAACAGGCTCAAAGTATGTTCAGTTGAGCAATGAAATCAGTAGGCCCGAGATCAGGAAGCAAGGCTCAAGGGCTTTCAGATTTTACACAGCAGGATGCCCCAGCTGTCTGCAGAGGGCACTCAGTGACTGAGAGCGTCCAGCTGCAGCAGCATTCCTTCCTCCCTTGGTTTCGTCTGAGACAAGATGAGGAGGGGAAACAGGATGAACTTAAATGAGCAAGTCTACATTTTCAGGAAAGGAAAGGGAAGTGACTGCCACCATGAACCTTGGACGCACCATGCTGGGCGGGAGAAGGGCGCACCAGAGGGGAAGAGACGAATATATTCCAGATATTTTTAACAGGACAAAATAAAACACAAATAGATGGAGACTTGGCAGGAATAAAGAAAGGAGGAGGCTGGGTGACTTACAGAGCCTGCGAGAGAATGTCACTTTGAATTCCTTTTAAAAGGGGGAGGGGGGGGAGTTTACCAAGTCAGCCATGGAGGAGAGGAGGAAACGTACCTCCAACACCAAGGGACCACATCTGTTCTCATACAGGTGAGAATCAGAAGCAACTACACTGAAGCCAGGGGAACAACACTGGTGTAAAGGGGCAGATGATCAAACGCCAAAGTTTAACTGCCCAAGATGCACTGGGGCTCACCATGGTATGGCTAAAGAAAAACAGCAGCAGCAGCAAACTTTCATGTTCTCTTATGGGAAAATACACACAAAAAGTTTGGGCTTCCTCTCTCTCACACTCACACTGCAGCCTTCTCCATCTTACAAATGGGAAACAACACCTGTAGCTCGCTTTCCACTTGTGCTTCCCCCCGCATCTCACAAAACATCTTTGACAGGGGTTGGGAAGTGTTAAATCCATGTGGATAGATGGAACAGTAAATAAAGATTATAGCACTCAGGATCACATCATTTCCACCCAGAGAGGGGAGAGTATCCTACCCCCCACCCCAAATTACCTCCAGAGAGTGCCTCAGAATGGGGGGCTTGATCAGCGAGTTCAGTTTCCCACCAATTATTTGGGCCAAACTGCTGGGGGCAGAATCTCTCTACCAGTGGTTCCCAACCTTTCTAAGTACGAGGACCCCTTTTTAAATGTCAAAAATTTCATGGACCCCAAAATGATAATAGTTGTTATAGGGGACTGCCTGCAGACTGCAGAAGGGCAGTGGAGCACCTGGTCCCTGCCTGCTCCCAAGGCATGGGGACATATCCAGAGTGTGGCTGCTCACAGCAGGCGAATACCAGCACCTGCAATCAGTCTCTGGTAACAACTAGTATACATACAATTTAAATTTTACAGCCCTCCCTGACATGAATTGCTGACCGGCAGCAGCTGGAGCCAAACATATTCACGGACCCCTTGCAACGACTCTGCGGACCCCCGGACCACAGGTTGGGAACCGCTGCTCTATACCATTGGTTGTCAGACATAGGGTTGGGACCCAGTACTGGGTCGCAGACCCTCAAGCAACGTTCCCTCTAATTATTCGTAGCCTGTGTGCGCAGACAATTTCTTTGTGCGCGCAAAATCATTTCTTTGTGAGCACCAATATTAGCACTATTGAATTTTTTTGCGCACACTTTATTTTGTTGCGTGCGCAGGTTTCATGACCGGTGGGCGCACGCACCCGTGCCCAGCTTAGAGGGAACAGCGCCCTCAAGCACTGGGTCGCGGCACCGCTTGCGGCCACTGCCAAAAGACCGGAGTGCATTGCTCCGAGAGGTAACAGCCGGGTGGCGGGCATGAATGATTTTTTTTCCGCTGGGTCCCCAGGGAAAAAGTTTGCAAAACACTGCTCTGTCCTGCCTGGAGAGGTTTCACAGGGAAACTCCTCCAAGGCGGGGAGACTCAAGCCGTTATATCGCAGGGACTTTGCCTCCTTGGCAGTGGCCCTTCCAGCCAGGGCTCCTGGCAAGTCGCCTCCCCAGCGGGCTCACCCACCCCCCGGCCCGGAGGAAAGCAGAAGGGCCCAAACCTTGGAGCAGGGGGGACTGGGAGAGCTCGGGCCGGTCCTCGGGGAAGGAGTCCAGCAGCCTCCTGAAGAGGCGGCCCAGGTCGGAGTAGCTGCGGTGCAAGTAGAGGACGTTCCTGTCCGACCACTCGGTGCGGATCTCGAAAAACTCCTCCTCGTCCCCGCGCCGGCTGATGATGAGCCTGCGGATGCCGTTCACCCAGCAGCCCCGCACGTACATGTTCACCAGGGAGGTGCCTTCAAAGACGGCCGAGGCCATCCCGCCGCTGTGCAAAGCCCCGGCTCGCTCGCGCCTCAGTTTCCCCGCGCGCCGCGGAGGGCGGCCGGCGGGGGCTGCATGCTGCGGGCGGCGGCCCGAGCAGATCCGCCCGATGTGGCAAGAGAGGAGGGCGGAGGATTGCAAAGCGACCGCCCCGTCCGGGCTGCCCCGGAGCCGCTCCCAGCCGCGCGGGCCGGCCCGAGCGACCGCCCTCCGCGCGTATAAGCCGGCGAGGCGGGTCCTCGGCCAAGCGAGAGGAGGGCCCGGCTGCCGGGGCGAGCTCGCTGCGCGCCGCTCAGCGCCCCGGGAACTTCTCCCGCCCCGTGGCCCCGCCGCAAGTTCCCTGCCAGCCTCGGCAGCGGCGGCGGGGAAGGAGGAGACAGCCCCCCTGCCTCGCTCAGCACGCACGGGGTGTCAAAGGCAGAGCCCGCTGCTTTGGAGAGACGCATCTCCAGCCAGGCCTGCTCCGACGGGTAGCAAATACCCAGGCCTGCAAGGGAGCACAGGGAGGTGCCAAAAAGGACATTGGGGGAGACATGGAGTATTCATGGAATCGTCTTCAAATCAAATCAAATCATAGGGCTGGAAGGGACCTTGTGAGATCATCCAGTCCAACCCCCTGGGAATTGAACCCAGGACCTTCCACATGTTAAGCAGAGGTGCTAGCCGGTTTGGGAGGCCCCCTGGAACCGTTGCCCCCCAAAATAAGGTAGTCTGTGACATGCCAGCATCCTTCAACCCCATAAGTAAAAAGCCAGACAAAGTCATGTGTTTTAAAATGCCTGCCAGAGGGAGGACACGAAGGTAAAAAGGTGGACGTGGCCTCCTTTTGCCTGACAGCGGGTAATCCTAACCAATTTCCAAAGGGGTAGCCAGGTTAGTCTCGTCCAGCAAAAAAGAAAACAAGGAGTTGTGTGGCACTTAGAGACTAACAGATTTATTTTTCGCATGAGCTTTCGTGGCAGAAAATCCCACTTCCTCAGTGCTTCGAAGATGGGTGAACCAGATGCCAAAGGCTGGAAAGGAGGACAGGGAAGTACGAAAAAGAGGCCGTTGGAGAAGACGTGGAGGAAATGGAGTTTTAATGGAATAGTCTTCTGGTTTTAGGGGGCCCTGAAATGCTTTCCCCCCAAAATTAGGTATTCTGTGGCATTCCAGCATACTTTAACCCCATAAGTAAAAAGCCAGGCAAAATCATACGTTTTAAAATGCCTGCCAGAGGGAGGACGTGAAGGTAAAAAGGAGGACATTTCTTCCTTTTGCCTGACATCTGGTAACCCTAACCAGACACCAAAGCATGGAAGGGAGGACAGGGAAGTACAAAAAGGAGGCCATTGGAGGACACATGGAGGAAATGGAGAATTAATGGAATAGTCTTTTGTTTTTAGGGGGCCCTGAAACACTTTCCCCCCAAAATAAGGTATTCTGTGGCATTCCAGCATACTTTAACCCCATAAGTAAAAAGCCAGACAAAATCATCTATTTTAAAGTGCCTGCCAGACGGAGGAAATGAAGGTAAAAAAGGGGACATGTCCTCCTTTGGCTGACATCAGGTAACCCTAACCAGACACCAAAGCCTGGAAAGGAGGACAGGGAAGTACAAAAAGGGGGCCATTGGAGGACACAGGGAGAAAATGGAGTATTCATGGAATAGGCTTCTGTTTTTAGGGGGCCCTGGAACGCTTCCCCCTAAAATTAGGGTGTTCCAGGGTGTTCCAGCATACTTGAACCCCTGTAAGTAAAAAGCCAAACAAAATCATGTATTTTTAAAATGCTTGCTGGATGGAGGACATGAAAGTAAAAAGGAGGACATGTCCTGTCCTCCTTCTGCCTGACATCTGCTGACCCTAGGGAGGACAGGCTTGGGGATGAGCGTCTGCTGCATTCAGTCTTCCTTTCCTCCTCAGTATTAGCTATAGCAGGACAACAGGGCTACGTTCACACACAGGGGGTTATTTTGATCCAACTTGTTTCGAAACAACTTGTATCGAAATAAGAGGTTATTTCAAAATAAGTTAATTCGAATTAACAGTTTGTTAATTCACATTAAGGAAAGAAGCTCAAAGTGAAATAGCAGGTTCACACAACAGTTATTTCAAAACAAGTCACCGTTGTTTCGAAACAACATGTTCAGACGGCATTGTTTCGAAACAATCATTTAGAAACAACGTTGTTTCGTCCCCACATGGGGTATAAGTTATTTCGAAACAGCACTGTTGTTTTGAAACAATGGAACACGTTGTTTAGACACAACCGTGCGCCGTGTAAACAGGGTAATTCTTATTTCGAAACAACCTCTGTTGTTTCGAAATAAGAGTGCTGTGTGAACACACCCCAGGAGTCTGTACGGGTGTTTCTGCATCTGAAGAGTCACGTTAAAAGAGCATGATGCAAAATTTAGGATTAGAGGAGAAGCAGGGGGGAAGGCTAGCAAGTTTGCTGGTGACAGGTTCCAGAGAGGTAGCTGTGTTAGTCTGTTTCAGCAAAACGAGTTCTCTGGCACTACTGCTTTTGCTTAGGGTTACCAGATACCAAAGCATAGAAAAGAGGATGGAACTATGAAAAGGAGAACGTTGAAGGACACATGGAGAAAATGTAGTATTAATATAATATTCTTCTGGTTTTAGGGGGCCCTGGAACACTTCCCCCTAAAAATAAGGTGTTCCCGCGCATTCCAGCATACTTGAACCCCTGTAAGTAAAAAGCCAGACAAACTCATGTATTTTTAAAATGCCTGCCGGACAGAGGACGTGAAGATAAAAAGGACATGTCCTACCTTTGCTGGTCCTTCAATCAGCTCTGAGAGCCAGCATAGGAGCCCGGTGGACCAAGCCCTGCAAAAGCATTGTGTGTTCTTATAAATCAACAGTTTTGTTTCAAAGTTCAAACCTACCCACTACCAGATCCTCATTAAGCTTAAGGAGAAATCAACCATTGGGTGACTGTGTCTAAGGCAGAGGTTGCATTTGGCTATTGGGGGCCCTAAGCTAACACCCATTGCATGGGGCCCCTATAGGTAGAGCCCTGCAAATCCACCGATATCTGCAGATATCCGCCTTATACGCGCATCCACGGATACAACATGGACATCCGCAGACCATTTCTTGTGGATGCTCATCGGATGCAGATCCACATATTTTTATCTGCACAGAGCTAGAGCCCTACAAATCCACGGATATCTGCAGATATCTGCCTTATATCCACATCCGCGGATACAACACAGATATCCATGGGCCATTTCTTGCGAATGCAGGTCAGATATGGATCCACTTATTTGTATCCGTGCAGGGCTCTACCCATAGGCCCACAACTCCCTGCCCCCACAGTCCCAGCTCCCCCACCACGGACCCGGCTCCTTTGCCTCTAGCCCTGGTTCCCCCACTGCTGCCCCAGCTCCCAGCTGCTGGCCCTAGCCCCAGGAGCCAGGTCCTCTTGCTGCCGACTGAGGCAGATGCAGCTTTTGGGGTAGGTGAAGTACGTGACGGGGCCCCTTTCTGCTTAGGGCCCTAGGTGTGTGCCTGCTTTGTCTACCCCAAAAGCTGCCTCTGGTCTAAGGCAGGAGTTTTAAAACTCTGGGTGGAGATATTGGGGGGAAAGTCATGAGCCATCAGCCCCCCTTGCATGCCACATGTGGATAAGGATGGCATAGTATGGGAGAGAGGGGACATCTGTTTTGTTTAGATCCATGTTGTCATTGTCTGAAATATTTTCCAAGAGGGTCCCAATAAAAGAAGTTGGAGAACCTCTAGTCTAAGGTCTGTCAGTTAAGAGAGCTACCTGCCACTCAAGAGAAACCTCTTATAAAGTGGGAAAGGGGGATCATCTAGCTGCTTGAGATGCTACATATCTGAAAAGCACAGGATACTTACTAGATCCGTAGTAAGTGAAGGCACAACATCAGACATGTTTGATTAGCCCCTTTATGAAGATTTTGGGTGGAGGTGAGAGGGAAAGAATTCTGCTGCACTGAAGCTCTTTACTTCTGACACAGCAGAACCACAGAGAGAGAATTTTGGGCACCTTCCCTGGAGCCTACACTGGGCAGAAGTGAGGGAAGACCACTGGTTCCCACATTAACCTGCTCTTGTATGCAGTAGCACATCAGAGCTGGTTTGTTGAGATGATAAACTCCTAAAGTTCCTCAGACCAGGACTGCAGCCAGCAAACCAACAGCAGTGGACACACGTGGAGGACAGAGGCAAGAAGTAATCAGAGCTATGGAACAGATACCTATAGAAATGGTGGGATAGCTACTCTGAGAGCATTGCAACTGAATCAGTTTAGCATGCTGTTGGGGGGAGGGAAAGTGGTGTAGCTTTTTTACATGGCAAGTACTTTATAAAGCATCGCTGTTTACCTTTGTGATTTAGGTGCTGCTGAATTTTTAAACACTTTAAAATAAAGAAAAGGTGGGGAAGATGGTTGACACATGGTTTAAACTAGGTTAGCTGTCCCCAGCCATTTCCTTTATAGGGACCACTGCATCATCATCGAAATCTTTTGAGGATCACATTCTAACCACAAAATGTGCAAAGAGCATTGGTTCACACTGACATCACACAAAAGTGCAATTATTTAAATTCAGAGAATGGTGTATTACACAAAGATGTTTGTGAAGCAAATTACATTGTGAATAATAATGTAACATCAAATATGATATATAAGAGGTACGCAGGATTATATTATTATTACATTATCTTTCTCCCCATGGACCACCTGCAATATCCTCACGGACCACCAGTGGTCCACAGAGCACAGGTTGGGAACCCCTGAACTAGGTGAAGGCTTGAATAAGTAAAATCCTGTCCATTTTCACCCGGTTGGTAGGAAGTACTGATTATTCACTACATCATTCTGGCTTCAAGTCACACAACAGATAAATTTTAATCCTTTTCCCAGGGGAGGGGCGGACAGACACGCACACACACCATTGACTCAACTTCTTTATCAGTATAGCTGTGTTGAATCCATTCTAAAGTGCAATAGACTCAGAAGAAAGCAAACCACAGATGAACCGTATTTCCCCAAATGGAAATTTCTAAGGCCATTCATATTAATGCCATTCTACTGAAACAATTCTGGACTATCGATACCCAAGGTTCTTAAGATATTGAAATGGATCCTGCCCCAGTCAAACTAAATTGTGACTAAACTGACCTCCAGAAAAGAAGGATTGGTTCGAAGGGTGACAAATAAAAGTAAACCAAATAAGAAACTCCGAAACCTACACGTAAATTTCACACACTGTTGCCCCCAGCATACAGTGCAGTGTGTGGTAAAGTCCCACCCACTCAGCCTTGGCTCACCACAAAAAGATTTTCATATCACTGACAGACAAGGTTTCTCTTCTGTATTAGTTATTGGCTGTTAGGAATAGTCAGTGTGTTTTCAAGGAAAAGGGATTGATGTGAACTTTTGTACTGAGGGAAGAACTTAACACAGTTCTTTTTGTTGAATGGAGGCTTTTGTAATCTCTTCTCTTGTTCCAGTACATGGTGGTCTCCCAAGTTCTTCAATGTAAAAACAAAACAAGAAGAGAAGGCATTTTATTTTCTAACAGTTGCTGTGGTAACCCAAGGAGAGGGAGGAGAATATATCATACATCCTCATAAGGAAGTGAAACCTCTTTGAAGGCATCTATGCATCTCACTCATTTTTAAGATGTCAGCATTGTGTGGCTACTAAATATAGCAACTGAAGCACTTTTTTTGAACACTATTTGTTTAATTGTTTTTTTTTCATTACAGAAGAGACTAGGACTGATTTTTGTCGGTTGCTGTGTTCCCCAACTCCTGCTGAAATTAACTTGAAGGAGCCCAACACCAAAGAGATTGAAGTTCTCTTGTATTTAAGGTCTGTCCTGTTAGGTGCTGAGTACCCTCATTCCATTACTTCAATTCAACTTGCTTGGTTTGCTGATTAAAATCTGAACTGATCTTGTGACTTACCCTTCTCTGTATTTATCTATTCCCTTCCCTACTGTACATTCTGTTGCATGCATCTGATGAAGCAGGATTTTATGCATGAAAGCTCAAGCAATAAAATATATTTGTCTTTAGAAGTGCCACAGGACTCCTTGTTTGTTTTTATCTTGTGTAGCATTCAGCATCTCACAAGTCTGTGCCCTTGTGATTTTTTCATGTGTACAATTCACTTTTCCTTCCGTCTGAGCCGCCCCCCTCCCAGCCCCCACTCCCCAACCCAGTTTAAAGCACTCAAAGCAATGGAGAACTTAAACTTAACAAGAAAGCTTGTATGCATGTTACTGCCTGCGTATGAAAACTGATCCAATGCCAGAATTTTCAAACCTAGATTCCTAAAGTTAAGCCATATTTCAGCATATACATTGTATAAAAATACATCTTTTGATCCTTAAAGTGCTGAAAATGGGTTTACTCGCATGCTTAAAATTAAACACATACATAACTGTTCACAGGATCAGACCCTTACACCTCCAGTAAGTGATCATGTAGTATTGTACCAGAAAAAAGTTACCTAATTCGCTGAACACAAAGAGAGATGTGACTTAAGTATAAAGTGGTACAGCTTTAAAACTACATTGCTTCCTTCTTTTGGTGAAATTTTTTTTCTTAATAACCAACAAGGAGTCCTGTGGCACTTTTAAAGACTAACAAATTTATTTATAAATAAATAGACATAAATAGACTAATTTTATAAAATGGATTTGCAATGAGGGTGTAAAACCACAAGGAATATGCATCTTGCAAATGAAAATCATTGTGCCAGTTGTTTTTGTCATGCTTTTGTTTTCTGCTATTCAGTTTGCATATATACTTTTTAGAGGTACATACAGCAGAATTTGCATTCATGTACATGCAGCATGATAACAGTCAGTGGAGAAACATGACCTTGGAGAATTGGAAATACAAATATATTTTAAAGGAAGAGCCTTTATTTTAAAGACATTTGAATCCCTTTTTTGATAGTTTTTTTTAATACAATTTCTGTAGAAGGGTTATATTCCATGTTTAAGGGTGGAAAGCTGGTGTTTGGTTGCACATGGATACCTTAGCAAATAAAGATGCCATCTGAATGTATATTTTATGCCTTGAGGTTTGTGAAGTTAACTGATTGTCTTGTTACAGTCATGACATATTTCTAAAATGTGTGTATGCTCTAAGCCACTTAAATGCTTTTGATTTGTGTCTCAGAGTTTTTTCAGACTACCAAACCATAACTTTTGCTATCACGTGTTCTTACACAAAGGAAGGCTTTCCAGCAGGAATGAAATCCATTAAAAATAAATACAGTCCATTTCTATGCTTGCTGTAGTAGCCCACACCTTATAAAGCCTACCTTTGTGGAAGAACTGACCTTCAGTTCCAACACTAAAGCACACACAAAAATTAACATCCATAAAAGATGTCAATCTCAGAAATGTGTTCCCTTGTATTGTTGCGATCTGTTCTATTATAGCATCATGAGCACAATAAAGAGCCAGCTAGAAGAGAGACAAAGGAGAGAGAAATAAAAATAAATTGTGTCTACTTCTGCTGTCTTTGTTCTTTTCTCTGAAGTGCAGCAAAACTGTGACACTTTCAAGCATCTAACAAAGTGGAATTTCTCCCATGAAAGCTCTTGCAATAAATACTTTGGTTAGTCTTTAAAAGTGCCAGAGGACTCCTTGTTTATTTCACAGCAAGCACAGTCTGTAGGAGAGAAATTGGAGTCCATTGCTATGAGAATCCTGAGTACAGGATGCTCTCAGTCCTTAAATCTGCACTGTTTACAAGTGGCTAGCAAGTGGATTTGGACTCGGTATTTCCTGGTTCTGTGACTGACCAGATGGGTGACATCAGGCATGGAATTCTACTGCTCTGTGCCTGTTCCCTGATCTGAAAAATGGGGATAATGAGACTTACTTTTCTTCACTGAACCCTTTGAAAGCCAACTGATACATTTAAATGGCTATCTATTGAAATTACTGCTAAATAAAAGAAATAATTAAAAGAACAAAAGGGGGGAAAAAAGAATAAGGAAATTGACCTGATGATGTAACAACCCAGCACCCAATCCTCTGAGGTCACTTGACAGCGAACATTGGCCTCCTTGCAGGTTCCTTCCTGAAGTAACAAGATGGCCAATCTAAATACCATGGGTGAAGAACCAAGTGGAACTTACAGCCCTGATTAGGCTGGGTTTTATCATGGAGGAGATAAAAGACTGAGGACAGAGTTAGCTCCCTGTTCCGTTGTTCTGCTCTTTTGCCTACAGCATTGGAATAAATGAGCTATTCACGTAGTCCTTGCTTTCAGGAATGATCCAACTTGGCATTTACAAAGCAGTGAGGGTAGGAACTTTATTCCCTTACCTAAAAAGTAAAGGGAAGATGATGAGTTTTTAAAACCCACCCAGGCCCAACTATACCACCTGCAGTCAATGTGGAATGGGTGCTCTCCTTCAATTCTTTGTTGTTACATCCTGCCTGGTAGAACTTTTTTGCTTCTGTAATTTAGAGTAATGCTTCATCTTTTTAGTCTTCAGGGAATTGTTATTCCCATGACAAGATCTTTCCTCTGAAACCCTGGAAGGAAGCCCTGGATTAAATGGATCGGGGATGGAAACATCCTTTCATGCTACTAAAGGATGGTCTATCTGAATGAGGGAGAGCTCTGTTGGAATGCTGCGTTCTAGCTATGTTCGCCTCACTCCTGCAGCTGGGTCTGACCCTATGAGGTGCTGAGTACCCTTCAGTGCTTACTGAAGTCAATGGAAGCAGAGGGCATGATGTGCCAATAACTGACTATTCGTAATATAAATGGTGCTGATAAAGTATGTATAAATTATTATTAGATTTATAGCATGTTTTCTTGTTTAAAACTGCTTGAAAGAGCCCCTCCTTTCCCTCAGCACTGACACTGAATTTGATTAGCTAGAAGAACCTGAAATTCTTGTCATTAAAAAGTGTATTATAAATGCTCAAGGATCTATAACCACATTTGAAAGCATATTCATGCCAAAGGGTAAGCTAGCCTCATCTAGCTAAAGAACACTGCTAGTTGAAACAGTTTTATATATAAAAGGTTGTATACAAAGTATCTCTTTAATGTGTTTCTGGCATGGCAAAATACACTAAAAATGGACTAAATCAACCTGCAGTATACCAAAAATATGATGTATATGCATCGTTCAGGGTCTCAGCTTAATATAATCTTATCAGTTTGGATAAAAAGATTTATGTGCTGGAATTTACAGTTTTTGCAGTTATTCCTTTTATAGCCTAATAATACCAACAATCCAGCTTTTATGTAGCACTTCTTATCAGTAGATCTCAAAGTGCTTTACAAAGGCTGACAAGTACTCTGACTTTACAGATGAAGCTGATGCCGGTGAAGTGAATTGCCTAAGATTACACAGGAAAGAGAGGCTTGAATGTAAATCGAAATCTCTTAGCTATTTGAGAGTTATTGTTTTATAAAGTTAAAAAACTGCATGGTTCCAGAAGGAAACTGCATTTTTAATACCTGCAATCACCAAGATCAGTGTATCTGCAAATGTACTGTCTGTTTGCCCTAAAGAAGAATTCATCCATTCATATAGTTTATTGGCTTTCAGATTCAAAGCTGCTCTAATTCCCTTCTCTTATTTCTTTTCTAAAGAACAGCAACCTAGGCTAACCTAATATACTAGGTGTGGCCAAACTGTGGTTCAGAAGCCGCATGCAGTTCTTGAATGAAAAAGTGTGGCTCACGGAAGAAAACCAGAGGAAAGCAGCCTCAGCCTGTGCCTAGCCACCAGAGGGGTGGTGGCTGGCCTGGGGGAGCCAGCATCAAGGCTTGGAGAGAAGAGCTGTGGGGAAAAGAGCAGCAAGGTCGGAGGGGGTAGGGAGAAGTGGTAGCATGGTTGGGACAGTGGGAAGAAGCTAAGTTTTTACTGTATATGTAGGCCTAGTTTTCATGGTAACCTTAAGTAATTATTAGAATCTGACATTGGTAGGATCAATATTTGCCCTCTTTTTATGATAAAGTGTGCAATGAATTTTAAACTTAGTAGCTAAATTATGGCTATATGCCTCAGTATGGCTCTCAAAGTTTTAATAATCAACTTGCATGGCTCTTGAGTTCCATAAGTTTGGCCACTCCTGTAATATACTAACATTTGGAAGGTCAGTGGATTACCCTTAGTCAGAGTCATTTTGTGATTCATGATGTTGATAACTGAAATAAATGCTATCCTCACTCTCCTTCCAATACATTAACCCCTGCTTCAGCCTCTCTCTCTTTTAGGTCCTGATCCTGTGAAGTGCTCAGCACTCTGGCCAAGTACTTTAAGCACATGCCTACAAGTTTTGCTGACTCAGGATCAAACTGCGCAGCATCTTACAAGATGAAAACCCATAAGTATCTGCACAGTCCAAGAAGACATTTGACAGAATGAAGTCCCCGTGCATCCAGAGCTTCCATTGAGAATCAGTGGGAATCTTGGGTATGAAAGAAATGTGGGATCAAATCCTTGGTGTGAAGAGCAATGGCTGTCAAATTGCACGGATGCACATCACTCTATCAACAACACGTGGCTTGTCTACATTTCCTACTTCAAATACTTCAAGTTAAAACAAGCATAAATGATTCAATGTGTCTGCATAACATATGCAGAGATGTAAACAACTACCACTACAGAAATGAGAGCAATTAACTGATAATTACAGGAGATATTTCAGAATAGCTGTAATTTACATCATTACTGTAAAAAAACCAACCAAACAAACAAGGAGTCTTGTGGCACTTAAAGACTACAAGACTCCTTGCTTTTTTTGCTTTACTAGACTAACACAGCTGCCCCTTTGGATCATTACTGTAGTGACAGAAATTAAATTTGAGCTCTTCATACTAGGTAGTTCAGGCTGTGTACAATAATCCAATCATCAGCTTTTACTAAACCTCCACATTTTTAGTTCCATAGGTTTCAAAGCAGAGTCTTTTAGCAGAGAACAGGGTTTCAAGCCAGGCTTTTGTTTTGGAAGTTCCTGAGAGTATAACTCCTGAATGATCAGAGTAGGAAATTCATTACTTCTCCTCCCTTCTCCACACACACAGAGGGTGTGTTCACACGGCAGTCTAATTTCGAAACAACAGAGGTTGTTTTGAAATAAGAAATACCATGTTCACAAGACGTACCGTTGTTTTGAAACAACTTAAACCCCATTTGGTGACGAAACAACATTGTTTTGAAACGATTGTTTTGAAACAATCCCGTCAGAACATGCTGTTTCGAAACAACAGTGACTCGTTTCGAAATAACTGTTGTCCAAACTTGCTATTTCGATTTGAGCTTTTTTCCTTAATTCGAATTAACATTTTCTTAATTTGAATTAACTTATTTTGAAATAACACCTTATTTCGATACAAGTTGTTTTGAAACAACTTGTATCGAAATAACCCCGTGTGTGAACGTAGCCATACATCGTTGTTCTTATTTAGTTTCACAGTCCCTTTCATGCCCTAGAAAGCTGTTCTGGGTTGGGGAAAGGAGGGGATGAGTGAAATACAAATAAAGCATGAATAACACACAGAACTATTTTCCTTTTTATTCTATATTTGTAAGTGTTCTATTTTTCTAACTCTTCCCAGGAGCAAGACAGAATTCATTCCCTTCTTATTCCCCAGTGCTTTTTTTCTTCCAAAAGGGTGCTTGTAGTTAATCTCTGTTGTTTTCTATTGTGCTCTAGTCCTCAGTGGTACTTAACAGCAGCTGTGTGCATGCTTGTGGGTATTTTTTTCACATTATGAATACAGACATTTCTTTTGGGATGCTTTTAAGTCAATTACTAAGTTGCTTTTATTAAGCCCCCCCATTTCCCCCAGAAGTCTGCTGTTTAGTTAAAGGATTATAATATTTTATGACCTCTAATGTTCCCTTCTATGCTTTCATTGCCACATATTTAAGAAGAGGCTATGACAGGTCACAAAGCATCTTTTTGTTTCTTCACATAGCACAATATACAGTGAGGTGCTGAGCACTCATCTCACATTAGTTTCAAAGCATTTCTTTTGAAATTAATAACTCATCTAAAACCTGTTAGGGAATGCAGGTTGGATGCTCATTTGACCTGTAGAAAGCTGCTGCCTGTCTCCTTAAGTGAAGCCAGGTAAGTTACTTCAACCAAAAGTTTAATTGGTACCTTAACTGAACACTTCACAAGATCTTGGACACCTAAATGAGCAATGCACAAAGGCTATAGGGCACCTAAGTGTTGGAAAGATGAGAGTTTCCCAGACAGGCAATTTTTAAAATGCCTTAAACCTGGTCCTGTAGTTACTTCCTACATGAACCTCATAAGGATTACTTTAAAGATACTAGTACATAAAACCCATGGGAGTTGAATCACAGTATCCGCAGAATCTGATTCTTGGTTTTCTTTTGACTTTCCTTTTTACATGTATTTATAGGCTCAAACATTACATACGATCATAGCTGGTACATATGAAGATGGATTGCACAATCTGCCCTGTGGCTTCTGCTCTCCTCTGTATTCCTCTTAGACAGCCACTCCCTGGAAATTGCAATTGCAAGGCATGTTGATTTGAAGGTTGTAACTTCAATTCAATTTTTCCACGGTATTTCCCACTGTTTCTCCAGTTTTAGAGCTGCTCTCCTGGTAGCAATAGTGATAAATGGTGATATAGTCAGGACTCCAGACATCCACCAGCATTTCAGAGACCATCATTTAACCCTACTCAGATGTGATCTACATAACACAGTAGTTAAAAATTTTGGGGTTCAGCCAGTGGGAGCAGCAGGGGGAAATTTAAGGGAGAAAAATAAATATCTTAACGTGCAATTTGCATAGTGGCTGAAGAGATGTAAGAGTAGCAAATATATGAGGCATTGTGTCCTCTTCTATTCTCCACAAAAAGCCATATTTAATATTGTTCATTCAATACATTTGGAATACTACAGACCTGATTTTCAACCCACTTCCTCTAGTGTTACAGTGGTATTACTCTGCTTCTATTCCACCGGAATTATATTCTCTATTTATGCTATGCAAATAAGGGAAGATTGTGGCCTTGTCTGCGGAGCTATCTAGACAGTGTGTAGCTATTTTACAACGACATCTAAAGATGTGCTCAGTACTTGATTTCTAAGTTGTAATACAAATGGATTCACTACACAGGAAGGCAAAAAGCATTAGCAGTTAACAGTGCTTTAAAATGGTTATTCAAGCCATATAATTCGGGAAGCAGAAAGCTCCTTGTAGCTCCCCTCCAGTCACACTGTGCACCAGTGAAAGGAGTGTGCACACACTGGCCCAACTTAGACCAGTTAAAAAGTGTGTAGTGACCAAACACGTCATATTGTTTCATAGCACAAACACAGTCCCTTCCACACAGACAAGACTAAAGTGCATTATAACATGGGATCTTGATCCAACAAATGATGCAACAGAAGTGGACTCTTAATTTTATCAAGTAATATCACAGGCTGAAGTCACTGATTTCTGTTGCACAAAGGTGAAATGTGTTACCTATTTTGCTATTTTGTTTTTTTAAGTAATAAATATTTTATTCCCCCTCCCCTGCCCACAAGCATCACCCTTTTATATATTTCATATTTCATAAAATATATTTCATGAAAATATATTACTTCATGAAACTATATTATTTCCTTTCAGTGTTTGCCATCCAAACACTGCAGCAGAATTCTAGTGAATGAGAACCACTCAAATGAAACTGACCTGAAATTATTTAAAAAAAAAAAAGGTGAAAATGAACTATTCCAGAGCATCCTGAATGTGAGGCAGGTTGCCAGAATTGCTCAGAGACCTCTCCCATGGAGAAGCACTCTCTGTGTGCAATGGCTATTGCCATTCATAATGAAGCATATGATGGTGAACAAGGGCTGCCTTTTCCCCAGTCCTTGTCTCAGAACAGTCCCCATGAGATTTATAGCTTGTTTGCAGTAGGGACTTTTATACCAGATCTCTCCTTGTTTACAGACAGCTCGCCCATCAACCTTAAACAGATACAGCAACTACAGACCTAACAACTGAAACATTAAAGCAAGCATCTATCCCTGCAACAAACCACATTGCCAAATTTGCCCATGTATCTGCACAAAAGACACCACCATTGGACCTCATCAAGTCAGCTGCTCCATCAAGGATTTGTTCACCTGCTTGTCCACCAATGTGATTCATGCCATCATGTGCCAGAAAAGCCCCACCTCCCCCACCTTATACATTAGACAAACAGGATGGTCTCTGAGCAAAAGCACAAATAGCCATAAATGACATTAGAAATAACCACATTCAAAAACCAGTAGGGGAACACTTCAGTCTTCCTGATCACTCCATCAGTGATTGGTTAATAGCCGTACTCAGGCAAATGGATATCAAATCAAAGCTTCAAAAACAAACTGCAGAATTGGAATTCATATGCAGATTTGACACCATCAAGTTAGGGCTGAATAGAAACTACGGGTTTTTTCTTTATTACAATAGGTAATTTTCTTTCTTCCCCTCCACCTCGCTTACTGCTGTTCTCCACTGCTTGAATCTAAACAACTGTTTTGATTTGCTCTAACAATCGGATCTAATCCTATGACTTAACACTTCCCTGCAATTATTTTGCTCCCATTCAATAACTTCCCCATCTTCGAGCATCTCATGAAGTGGGGTTTTCTCCCAAGAAAACTCATGCAATAAATACATTTGTTAGTCTTTGTAAGTGCCACCAGCTTCCTTGTTTGTTATGACAGTGTAGTTTTACCAATGCAAACCCCTATGTGCTTCCAATGCACAGTGTAAAGCCAGTCTTCAGTGAGATTACTCACAGTGTAAAGAAAAGCTTATGTATATATTTTGCAGTATCAGAGTCCTACAATGAAATCATGGCTCCACTGATATCAATGGGAATTCTGCCACTGACATCAGTAGGGCTGGGGATTCCCCTTTAGTCGTTTCCTTTCTAAAACTAAGTGAGTAGGATCTAGAAAAGACAGAACCAGAAGTGTAGGTGAAGGAACCCTAATCTACACTGCCTGCCATTTTTGACAGCTGTCGAAGGGAGATAAGCAAGTTACATAAAATAACTTGTATATTTCCCTGTGACTTCCTAATGACCAACAAGCCCCTTGTGTTGAGTCGAAGGGAAACATCATCCAGTTCAGGGGCCAGAGTTAATGCACTGACTCTCCAGTTGAATGAGTAGGTCTTCACGGACCCATTCAATCAAACTGGGATCTGACAGTGGTGAACTTGCTGCCATAGACAACCCCAGAGAAAAATAAAAAAGATGGGGTGAAATATATGAAATGGAAGAAGTGACAATTTAATACTTCTAAATTTCAAAGCATGCCAGCTTTTGTTTGTTTATTTAAATACACACTGAAACAATCCTAGGGCCTTTCAGCCTTCAATTCTAAAAGGAAAGATGCTTGAAGACAGGCTACGTGCTTGCCCTGGTCTAAACTGTGGGGAGATTTTGGCAGCAGTTGAGGGAAGATATGCAAGTTTCTTAAAAAAAACTTGCATTTCTGTCTTTGACTGCCTAAAACCTACTTAGTGCATTGAGTCAACAGGAAATGCCCTCCCGTTGACTCAACATTACGCTACTTGACGGGTGGTCTTCAGTGATTGACTTCCTGATCAGTTGAGCAGGTCTTAACATACCCATTCACTCAACTGAGATCGATCCAATAGCAGCAAATTTGCCACTGTCAGTGAAAACAAGCCGTCATCAGGTTATGAGATTGAGAACTAAAGAAAATTCAGACTGTAGCATGCCTTCACCTGCCCTGGCAGGTGGTGACCGGGGTGGGGCAGACTGCTCTTTTTTTCCTTCTTGCAGCAGCCCTGTTCATTAGTGCTACTTCATATAGGAAAGCAAACTTATTTGTTCAGTGACTTTTCTCTGTAGGCTGGCCAGATTCCTGTTTTGTGTTATGAAAATTACCTTAGTATTAGTCAAGAATGTATTCATTTTAATATAGTCAGTCTCCTGCAACACAGCAATCTCAGTAAAACAAGGGAGATACTTAACTTTTTTGTTCCACAGTGTCTATTTAAAATGCACCACTGCCCAAATAATTCTAGTTTCCTGTCAAAAAGAGTAAATCTAAATCTCACTTTTCCCTTCCTATCTAGAACAAAACTGAAGAGACCAAGGGGTGGCAAGAGTTAATGAAAGTGGTCTGAACTGTGGGGAAATTTTAGCAGCAGTCAAATGGGGCTATAATTTAAAATAACTTGTGTATCTCCCTTTGACTGCCTAATGCTCACCTACTGCAGTGTCTTCAGTGCATTGTGTAGACCAGTGGTTTTCAACTACTGTGCCATGCCACACTGGTGTGCCTTGAGAACCGTTAAAGTGTGCTCTGAAATGCTGTAACAAAGTAATGCAAATCAGTGTAAAACAAACATTGTTTCCTCTTCAACAATATTCTCTCCAACCAAAATTAAAACTCACAAAACTCCTGAAAACCAATCATCAAATTAAAAGTCTTTCGGTTCTAAAACGTGAACTTTCAGAATGCAGGTGGCCAAAGGGCAAAATTGTGATGACGTGGTTTTTTTTCTGGTAGATTTGAAACTTTAATGAATTTGATCCTTCTTTTTAGCTTATTGTATGCACTATGTTGCAAATCTCTCTAGTGAGACCTTACCCATAGTAAATGTAAGTAAATGTGACATTTATGAGCAATCAATTTAGCTGAAAAAAGTGGGTGTGCCATGGAATTCTTTGTCACACTGAACTGTGCTATGTTACTGAAAAGGTTGGGAACCACTAGAGTAGACAGTAAATGCCCTCCTATCAACACAAGGCTAAACTACTTGTGGGGGAGTGGTCTTAAGGCATCATTGAAATGCACATGCTGTGGTATGCTATTGAGAAGTTTCAATACATAATAATAGCACATAAATAATTACAGCATGTTAGTATATGTTATCTGAAGTGTTGTAAGAACATTGACTAATTAATCATTTACTTCCTCTGCAGAGTGTTGCAAGAATTCTTTCTTTTTAAAGAACAGATGAACAAAATGGGCTACAGAGACCTTAAATGATTTACCAGAGACCACACAGCAGATAAGCATCACAGCAAAGATTAGAAATCAAGAACCAATTGTATCGCGTATCATTATTTTTAACTTTACTGTTGGTTCCAAGGTTAATGGTGGGATAAGAACCCTGGTGGAGGAATCGGGGGAACCAACCATAGATTTCACAGAATCATAGAAACTGGAAGGGACTGTGAGAAGTCATCAAGTCCAGCCAAGTCCCCTCTTAAACCATCTCTGTCAGGTGCTTGTCTAACCTGCTCTTAAACACTTCCAATGATGGAGATTCCACAACTTGCCTTGGCAACTTATTCCAGTGGTTAATCACCCTGACAGCCAGGAATATTTTTCCTAATATCCAACCTAAACCTCCCTTGATGTAATTTCAGTCCATTGCTTCTTGTCCTATCATCGGCAATTAAGGAGAACAATTTTTCTCCCTCCTCCTCGTGACAACCTCTTAGATACTTGAAAACTGTTATGTCTGCTCTCAGTCTCTTCTTTTCTAGACTAAGCAAACACAGCTCTTTCAATCTTCCCTCATAAGTTAAGTATTCCAGATCTCTAATCATTCTTGTTGCTCTTCTCTGAACTTTCTCCAATTTGCCCACATCTTTTCTGAAATGAGGCACCCAGAACTGGACACAATACTCCAGTTGAGGCGTAATCATGTTAGCTTCTTAGGGTATGTCCACACACACTCCTTATTTCGAAACAACAGAGGTTGTTTCGAAATAAGGAGTGCCATGGCCACACGACGCACGGCCATTTCGAAAGAAGCAAACCGCTTCTTTTGAAATGGCCGTGGTCTTTGCGAAATAACTTAAACCTCGTTACATGTTGAAACAGAGTTGTTTCGAAACAGAGGTTTCGAAACAGCCCTGTTCGGACATGTTGTTTCAGAAC
>ML682060.1:6876874-7207613 GCA_007922195.1 Podocnemis expansa | reverse complement strand
ACATTGCTCCTGTCTCCCATGACAACTCAAATGTCTTGGAAAACACTTTCCTACTTCATACATGGCCCAAAACTTGTCTTTCAAAACAGGCTTGGTTTTGTGGAATAAGATTCTGCATACAATAACTCGGAAGGGGGAGGATGCTATGGAAAACAGCTGATCCCTAGTCTCAATGCCTCAGGGTCTCTGAAAAGCCTCAACTGTCCAGAGCTCCAAAGAGGTAGCTGTATTAGTCTAGTTCAGCAAAACAAACAAGGAGTCCTGAGGCACTTTTAAAGACTAACCCATTTATTTATTGCATGAGCTTTCATGGGAGAAATGTGATAAATAAATGGGTTAGTCTTTAAAAGTTCCACAAAACTCCTTGTTTAACTGTCGAGAGCTCAATCTACAGGCTACTGTAGAGTTGGCAAGAAGGAGTAGGGTATTTCATTGGCTTACTCCTTTTCCCTTTGACACAATGGCAGACTTTTCAACCTGTTTTCCTGACCACCACACTTGTAAAGGGAGTGCATGAGGTGCCCCTAAGTTTGTAAAGTGCTGTGGACAGGACTGAGGCTGCCATGGCCTCATACAAATGGCCAAATACAAAATGAACAAATAAAGAAACCCACCCAAACCAGCCAGACCAAAATAAAATAAAAAAAATACAAAATACACAAAAATAAATAAAGCAATGCAAAATAAAATCACACTGAAATCTAGGAAACAGAAAATAACTAACAACAATTTGTTAGTCTTTAAGTCCTTTTCAGCTTGTCTCCTCCCTGATCCCCTCAGTCAGTTCCCTCATTGCCTCCATTCCCTGAAGTTCCCTTCTGTCCTAAGAACTGCCCCCCATGGCTTCCCTGACCTGCCAGCTGCTCCTCCCCACCATCTCTTCTCTGAGTTGTGGGCTGCTACTTCCTGCTTCATGCCCCCAACCCTCCTCTGAAGGGTCCCTCCTCCCTGCCCCTCCTCTGAGCTGTCGGCTGCTGCTCCCTTCTCCCTCCTCCCCAGCCCCTGCCCCTCCTCTGAGCTCTCTGCTGCCAGCTCTGCTCCGGCTCCCCAGCCCTCCTATGAGCTGCTGGCTGCAGAGCTGCCTGACAGGCAGGAGATTTTAAATCCCCCAGCCTGAAGCAGCTCCCTGCCAGCGAGCCACATTTTTTATTTGAAGAGCCTCATGTGGCTCGCGGGCCACAGTTTGGCCATGCCTGGTCTAGATACACCACATCTACCGCTTCCCTGTTAGGCACAAGACTTGTTACCCCATCATAGAAAGCTATCATGTTGGTTTGACAAATCCATGCCATCACTCAGCATTTTGTTCTCTTCTAGATGCTTGCCAATGGATTCCCTAATTATTTGCTCCACTATGTTTCCTGGTGCAGAGATTAAACTGACTGGTCTATAGTTCCCAGGGTTGTCTTTATTTCCCTTTTTATAGATGGGCACTATATTTGCTCTCTTCCAGTCCTCTGGGACCTCTCCAGACTTCTATGATTTTTCAAAGATAATAGCCAATAGCTCAGATATCTCCTTAGTTAGCTCCTTGGATATTCTAGGGTGCATGTCATCAGGCCCTGGTGACTTGAAGACATCTAACTTGTCTAGATAATTTTTAACTTGTTTTTTCCCCTATTTTAGCTTCAAATCTTATCCCATTTTTACTGTTCTCCCCTACGTCAGGCATCCTGTCACCAACAACCTTCTCAATAAAGACCGAAATGGAGAAATCATTTAGTTTCTCTGCCATTTCCACATTTTCTGTTATTGTTTTTCCTTGTTTGTTGACTAATGGACCTACGCTGCCCTTGGTCTCTCTCGTATTTCTAATATATTTAATTTTTATTTTTTTTACTCTTTATGTCTTCAGCTAGTTTCCTCTTAGTTTGTGCCTTGGCCTTTCTGAATTTTAACCCTACATAACTCTGTTATTTCTTTATAGTCATCCTTTGTAATTTGACCTAGTTTCCACTTTTTGTAGGACTCAATCTTCATTTTTAAATGATTGAAAGTTTCCTGGTTAAACCAGGGTGGTCTCTTGCCATACTTCCTATCCTTCCTGTGCATTGGAATAGTTTGTTCGTTTGCCCTTAATACCATTTCTTTGAAAAACTGCCAACTGTCTTCAGTTGTTTTTCCTTCTAGACAGGCTTCCCATGGGATCTTACCTACCGACTGACTGAGTGTGCTAAAGTCTGCCTTTTTGAAACCCATCATCTTTATTTTGGTGTTCCCTCTTCCACCATTCCTTAGAATCATGAACTCTACCATTTCAGGATCTACCATTTCTATGTTATTAGTAATGTTAAGTTATAACATTCAATGTAATGTCTTCAGGTCCCGCCCCCATCCAAAATATGTTTAACCTGGGTACCTAAATCTAGTATCCTAAATAGAGCTGGTCAGAAATTTTCTGATTCAATTGCAAATTTGTTAAAATGTTCATCAAACCACAAGTATATTTTCATTGATAACCTGATGATGTTTCACAGTTCACAGGTTAGTGGCAGTGACCCTGCCAGTCCCCAGTCCTGTTCTCAAGGCTTCCCCACTCAAGGCCAGACTGCGAGGCAAAGCCTTGCTATACGTAAAGCCAAGGCTGTCCAGCTGGCCTCAGAATCCAGCCATAAGGTAGCCAGATATCCCCATTTAATTGGGACAGTCCAGATATTTGGCGCTTTCTCTTATATAGGCACCTGTTACCACCCCATCCCACCTTAGTCTTGCACACTTGCAATCTGGACACCTATCCAACCCTGGAATTAATTTCACTCAGCAGTTGCTGTTCCTAAGAAGCAAATTGCATTTCAGAAATACTATGGGCTCAGTGTTTGAAACACTAATTTTTTTCTCATTTCAGCAAGAAAATGCAAAGGTTTACAGTTTCAGTTCAGCTCAAACAAATTTTTCCCTCTGATTACTAGGTTTGTCAAACAAAACAAACAAACAATTAAATGGAAGTAGCCTGATTTTTCAGAGATACTGACCACTGAAGCACTGTTCCCTCTAAGCTGTGCGCATGTGTGCACGCACACAGGTCATGAAACCTGCGTGCACAGCAAACTAAAGTGCGCACAAAACAATTCAATAGTGCTAATATTGGTGCTCACAAAGAAATTGTCTGAGCACACAGTCTACGAGTAATTAGAGGGAACATTGCACTGAAGTCAATATCAATGTAGGTTTTCAGCAAATTTAAAAAAAAATATTAGGCTATATATTTAAGTTCCTAAATAAGGATTTAGGCACTTAACCTTAGTCACTCAGGTACAAAGTTAGGCCACAAATTGATTTATGCAATTGATTTTCTTATCTTAGCTGGTTTTTATTGGGTTACTTGAATGATAAACATCTGATTTTCTAGTCTAATTCTTTCTGAGCACCTGCCACTTGAAAATCAAGCCTCTTTAAGAAGTCTCAGGTTGGATACTGAAAAACTGAGGAATCAAAAAAAAAAAAAACAACCAAACCACTTGTTATTTTTGAGCGTTAGGCCTGTATAGTTTTCTCTTGTAAATGACTTCTTTTGGATGGAAATCATTACATTAAGAAAACTGAATTTGAGCTGTAGTCTTGCAAATGCTTACTCATGGAAGAAGTCCTGTTGAAAACCTAAGGAAACAAATCTTGAGGACTATGCAGGTGAGTCTTGTGTCTGCAGAATAACATTCTACAGATTCAGTCCATTGACCATTTTAAGGTCTCCCCTGTGACACTGTGAGTATCAGCCATTTCAGCTTCAAATCTATATTTGGGACACTGCTTTATGATGTGTTTACTGCTATGGATGTTCCTCCTGCAGTCACAAAAAGAGGAATCTTTGATTTTCCACTTATGGATCAAGTAGCCACATCTTCTATGCCTGATTTATTTAAATACCATTCACTATGTTCCAAAGTCGGTGTAGGAGGTCAAAATCAAAGGAGGGGGGCAGCTTGTTAGATCAGTGATAATGTGCTTATTTAGAACAACGGATGAAGTCCAGATAGTTTGCCATTCCCTGGACGGATCCAGAGACAAGATGGAATCACATGTGGTCCACGGTGGTTTTCATGATTTCAGGCATTGTTGGGGTATGTTGTCCATAATCTGACAGATGAAAAGTTCCAAGTAGTCTGCAGTGTGTTTCAGTTCTCATGCTGTGGCGTATCTCAACAGACAGCTGGAGGTTCTATGTTTTCTAATACAGAAAGCCATGGCAGAAGCGTTGGGTAGATGATAACCTTCAGATGGTCTACCCTGTTAAGTGGAAATCATGACTAACACTATCAAATTGGCAACTGAATATTGACTGTTGAACTCCTGGTGAAAAGAGTAACAAAATAAGCCTTTCATTTAGGTAAGTAAAGCAGGGCTTCCCAACTTTTTTAAGTGAATAAAAATTTGCCCCCCCCCGGTGCATGACACCACCGCAGACAGAATTTGTCCTGCGTGGGGCAGAATTTGGCTCACACCTCTCTCCTGCTGAGGAATGGGTGCTGCCACGGCTAAGGGCCCCTCCCACTGCCTAGGAGCTGCTGCAGCCATGGCCCCCTCCCCCAGCCAGGGAGCTGGAAGAGGCCATGACCCTCTGCTCGGGGAGCAGCCACAGCCCCTGTCCCACCATGTTCCCCACCCACCAGCCCGTTCTTAGCACCCCCTACTGGTTCCCCTTTCCCCCACCGCCCTTCCTCCCCCCATACCTGACGGTGCTGCTGCATCTGACCACCCCCAAGGATGCTCTCCCTGAGCATGCTCTGAATGCTCAGGCAGGGCAGGAGTTTTAAAAACTCCCTGCCTGAGGGAAGCTTCCTGCTGACCAGAAGCCTGGGTCTTCATGGCAACCAGAGACCCCAGCGGTCTCTGGCCCCAGCTCTTAGCCTGTCTGCAGCCCCCCCGGAGCCACTCTGTGGCTCCCCAGGGGTCCACAGACCACAGGAGTAAAGGATACTCATATATGTAGGGATTTGCAGGCCCCTTGAGCCTAACAACCAGCATGTGACTATTTGAGGAAATAATCTATTCCAGTTCACTATTTATTCTGGTGAGGAAAGCAAAATAGCTCAAACACCTCTCTAATGCTGCTTTCATTTCCTTTTATGCAGTGGAACACAAAAGGAGATATGGATTTGACATTCAGTTCTTGGAGAGGAAATTGAAGTAGCATTACCATAATTCTTCTAACATCCCATCTTATTTCCCACTTTGCATTTGACATGTGATTTGTGTGTCCTTTTGTTTATGAATTTGAGGTTGATTTTCAGAAAACTGCAAGCTGGACTTGAAGCCTCATAGATTGTTTGGCTTACTTACTCATGCTGACTTCCATGGTTGTTAAGCGCTCAACCCCCATGAAAAATAGGCCACTTATGAGTATATACCAGGGGTGGCCAACCTTATGGAACTCAAGAGACACACAAGTTGAGTATTAAACCTTCAAGAGCCACACTGAGGCATTTAGCCATATACTTTTACCTGCTAAATTGATTTGCTGATATTCTTCTGCGAGCCACACTTTTTCATTCAAGAGCCACATGTGGCTCCCGAGCCACAGTTTGGCCACGCCTGGTACATACTCATCACAGTATGATTAGATGTCTAGCTTTCGGTAACTAAGCTTGAACATTTTAACCTATATGACTTAGCAGAGATCACAGAGAAAGTCAGTGGAGAACCAGGCATTGAACTCACTGTGTGCTTTAATCACAAGACTTTCTTTCTTTCCTGTTCAGAATAATTTTATTTGTGCAAATTTGGTGGGCCAAATCCTGAGGTCCTTCCAAAAACACAGATTGTGATCACAGTTTCACTGATGATTAAATAGTCTAACTGATTCAGACTTTCATTTGTCTTTCAGTCCTTACTCACTCTCACTGGTGTCAAAGGAGGGGTAAGATGATGTAAAAATTGAATAAGGATTTCAGCCATTTATGAGTACCTAGAAGTTTTCTTGAAGTAGTTTTTGCCGTGTTAATAGCACCACAGTATGCCTGGAAAGTAATGGCGGCCATTATATTAACAACTGTTTTACTAATGGAAAAGAAAGTGAAGTGATGTATACTTCTTAAAGGATGTCTGAATATTCAGTAGACACTCTCAGTAAAAGCTTTCACTGCATGTTTGCAGCGTCCTATGGAGATTATTATTATAGGGCTCATTTTAAATAGAAACACTTTTACTGTCCAACTAGATCAATGAACAGGAAAGATCACAACAAAGCAAGAATGTCTCTGTCCCAGGGAAAGACCCAGGGCCCAAGCTCAGGGCCCACCCCCTGGCCACGATCCAGCACCTGGGCCCAATCTGGAGTTGCACTCCTGCTGCTGCCAGCCTGGCCCTGGATCCCTGGCCAGAGACAGGACCAGGAAAGGTGGGTGCCCCTGCAGGTGGGCTGGCCTCAATACCAGGCTGAGAGGCAGGTGCTGCTGCGGGCGACCTAGTCTGGATCCATGGCCAGGACATGGCCAGCAGAGTAAGGCACCACTGCAGGCAGACCATCCCCAGATCCCAGGTCAGGGAGGGGGCCGGGAGAGGGAGGGGCCACCCCAGGCACTTGGGGCATGTGCCCCATGTGCCAGGCACCAGTGACACCTCTGCCATAAGGAATTAAAACACAGAAAATCATACTTGCTATTATCTGTTCAGAATGGACCGTTTCTTGACTATATAGATTGGAGATCACCACAAAGTCTAAAGGCCTGATTCTGAGTTCATTTATATGAGTGTAACTGAAGTGTCAAACCACTGACTATTAAATCAAGAGATTAAACTAGCATAAAACTGCTGACAGGTGAAAATCAGGCCCCACTCAAACCTGTTTTCTTGCCTGACCACAAAAAGCACCAGGGGACCCAATGATAGTAGATAAACGATATCCATGGATAGGATCACACAGTTATAGGTGGTCAGGGCACTTTTGAGTTCTCATGGCATATAGTAGACCACATGTAATGTCAGATTGTGATCTACTACATTTAAAACTACTTCAGAATTCATCATCTGGTATTTAAATTTTGTCCTGGCCAATACGGTAATTTCCAAGATCTGTGCCTTTAGAGTTCAGAATTAAGAAGTCCTTTCCTTTATTCTCACAGGTGCTTGCAGCAGACCAAGAAGTGGAACATATTATTTGAGCTGAACTGTTGATTATTTTTTAAAAATTTATGTTTGCCAGAATATCATGCAAAGTTCTGCACCTAGCTACAGAAGAATAAATCCATTAACATCAGAGGCCAGTTTCTGCTCTTATTTACATTTGGATGAAACTGAAATAAATAACTCCATTGAAGATAATGGAATTATTCCAGATTTAAACCAGTTTAATTGAGAAGAATTTGTCCTACTGAATGCTTTTATCCAGTGGTTCATACACTGGTGCACAGAAGATAAAAAGTTTTTAGGAATTGACTTCTGATGTCTTTTTACACATTCCTTCCTAAATATTGACAGCTTCCATCAGGGTTGGTGTGAAGATGCATTGCCCTTTGGAGGAGCCCCAGGAGGCATTCTGTAGGATCAACCAGGCCAACTGCCCCTCAGATATCTCTGGTGTATGGGCAAGTGTTTCTGTTACTACAGGTGTGCAGTCTGCTACCCCCTGCCTCCTCCCCAACCCTCTCAATTCCCTTTGACATACTCTGTGGTACAAGGAGAATAGAATGGAGCAATCCCTGCAGGCCCCCAGAGGAGAGCCAGATTGCATCTTGTTCTCATGTAAAAAAATAAAATAAAATAAAAATCAATAGACCAGATACTTATAGTAGATTTGAATAATGTATTCATTCTTCTACAGTTCCAAACAATGGACCTGATGTTGCAATCGATATTCACCTGAGGCTATGTCTCCACTGACAGTGGCAAATTTACCGCTGTCAGATCAATTTATCCAGTTTAATTGAGTGGGAGTAAAGACACACTCAATCAGTCTGGATCTGGTAAAACCACGTCCTCGGGTGATATGGTGCTGCATCGACATTCTGTGTAGCTTATGTAACTCCCATCAACTGCTGTCAAATTGTGCTGGCAGTGGAGGCTGGGCCTAAATCAGTGAAAGCAAGAAAGCTGCATTAGAAAGTACTGGGGCTCCTAGAAAGAAGTCTATAACTTCCATTTGATCAGTGGCGTCGCTGGGGGTGGGCTCCGGGGCCCTCTGCTCCCCTGAAAATCAGGGCCAGCCCCTGAGTAGTGCGCCTCTAAATTGCACAAGGGTGCTCCATCATGCCCCCGTGCAGGGAACACTGCCTGGGCGGTTGGCAGCCGTGGCCTCTATCCAGCCAGAAGACTGAATCTTTTGGTCAGTACGGAGCTGCCGCAGGGTCATGCCGGGAACCTCAGCCTGTGCCACGGCCCTGCTCTCCCTCCAGCAGCCAGGCAAGGGAGCCAGGAGGATGAGTCTGGGGGACAGGCACACCAGCCCAGTGGGGAAATGGTGTGGGGGAGGGGGTCAGCCTGGGGCAGCACGGACCAGCGGCAGGAACAAGGAGTTGGGAAGGGCTTGGGGAATCAGTGGGTTGGGAGAAGGGAACAGATTGGGGCCCTGGCAGCCAGGCCCCCCCAAATATTTATGTATTGCAGCACCTCTGCATTTTATTGCAGATTTCTGATACAGAAAGAGTGTGTGTTTGTAGTCGCTTCTAAGACAAAGAACAAATTCTGCTCTGAAAAATCATTTCATGCTTTGGCTGAATAGAAACTATACTAACAAGGAGTCCAGTGTTTTGCTGAACTAGACTAACATGGCTGCCCCTTTAGAAACTATATTGTTTCCAGACTGAATCCGAGTCCTGCTTGTGGTAATACATATCCAAATTCTCATTCCATTATCTCCATATTTTAAGAGCATCCCAAAATGACTCAGTAATAAAAAGAATACTTATGGGAATTTGATTTATGGGGTAGAGATAACATTTTATTTGGCATGTTGCATGTTATTGTGTGGTATCTTTTCCAGATATGCCTTTCCACTTTCCAGATATGCTTCCAGAAACAGAATGCTCATCTGTTCAACTCCTTTGAACTCTGCTCCTGAATGCTTTCCGCTCTGATGTCACAGCATTTTAGTTGAGATTTGACACATAAGATCTGGAACATAAGGACTGTAATTGTTCCCCAGCATTTGAAAGAATTGAGTGGTAGGAAGTCCATGCTTTATTGGGTCTTTGTGTTATAATTGCTGTAAGCATGGAGGAGAGGAGAGAGATCTAGACATCCTGAAGTTGATGGGAGTTTTACTATTGACTTTGATGGAGTCAGGATTTCATCCCTACAGCTCAACTCCGATCTTGCACTGGTTTAACTCCATTGATTTCTGCGGCCTTAATCTTTTGCCCATAACTCCTACTAAAGGCAACAGGAAGAGGGCTGGCCTCAGAACTTTCCACAAAAAGAGTCAATAGCTTGATTATAAACTCTGTTCTTCAGTGATAGCCAGTATTCAGTTTCTGAAAGTCATTTAACTGAATGAGAAGTTTGAAGGACAGTTTTTGAGCTAGAAGGCTCAAATAAAGTAAAAAATTTAAGTCCATTTATTTTTAATGAATTGAAATGACAAAATATTTTCTGCAGATTTTGAAGAAATGTTCTTCTGTTTTTCAGGGCAAATCTAGCAATTTTCAAGCCAAACAATTTTTTGGAACCAACATTATAAGACAGGTAATATGAGGCTTATAGTAGACATAGGTTGCAAGCTTAGCTATGGAAAGGCTTCCATGTACTCATAAAAGCAGATCAAACAAACTCTGGATGAAAACTTTACTACTTGCCCCTAATACCGGACTAGGTGGAACAAATACCTCATTCCATTAATGAAGCTGTTATTTCTTTCTTTAGAACTTCTGCAGCTGGAGACATAACATTTCCAATGCTGAAGGGGGTGCACTTGAAATCTTCCATATGGAAAGAACAATTTTTGGGACCCAAAAAAGTATAAATAGCTGGGGGGGGGGGTAAATCAATGTGGGATTTTGTGGGGGGAGATGCATAAGAGAGAAGGAGAAGTTAGCTAGACTTTAGACCAAGATGTTTTTATTGCACTGTAGCAAAGTAGAGTGGGAACCCTCTGAGCGGGACGCCAGAGGAGCGCCGCATCCTCCATCCCACCCCCAGCTGGACCCAGCAGGGAGCTACTGAGTCTCAGGCAGGCAAGCAAAGGGGAGGAGCCGAGGGAGGAAGAGGAAGTACAAAGGGCAGCCTGGAGGACTCAGAGAGGGGGGGCGTCATCAAGGGAGTTGCCAGAGCCGGCAACTTCTGAGGGTTCAGCCAGCTCTAAAGATGGGCCCCTGAGCCCCAGGGAAACCCCAGCCCTGCAGGACTCGCTACACTTTCCTGCAAGGGAAACCTGGGTTGAGCCCCTGGAGCAACCCACAGTGGATGACCTGGAGGACTTGCCCTCCTCTGAGGAACCTAATGACCTGGAGGAACTGCCCCCTGCTGAAGGCTCCCGTAACCTCGTGCTCCTGCAGAAGAACACAGTGAGCTGCTCGACCACCACTGGCTGACAGTGAAGGCCTGGTTGGCCTGCCACTAGCCGTGTACCCCAATGGCCCAGAAGACCTTCTGAGGGCTACAGACTTTGGGTGCCTGCCCTGGAGGGTCAAGACTTTTTAACTTTTCTGCCTGCAGAGTTGCGAGGTGGAACTGCCAAGTGAAGTGACTTCCCTCCAAGCAGGATGCTGGAGGAGGGCCAAGTCCTACCACACTCCTATGTGCACCATATGAAACCTTAGGACAATGTGAGAACATTAGAACTTGGAGGCTTTGATTCTCTTTGGTAGTGTATTTTACCAGTGCAACTTCATTGACTGTGATGAAGTTACTTCCAATTTGCATCAACGTAAGAGAGAGGAATCAAGCCTCATAAGCAGAGGGATGGATTTTTCCTTCTTATTGTCTACAAACTTATTTTAATGTACAATGATGAAAAGAGCTTGAAAGAGAAATAGGCATGTGAATGTTGAAGGTGAGGAATGAAAGGAAATGTATAAAGGGTCGGCAGAAGGCCCTGAACCATTACTTAAGTCATAGAACCAAAGATTAGACTTGAAAGGGTCCTCAGAAGGTCAGCTAACCTGCTCTAAGCAGGACCAACCCCAACTAAATCATCCCATCCAGGGTTTTGTCATGTCACACCTTAAAAACCCCTAAGAATGAAGATTCCACTACCTCTCTAGGCAACCCATTCCAGTGCTTCATCCCACCCTTAGCGAAAAAGCTTTTCCTAATATACAACCTAGACCATCCCCTCACTGCAACTTGAGACCATTGCTCCTAGTTCTATCATCTACTACTAATGAAAACAGCCTAGTTTCATCCTACTACTATCAAACCTCTATTCATTTTCTCTTCTGCAAACTAAACAAGCCTAGTTTCCTCACTCTCTCCTCATAAGTCGTCATTTTTTGTTGCCCTCTGCTGACTCTTTCCAATATGTCCACGTGCTTTCTGTAGTGGGGGGGGACCCAAAACTGGACACAGTACCCCAAATGAGGTCTCACCACTGCCAAACAGAGGGGAATAATCACTTCCTTCAATCTGCTGGCAATGCTTCTACTAATGCAACCCTCTATCCCATTAGCTTTCATGGCAACAAATGCACATGGCTGACTCTTATCCAGCTTTTGTCCACTATGACCCCCAGGTCCTTTTTTGCCAAATGGCTGCCTAGCCAGTCAGTCCCTGGGCTGTAGTAGCATATAGGATTCTTCTGTCCTAAGTGCAGAATTCTGCACTTGTCCTTGTTGAACATCATTAGATTTCTTTTGGCCCGGTTCTCTAATTTGTATAGGTCACTCCACATCCTATTCCCACCCACTGCTGTATTTACCACCCCCACCTGCTTAGTGTCATTTCAGACTTGCTGAAGGTGCAATCCACCCCATTCTCTGGGTCATTAATGAACAAAACCAGACCCAGCATCAAATCCTGGAGCACTCTACTTGTTACCAAATAGCTGCCAGCTAGACATGGAGTCATTGATCACTGCCTGTTAAGCCCAATGATCTAGCCAGCTTTTTGCCCATCTTCTAGTCCAGGGGTACTCAAACAGCGGCCCGCGGTCCACAATCCGGACCGCAAAGACGTTTCTGGTGGACCGCGACAGTGGCCTGCCCTATTTGCATGAAAAATCTGAACCTGAAGCAATGTTCCCTCTAAGGCCATTTGAGTACCCCTGCTCTAAGGGCAGCTGAGCAACTCCTGTTGCTTGCTGCACTCCCCCCCCCCCCCACGGAGCCTGCTGCGCAGCTGCCCCCCGCTCCCGGCATCACCCCCCCCCCGCTACCCTAGTTGCTTGTGGACCCCAATGAATGGTGGAAGGCTGAATGTGGACTGGCTCGCAAAAAGTTTGAGTACCCCTGTTCTAGTCCATTCATCCAACCTATACTTCTTTAACTTGGTGATCAGAATACTGTGGGAAAGAGTATCAAAAGTTTGCTAAATTTAAGAAATAACATTTCCACTCCTTTCCCCACATCAACAGAGTCAGTCATAACTTGTCTCATTGTAATTCCTTAATGTAAAGCTTAAATGATTCTGTATAGCACATTGTGTTGGCTTTTGGCAGTGAGGAAATTCTCACCTTCTGTGCACTAAATACAGAGTTCAAGAAGAGTTCAGCTTTTAGTAAGTGTTGCATAAAGAAATTATGCTATCATGCCTAGGTAATACCAGACATGTTAAATCTCAAAGTCCTGATGATCCAGGTCAAATGTTTACCATTCCATTAACCATTAACATCCAGGAACTAAAAAAAAAAGCACATTTTAACATGCCTGCTGTGTCATCCAGTCACATTATTCCCTTTCATACCTTGCTTGAAAGTAGTGATTTGCTTCGTGCTAGCATTCCTGTCATTCTGGTTAGGGCACTGTCAGATCACCTGCTATCTACTGTGATTTCTACCTGCCCAATATTTTGATTCTTCGTCTCTTTCTTCATTACATCCTTAGCTGAAGCCCTGTAACAGCCATTGAGCTACAGGTGTTTGCATGCAGTTTTGCAACATTTAATATTATTTCTACACTGTCATCATGACTAAGCCTCAGTAAAATAACATACAAATATTTGCATGTTGTTATTTTTAGATGTTTTCCCGGTTACCTCTGACTTCCATGCTTTTTCCTCCATTCTGCTCAATCTATCCTTCCACCACCACTCCAGAAGTCTATCACATATGTGCTTGTTGTATGCAGAGAAACATATAACATTGTAAGTTATCTATAACAGCAATGGATGTTTTTCTGCTATGCATTTCTTAAAGTTTTTCCACCACGGTTTCATATGCTCTGTTTGTATTCAGTGCAAGAGTCTTATCTGACCAATATTTTTTAGAGCATCAGAGTTGTCATAAAATACTTTTTAACTAGAAAATATTTCACATCTCTTAATCCTGGTATTGTCTTGTTAATTAGTCTGCTACTCCTGCCTGATTTATTCAGTCACAAACGCTGGAGTACACATTGACATATGACTCACTTCCATTGTAATTAGTTGTGAACTCACAACCACGAGATTGAATCAATAACAATCAGGCAGATGGAAGCAGAAATGTATAAATAATAATTATAACTATTTATATAAAGATGCTAATTACAATTCTACTACTCACCCATAGTATACTTCATCTCAGGCTCAGTTACACCAACAAGTTTTGTGGGCAACAATAATTGAAAGGGAATCCATGAAAGCATATGTGAAAGGTTTTGGGGATATTGATACTTTTTTATTTTTACCATAGGTTAATGCGGTGAAGTGACTGACACTCCTGAAGGTGTATTCTGAAAAAGCACTGGACTAGAACTCAGAAGATCATGAATTTGTTTCCAACTCTGACTCAGACTTCTGGATGCCCTCGGCCAAGGCTCTTAACGTCTATCTCTTTCAGTTTCCCCATTTGTAAACTGGGGACAAAACTCCCCTACAATCATCTGAGTATAATGGAATAAATGCTTTAAAGTTTTGTGAACTGCTCAGTTATTATGATGATGGCAGCCATACAAGTATTTTACGCTTAAGGTATGACAGGTTACAATAGCAGGTCCCAGTGGCATATCAAGGGAGAGGACATGCCCTCTGGGCACCAGCCTGTGGAAGGGCACCATCCAGGCAGTGGTTAAAGTATAATTTGATGGGCCCTGGAACCCTCCTAATCTCCAGGCCCCCTTTATGCATGTGTGGGCCTCAGGCCAGGTAGGCATTTTTGAGCCCCACCAGCTGTTTCCTCACACATGAAGCACAGTCTCAAATCCACATCACCCCAACCTTGTCCACTGGTGCCCAGATCAGACCACTCTTTCCTCATGTCTTCCTCAGCTCCCAAGCCCATTCCCTAAGTTCCCTGCCCCTAGCCCCCCACACCCCCAACTTCATTCCATCCCCCTTCAGCCCCCACCCCCCTCCACACCTCCCCTGTCCCCCATCCCTACTCCTTCTTCCCACCCTAACCCGCCCACCAGCTCTTTATGTCCCCCCTCTGGGTTGGTCTGATTCCTTCTTCCCACCCTACCCCCCTGCACCCTTTCCCCACCAGCTGCCCGACTGCCCCCAATCCCCTGCCCCAAGGCCACCTTACCTGGCTGCTGGGCTGCTCTCTCCCAACCTTGGGCTGCAGAGCACAAAGGAAAGAGAGACTCTGCAAGCTGCCTGGAGTCCTGCTAGGCCTGCTCACTGCAAAGTGGGCTGTGAGTGTCCAGCTATGGTGGGGCTTGGAAGGTGCATGGGGACTTACGGCTGCTGCCAAAGTGACTGAGGAGCCAGGCCAGGGCAGGGGGAAGAAGGCTGCAGGTGTGGTGCTGACTGGCCAGTGAGAAGGGGCACAAGGATGGTGAGGTTTGGTCTGGTCCGTGCATGCTGCCCAGGCCTGACAGGTAGGGGTGGGGCCACTGCAGGAGCTGGGAAAGTGGGCAGGCTGACCAGGCTCACTCCCACCCAGAGCCCCTTGACCTGGCCTTGGGGGAATGCAGTGTTTTGCCCCATTTTTCGGGACCCTGGAAAACTGGCCCGTAAAAATGGTAGGCCCCGGAATGCTGTTCCGGGTCATTTCGGCTTACTTTAACCCCTGCATCCAGACCCTCATTGGAGGAGCCATTCCCCACCGTGTAGGCAGCCAGGGGCCACTGGGCTGTAACATCTCCAGCAGCCACACTGACCCCAGTTCAAGTCTGCCAGCAGCAAAGGGCTTCTGTTGCATGGTCCTTCTGGCCCTTCTGCCCTCCCAGTAGGTGCAAGGAGGGAGCCGCAGGGACTTAGCTGTTCAGGGGCGAGGCAGCCAAAGGTGGGGCTCTTGGCAGAGTTGATCACATTCTGCCCTCAACTGGGTGGCCTGGGGGCATCCGTCCCTAATACTCCTCCGTTCCACTCACTGCCCCCACAGCAGAGAGTGGAAACAGGCCCACAGATCCCCCACCTCCCCATAGGATGCCACTGCCACCAATGGGGGGTGAAAATGTAAGTATTGGCCCCCAGGTACTGGAGTCTCTTGGAGACTCATGGTACACCACTGAGGGGTATGTATGGCACTTTTGTAAGATACACTATACTGAGGCTAAAAGCAGCAAACTAAGTGCTCAGAGTGAGTCGGAAATCTATTTAAAAATCAGTGGAAGTTACAGACCTAATGCCTTCTGAGTATTCAACCCTTCAGAACTCAATATGCTTAATGACTTGCTGATAAGAATGATAATCTGATTGACCATGTTCCAGGGCGATATGTTTATACACAGAGATAGAGAGAGCATAGAAGGATGTGGCCCACATAACACAAGAGAGTTGCAGATGCCGCCCACCATAGTGAAAAAAAAAGTTTGAGAACCACTGAACCTAACACTGGATTTCTATGTCAGAAAATGACTCTCCCTTGTCTGTTCTCTGTGAACAATAATTCCCTCTACAGTGAGGTAAATGCAAACCAACTCTTCAACCTCTAAAGGTGAAAAAATTTAAGGAGAGCATGAGTAGCAGCATCATGATACATGCATAGAGCTAGTCTTTCCTCATCCCCAGTAAAAGGAGTCAAAAATGGAGTTTTATTGAATGTGAAAGCTTCATTTTACTACATTTTTTGTTTTGAGAAGCTTCTTACATGAAAAGCTGCATATCTAAATCCAATTGTCCCCTCATTTAGAAAGGGTCTTTTAAGGTTGCTGTTAGGAAACTTTTTGATAGCTATGTCACTTCCTTCCTCTCTGTATGAAGATGTCTTTATACCTTCTGACAGAATTACACTGATGACCTGGCTGATTCCTACCCAACTACCATACCCTCTACAATTTGACAGAGAAAACAAAACAATCTTTTGTGTCTTAAGCCCAAACTTGCGGTCTCTGAAGTTAGTTGAAGTCTTGCAAAGGCAAAGCAGTTATGTTATCCTAAGCACATGAAACCGAAAGAGGGAGAGCACAGTGACTGGTACACTTTGAGAAGTGGCCAACATTAGTGGGCTGTTACCAGTTCCAGTACTCGTAAGCAGAGATTTCAGCTGTAAGCGTCATCTGTTTTCACTAGAAATTCTGGGATATTAGCTCATTGGTCTCACTGGTGAATGTGTTTGACTTTGGATGTCTGAATAAGGAGATTAAAATAAAATCAGGCTGCCCCACACTGCTGGCTGCTTGTTTCTCCTTCTCAACAGCAAACCTAAAGACTCTCCAGGATTGACACACAGAGCTGAGACCCACACAGCTAGATAGCACACACATCAGGTTCCAACACATCTGTACTCGTCTCTAGCTAAAGTAACTGGCTGGTGGCAGATGACCTACTCCCAGCATAAAAATACCAGCTCTCCATCTCTGGTCTGCCCATCCTCCCACTAGAGTTTGAAATATTGCTACTGAAAGAGAAAGAAAAAAATAAGAATGGGTGAAACAGAGAAGGAGAAAGGAGGCATGTGATAGACTAAGCCTTTGCTAGGTTCCACTTGGGCATTCTCAGCTTCTCTTTCTCTCCTAAAGTCCTTGCTCTCTGGGAACCTTACTCTAATTCTTTGCTGATTCACAGATCTAGGGATCTTTCAGTTTAGGGACACAGCCTTAGAGTTTTCATTTCAGAGAACTTGTCGGCTATGTCCACACATAGATGCTTATTTCAAAGTAAGTTAATTCAAAATAAGCGAAAACCTCAAATTAAAATAGCAAGTCCTGTGCCCAGACTTGCTATTTAGAATCAGGAGAGGGATACCATGTGAGATGTGGCAACATGGCCTCCTCCCTGGGCCATACCACCAGCCAAAATACAGAAAAAGGAAGGCACCCTGGGAAGGAGAAGGGCAAAAGTGTTAATTCAAAATAACAGTTATTTTGAAATAACATGTCCAAATGGTGTTATTTTGAAATAACCATTTCAAAATAAAAGACAATTCAAATTAAAGTAGGTTTAAGCTATTTTGAAATAACATGTCATTTTGAAACAAGAAAACGTTGTGTGGACCTAATCTTTTTTAAATCAAAATAACCAATGTTATGGATGTTAGGTATAGCTAAATCCTGGGTCATAGAGTTTTTACCTTGACCCTTTCCTGCAGCAACTGGCTTGTATCTGGTCTGGTGCAGCTGCTTGAGTGGCAGAGACCTACAAGCTATCTTCCTCTCCATAACTCTGTTATAAGAGTCAGCCAGCTCTGAAACAAAACAGCAGCTTCTCTTCATGGCTGCTATCTCTTCTCTTCCTGTGATAAGCTCCCTCTTTTAAGTTAGTGTCCTCCAAGTGGAGCAGATTTTATTGGCGTGCCTCTTTATACTCAGCTGAGCCCAGAGGTGCTCGTTAGCTTTCTCCTGATGGAGCATGCCCTCATCCCAATCAGGTGTAATGGGTAGAAGGACTTGCATGCAGTCTTTGGCTAGCAACACACAGAGCTCATGAGGGGAAAATGCAGCCATGCATTGTGAGTACAATGCATTCAAATTACAGACATTATGAAACATGTAACCCCTCTAGTTGTAATGAAACAAACATACTATTTTTGTTGGTGACAATCAGATGCACACACATCTACACAGCAAAACTGCAACTACCTGTGTGTGAAGGAACAGATGGCACATGATATACAAAAAGAATGTTTTTAAATTAAACAGACTCACTACACAAATTACGCAGGATGCCATTCACCTCGATAGATCTGGAAAGTCTCTTGAGAAAATGAACAAACAAAACAGTTGCCTGTATTCTAGATCAATTCAACCATGACTGGCTGGCATCAATGGGAATTTTGCCAGTCATTTTCACAGGAGCATAATTAGGATCCTTTAGCCTCTTACTCTTGTATAACCATCATGAAGTAAACCAAAGAGGCAATAACCTGTGCCAGATAAAGATTTAGATTAAGAGAGTTTTAGAGCAAAGGGGACCATTGTGTCATGCTAGGTGATCACAGTTAATCGGATTTTAGGAGTCTGAGGATGCACTCAGAATAAGGTTTTGGTTTAGTTTTGGTGACACAATGTCAAGGAAGTTGGTTAAGAGATTTCAGCATCCTATGGTGGAACTCTTGCTAAAGCCATCATTTTCACAAGTCTTCCACAAACTTGGGCCACCAAGCAGCACAGATCCTACAAATGGTAAAGGTGGGATTTGAGTCCACACCTCAGAATGACTTCATCCTGGGTCAGTCCCTTTAAAGTGCTGTTGTGCATCCTGTTGGGATCCTCATTTTGCAGTTATAAAAACCAAAACTTTAAATTCAATAGAATCACACACAGCCAGTATACACTGATGTAAAGAATACAGCAAATCCCCAGAACTAAAAATCAGAGTTCTCCTTGTTCTGGATTATACAGAAATCTCTATTTTTACTTTTTACCCTCCCCTATATCCTCCTTGTGAGCTGTTCCCCATTTTAGATGGTTTTAAAATTCTCTCCTCACCATTCTCTTACTTTAACAAGGTAGTTTCTTCCCTGTTACTACCTGTCAAATAGTTTTAACTTCTCAGGAGACTTCCTCTGTATCAGGCTGTCACAGGAAGGCCTCACTTTTTTTATAGGAAGCATGATTCCAATTCTTTGCTTCTGAGCTGCTCACAGATTTTTTAATAAAATTTTTCCACACAGATGGTTCAGTTTTAAAACAAGGAAAAACATGGTGACCAAGGCTGGATTAAGACTACACACTGAGTGCCTACAGAATATCTTTGCAGGCAGCAATCTGAATCTAATCTGAATCTGAATCTAAAGCAAGCCTCTTGCTCTGGCAACTGCAGAAAAATATAACACAGGAACTGTGACTATCACTCACATATCCCTCCTAATGACACAATACTTGGATCAATTTAAACCCCAACATGTCTTCCCACAAAAGTAAATTTATGCTTGTGAAAGAGTACTACCTGCTTTTTGGTGAACAAGGGTCAGTTTTCTTCTCACCTTGCACAGCTGCTTAGGGAAAGGAATATAAAGTAGCTGCCTGAGGCACACATGGTGAGAATGAGCTCTACATCTGGGGTTAGAGGGCTTGACTGATCATCCTGGTGGGCTTATTTTTCTTTCTGTTGATTTTATCTTAACTTGTTTCCTTACTATAAACATTATTTATTGACAGAAGAAATCTTGCTGGTTACTGCAGTGTTGTGTTCTGCAGCAACCTTCCAAAAATGATCTTCTTATTATCTAACTATAACTCTAAATTATTAGTTGAAGCAACCCTGAACCCTGAAATGGAGGGGGCAGCTGAGGGCACAACAAAAACAGTAGTAAAGGAAGCTTATAAGAATATGTAGTGGAATTCTTCAAACCATAGGCAGGTTTTTGAAAATGTTAGAGGTTGGATTTTCAAAGGTGTTCAGCAGTGGTGAAATCAGTGGGAAATTTACCCTTTTGCAATTAGGCCATCTCAGACTGTTTTTAAAAATCCTATTTTATACATGTTAAAGAACCATTGCAACCTTCCTTTATAGTTTTGTCATTGTGTCTCAGGGAGGTGGATTCCTGGCATAGATTTTAAAGGATGCTATTGCTTGTTTGAGTTTTGGCAGGGAGACAGCCCTGGCTCTGAGTAAATGAAACGATGTTATTAAATTATTCTCTTCTGGCCTAGAGAAGTGTTGTTCTGAGGAAGTGAAGTAAAATTGTGTCTATTCTCATCTGTTTTCCTTGCCTTGTTGTTTCCAATCAACAGAGTTAGTTCAGTGTAAAATAACTGGCCTAAAAGGCTTATCAGGGTACAGTGCTCATGGTTGGTCAAACTCCTTTGTAGAACAAGCAGCGTCTTCTAGGGCTAATATTACTGCTTCCCCTCAATTAATCCCTGCAGCAGCACCAAGCGACCTCTTCCTCACCAGGGTCTGGTCTTGACTGTGCCATGGGACCTTCCTGGCTTCTGCCAGCCCAAGGCAATAGTAATCCCAAAACTGTCCTGGCTGCTTCCAACTATACTACTCAAAAGTAGAGCAGTCAAGCAGATGCTTAGTTTTTTTTATTTTAGTAATTGAAAACACCACTTATTCTGAGCCCTTCCAACTGCAGTGTCTGACATTCATTGTGAAAGCTTTGCTACATAGACCCAGCCTCGCTCCATTAGTCTAGAATCGTTTCATTTTCCTTTTGAGTTATAGCACTGGTTAGGTTTTATCTCTATTCTGTCAACCTGAGGTGACTTTGGTCTGTGAAATCTTCCCTCTTGCCAGCGTTTCTCTCTAGGATTTATGGTCTCTAGCCAATTCACTACTCCAAGTCTTTCATAATGCTGTAGTTACCACTATCTCTGAATATCAATGCAAGCACTCACCATGGAAGATTCATGCAGATGTATATAAGAATGGCCTGGGAAGGTGGGAAAAGCCAAAAGTTTAGCAAAAAGCTAGTGCTGTCTTAAATGACATTACCTACCAGCTCCTGAAAAGTTTCAACTTTTTCCTAACTGCAGGAATTAGACTTTCCACAAATCCTAGCACAAAATGATAATGGTTAATGAAGATAAACGATTCCTGCATGTAATATAAATTTATGGCCAAATTCCACATTGTGTAATTTCACTGATTTCTAAGGGACTACTCATATACTTAAGGCATGTAGGATCAGCTACTTAGGCAAAGAAAAGCACAAAGGCCCTGATTTTTAAAAGTTTCAGGCCTATCCCATTTTCAACAGTCATTTCAGCAAGACCTAGGCCTGGTCTACATCTAAAATTCTGTTGACCTATCTGCATCAGTCAGGGCTGTGAGAACTGTCACACCTATCTGTGTTGTCATTAGTCAACTTCAGCTCCAGTACACACCACAATGTCAATGGAAAAATTCTTCCATTGACTGAGCTCCTACCTCTTGAAGAGCGGGTACAGAATAGCGACCAAAAAAAACCCCTTAAAAAGCAAGCAGTCTTGTGGCACTTAAAGACTAACAAATTTATTTATCGCAGGAGCTTCCATGGGAGAATATCCCACTTCATCAGACGCTTTGAAGAGGGAGAACTTACAGAATTCTGTAAGTTCTCCCTCTTCAAAGCGTCTGATGAAGTGGTATATTCTCCCACAAAAGCTCCTGCGATAAATAAATCTGTTAGTCTTTAAGTGCCACAAGACTCCTTGCTTTTTTTGCTTTACTAGACTAACATGGCTGCCCCTTTGGAATTTGGCTAGATGGGGTGTATGCTACTGTCGCACTTGAAGTGGAGACAGGGCCTGACGGTCTCAGCTTCCTAAATGCCTAAATCACACTGGGAAATGGGAGGTATCCATTTATATTACCTTGCAACTCAGACAGAAGTAATATTGAAATATCTTTAAAAATCTAGGCCAAAGAGCCTTTTTTTATTTCCAGTAACATTCAAGATTCCATGCCTCTTATATATTATGCATCTCTTCACTGTTGTCTAGCATAGGAAGGAAAGAACTGGTAAAGTTATGAGCTTGCACTGCCCACATATGGTATAGCATGAATAAGACACTATTGTTATCTTTATATGATCTACTGTATCTGAAGTATTTGTAACTTTAGAGGCAGGGTATTATTTTACAATTGTGAGCCATCCACTAATAATAGTAAATAAGTATCTTGGCATTTTTAAGTGTTTGGAAAGGAAACCAGGATATCTATGGATCTTAAAAGACTTCAAAATATCTTCAAGGAAGCCTTAAGAATATTCCTTCATGTCTCTCATCTAACAACAAAAGAAGGTGGGTGAGAAATATATTAAAACATGGTTGACTCAATCATGTCTAAGCACGGCCATTTAAATTCATCATGAAATATTCTGGGACATAGTGAAAATGGGAGAATGCAGTAAAACTGTGTGTAAGCAATGTAGCAGCTTTCTGAACATTAAAAGTGTCCCAGATGTTAACTTCAAGTAATTAAAATGTATGTGAGAGGAGATTTATTTAAAGGACTCAGTTTAATTAACTATGAAATAATCAGTGGCTGTATTTTCAGAGGCTGAGTACTCGCAGCTCCCACTGACTTCAAGTGGAGTCATACATATGATATGTCTGAAATAAGTCCCATCTTATAGATTAGGTGGGAAGACTGAGAAGTCAAAAATAAAGGCTTCCCTTTAGTTTCCCAAGAACTGCAGAGAATATTGCATATTACAAAGTCTGGGATTAATGCTCATTGTTCTCCAGCTGAAAACTAGATTCCCCTAGAGCTGTGTTCCCAACCTTTTTAGTAACACAGCACACTTCAATGAGATAAACAGTTCCACAGAACACACACTTTTTTCAGCTAATTGATTGCTTATATACACTATTCCCTCTAAGCTGTGTGTGTGCACACAGGTCATGAAACCCATGCACACAACAAAATAAAGCACACACAAAAAATTCAATAGTTGTAATATTAGCGCACACAAAGAAATTTTTTGTGCACACACAAAATTTTATGCACACAGCCTATGAAAAATTAGAGGGAACATTGCTTGTAAACATCACATTTACTTACATTTACGATGGTTACGGTATTATTATAGCGCTTTGCAATATAGTGTCTACAACAAGCTAAAGAAGGATCAAATGTATCAATGTTTTAAATCTACTGGAAAAGAAATACACATCATTTCAATTTTGCTGTTTGATCATCTGCATTTATACCTCGCTTTTAATTTGATGACTTATTCTGAGTTTTCGGAGTTGTAATTTTGGTTAGATAGAATATTGTTTAAGATGCAACAATGTTTGTTTTACATTGATTTTCATTACCTTTGTACAAGATTTCATGGCACACTTGGCCAGGCCACATAGCACATCAGTGGTGCATGGCCATGGCAAACTGGTTGAAAGCTACTGCCCTAAAGATAATTTATATGAACTTTGCTAAAACAAAACAAAATACAAATTGTCTCTGTAATTTATTAAAGAACAGATACTGAGAGATACTGGGTGTGTCTTGGGAGGAAGGTTTCCAGTAGAGAGCACTCAGCACTCAACTCAGGATTAAGCCCAACTGATGGAATCATGCAGCAGAAGCTTGCAATGGAGTAGAATACAATAGTATGGCATAGCCAAGGAAATGCTGCAAACACAGGCCTTATTCCAAAAGCTTTCCTATTAAAGAAGGATATTCAAGCACATGCTTAAAATGTATAAAAGTTTCCTTGTATCAAGACAACATAGAAAAAAAAGCAAAGGTTGGTAATGGATATAATATGACGAAAAAGGGCTCCAAATGCTATGAACTGTATTCAGCTTATCTGGAAAGTGACAGCCAAGGCAGGAAAACTTAAGCAAAACAATACCAAAGCAGATTAAAAAGCTACAAGAATAAAATTATTCATTTCCCTTGAAAATTAACTTCCAGTGAATGCTTAGATGTCTCCATATGGTCATTTAGACCAACCCCAAGTTAGTTCAATGGTCATAATGATCATCTTGAAACAAACATGACCCAGGTCCATTCCCTCTTGAACTCAGAGTGCTGGCTTTAGACTCAAACATACAGGTGACAAAGTAGAATGTCACACCTAAGGGAATGTCAGAATAGTGCTGAAACCACCGTGGTAATTCAGTTCCAGGCAAGAAGGAGGAGAGCTACGAAGAGTTCCTACTGTCATTATTCAGATAAGTTCTATAATTGGTGAAAAGATTCTGGGATGTGTTTAGTGGTGACAAGGATACCAAATTCCTTCTTTACTTAGGATGTCAATACGCTTAGGGCCAGTTTGGTGTTGAAAAATGTCTTAATGTTCAATCAACTCCAAAGCATTCACCAGAGGTCATTCCTGTTGTCATTGCCTTTGGGATGCTGGCTTGGAAGACCTACAGTATATTATCCATCTAGAGTGATGAATTAATGAAAGTCAATAGCTCCTGTATAGCCTTGGGTGAGTCATCTACCCACTGAGTTTCAAAGTCCTCTTTTGCAAACTGAAGCTGGTGTTTCCAGAGCTCTCAGGGGTGTTGGGAGGATTGGTGAAAGTTTATTCAATGTTCTAAAAATACAACAAGGAGTTGTGTGGCACTTTAAGACTAACAGATTTACTTTTTGCATGAGCTTTCGTGGGAGAAGATCCCACTTCCTCAGATGCTTCGAAGATGGGTGAACTTACAGAAAGGAATGAAACTAAATGCAAGGGGGTGTAAAACATAGGATCAGGTCATACAGTAACAGCAAATCAGAGCAGTTTTCACATTCAAACCATGGGAAGCCTGAAGTCAAATTAATATGCAAGCTAAATTCTGTGAAAGCAGGATGTAATCGAGACTATGGGTTCTTTTCTCATTACAAAAGGTAATTTGACTTCAGGCTTCCCATGGTTTGAACGTGAAAACTGCTCTGATTTGCTGTTACTGTATGACCTGATCCTATGTTTTACACCCCCTTGCATTTAGTTTCATTCCTTTCTGTAAGTTCACCCATCTTCGAAGCATCTGAGGAAGTGGGATCTTCTCCCACGAAACCTCATGCAAAAAATAAATCTGTTAGTCTTAAAGTGCCACACAACTCCTTGTTGTTTTTTTACTGGACTAGACTAACACGGCTATCCCTTTTGAAACTAAAAATACAAACCTCTACTGCATCGATCTACTCTTTGTCAGAGTCACTATCTCATATCAAGATCCCCGACTTTTCTTCATCCTTTTAAAAAGCATCTCTCATTACACTTTCCCAATAACTTAGATGGGAGGAATATGCATTTGATTATAAATTTAAGCTGCCTCAGTGTGGTCATAGTTGAAAGATGGCATTGTCAGATCCTTATCTGGCTGCTCTTTTGTGATCCACTCAAAGGAACTACACTATTTCCTGTGATGATACTCTAGCATGTGGACTCACAGTTCACCAGCCTACATGTGAGTAAAACTCAATTGCCCATATATTTGCAGGAAGTGAATGAAAAAGAAGTATTAACTGAAGTAAAACAAATACATTTTTCAATTAAAGTGAAGGCCTTTGGCAATATTTTTCCATACTTTCCCAGTGCTTTCATAAGCACATTCTTCATGGGAAAAGCCCAACTTTAAGCCACCTGACAGTCATTCACCCTCCAGCTTGAAGCAGATGCTATGCATTATCTGCAGGAAGCAAAAGCAGCCTCTCCAGGGAAGTGGTGAATGTTTCACGGAGCAGTTGGAATGAAATGAAGCTATTAATAGCAAATAAGAAAGCAGTTAATGTGATAATGTGTTTTTTAAAATTGGGTTAATGTAAAGAAAACATTGCATTCAGACACTACCACACAGAAGGGGATCAACAGTCACCTGTCAGACCCAAGATATCCATCCAACTGCTTCTTCCATATCATATTGTTAAATAATGTGTCTGAGTGGAAGATTTTTTCTCTTGCAATGCTAATTAAAAAACAGGGATGGTATTGGTAGGTCATATATAAATGGCTTTGGGCAGAAGCATTGTATTTCATTTGTAATTAAACCTGATCTCTCACTGAGACTGCCTTCAGCTTCACTAAATCAGACATGTATTTTCTCAGCAGTCAGCATCATGGTTAACAACACAAGCTCTTGTCCCTCCTCCTCTCCAACCCACATTCTCAGGCTGTGGTATAGTAGGAACTACCTACTTGTGCTCCACTCTTTATAACACATTTTCTTCCATTAAGCTGAAGCAGATTTCCTGCAACAACATGAAAGTTTATGGCAGAGTTTAGTAGCCCCTTTGGACTTCAAGCATTCGTGCTTAAATTGGAGCAAGGGAGACTTAGGCTGGACTTAAGGAAAAAACTTCCTAACTGTCAGGCTAGGTAAGCACTGGAACACATTACCTAAGGAGGTTGTGGAGTCTCAACCACTGGGGGGCTTTTATGAACAGGTTAGACAAACACCTGTCAGGAATTATTTAGTAATTACTTAATCCTGCCTTAGCAGAAGGTCCTGGGTTCAAGCCCCAGGGGGTTGGACTTGATGATCTCACAAGGTCCCTTCCAACCCTGTGATTCTATTCTAATTCTAAGTTCAGGGGACCAGACTAGATGACCTACTGAGGTCCCTTTCCGTCCCACATGTCTACGATTTTATACAAACCCATTATCTGATTTTACTGCATGTAGTTTTGCATCCACCTCTTCAGTCTGAACCAGCCTTGAAATTCAAAGTGCAACCCAGATGAAAATGCACAATTTCAAAAGCTGATATTGCAAAAGTAGCAGATTCACAAATCTTGGTAAGGCTGGGCTATGTTCTGAGTCAGCAACAAAACAGCAAGTTTCACATGGTTTCATAATGACAATTTTGCATATCTCCACTTTAAGGGAACTTCTTTTAAATCAGATTTCACAGACAGAGGGCTAAATTTAGAATCATCACCAAAAAAACCCCAAACCAAAAATACCCCACCTACAATCCTTTGGAAATCCATTTACTTGTAGGCAGCCAGATTTCTGCAGTGAAAAGAGACTTAATGGGAGAAAAGGGTTTGGTGGGAGGATGGAGAAATGTACGTGAAAGGGTTTGGCAACTGGAGATAGAAGAAAAAAAGGGTGCTCTTGAATCTAAACTACTGCATTTATTTGCTGTAACAGTCTGATCTGATCCTCTGACTTCCACTCTCCTGCATATATTTTCCTCCCATTCTCTAAGTTCCTCGTTTTCAAAGAGTCTGACAAAGTAGGATTTTCTTCCATGAAAGCTCATGCAATAAATAAATTTGTTAGGCTTTAAAAGTGCCACAGGATTCCTTGTTTGTTTTTTCTATGATTTTACTCCACCCACACACATCCATTGCTCTTTTGACGGTTTTTCTTCCTTCATGATTCCATCTTTTTCTCCTTCCCTCCTTCTTCCCTATCCCTCCTATTTCCTTCACCCTTTCTCTGCCACAGTTACTCATGGTTTCAGTCCTGAGACTCCCCACTTGCTCTCTTTTTTACCTTCCCAAGTGCCTACCAGAATCTAGTTGATAATTCTTGTGTAGGGGGGCAGGTGGAACCAAGCATGGACATGAGCCCTAGCTGGGTCTGTTGAGACTTGTAAGATGATGGCCATGAAGCTGAGCTGCTGGTTGGCTCTTTACTTTCAATATTGTGCAGAGTCCCTAAGACAAATTCTTCCATCAGGTGTAATGGCTCTACAGCACATCACTGGTACAACTTGGTCCAAAACCCAAGGAGCTTCAGCTGCAAGAAGATTCATCCCAGTGCAAAGCAGAACCTCCAATGGCTGTCATATTGTGCTCTCCCTGTTGTCAGTGTAACAGGAGAAAAGGGAGGTGGCTAAAAGAAACAGGGGATGGCTGTAATGCTCTGGTGCCACAGGGCCTTTTTCCTGTGTTTGTGTGTCCTTTGGGCAATTAGCAGCTGTCATAAGTGAGAGGATGACAAAGTCAGCCCAGAAGGGTGCTTGAGGGCAGGTATGTGAGCCTCAGGATAAGAACGAGCCTCAGGATGAGGAAGGCCCTTTTCTCCAGCAAGCAAGAGACAAGGATCACAGCCTAATTAGACACAGTTGAGGCCAGACAAAGGTTAGCCCAGCATGTTAAAAGCCCCACCTATGCTGGAAGTGGTTGGGAAAAACAGAGCCAGTGAAGCTAGCCAGCAGGCAAGGTTTCCCCACTCCAAAGCCAAGAGAACTGTATCTCTTCCTTGAGAGAAGAGGAGGACTTTGGTTTGTCTTGGGAAGAGGCAGATTTACCAAAGGCCTTTCTTGGCCAAAAGAGACTGCATTAATCTGGCCGACTAGAGGGGCTGTGTTGCCACATGTGGTGTCAGAAGTGAGATTTATCTCTCACTAGTGCAGAGAACCATCCTGAGGCAAGGTAGATCTGCCCCACAATGGATGAAGTGGTGAAAGCCCTGGTGCAGGCCACCACAGCACAACAGGAGGCTCCCTGGGTCCAAGTGGCTGCCCAACAAGAATCAGTGCAGCTCCAACATGAAACCAACCAGCTGCTGATAAGTCAGGCCACCAAGGACCAAGCCACCCTGAAGAGAGTAGAGAGCCAGCTAAAGGCCCTGACTGCCTGGAGCTGTGGCCATGAGGTGGGGTGCCCCCTGGGGGCTACCAGTTTCCCACAAAAGATGGCAGCGGAAGATGATGTGGAAACCTATCTTCTGACATTTGAAAGGGTAGCTCGACGGGAGGCTTGGCCTCAAGTGGGCCAGCATCCTGGCCGCTTTCTTATGTGGAGAGGCACAGAAGGTGTATTACAACTTGGCCGCTGAGGTTGCTTTGAATTATCCTCAGCTGAAGGCGGAAATCTTGGCCAGATCTGGGGTAACGACAGCCTTAAAGGCAGAAAGATTTCATGTATGGAAGTACCAGGAAGACCGGGCACTGAGGTCACAGCTCTTTGATCTCGTACACGTAACGCAGAGGTGGTTACGTCTGGAAGTCCACAGTGCAGAGAAAGTCACTGAGATCCTAGTCCTGGACAGGTTTATGTGGGGGCTGCTGCCAGAACGGAGGAGAGGGGTGAGCCAAAATGACCCCTCCTCCTATGATGACCTCATAGCCCTCGTGGAAAGACAGCTAGTGGCCATGGATCTTTCCCAGGCAATTGGGGAAGACTGCCAGAGCAAAAGACTGGGGTCTACTAGAAGAGCCCAACCCCTTGAGCCTCCAAGGAGGCTAGGGCTGGGGAGAAAGGAAGGCAAAAGACCTCCTGAGCCCACAAGGGGACTTGGGGAACTTGGAGAAGGTCGGGGAATAGGACCAGGCAGCCCAAAGCACAGGGTAGAACCCAGGTACAGATGCTATGCTTGTGGGGAGCAGGGACATATTGCAGCCCAGTGCCCAAATACAGAGAAACCCATGTAGTGCAGCCTGGGTGGTCGTGGGGGATCCTGCAACCGGATTTACTTGGTGGGGGTGGTGGAGACTCCACATAGATACACACAGCCAGTCAAGTTAAACGGCATTAAGACAGCTGCATTAGTAGACTCTGGGAGTGCTGTGACTCTGGTCTCAAGGAAGTTGATAGGCCAAGACCAGTTGTCCCGGGCCAACCGCACAGGGATAACCTGCGTACATGGCATAGTGAACTACTATCCCACTGTTCAGGTCCAGGTTGAGATCCAGGGCAAGGCCACAAGGGTGGCTGCTAGGATGATCCCTGAGTTACATTACCCGGTTCTCATAGGCTGGGACTTTCCAGGGTTTGAATACCTGCTCTCAACAGGAGAAGCAGAGACAGAGGATGACCCAAAGTGAGGGATAGTATCCCCAATAGATGATACTTCCCTGATCTTTGTAGAGTTTGCCCAAGACCTGATCTCCAACACAGTGAAGCCGAGGAAGACCCAACAAGAGAGGAGAGCAGCTAAGACTGGGAACTCAAATCCTCCTTCAGAATCAAAGGACAGTGCTTGTGGGAAGGCAACCCTTTTTGACCTCTAGTGAGGTGGCCCAGGATGTTGGCGAGCCAGGGGCGGGCCTGTCCCACAAGGGATAGCCGGACTGAGGAGGCTAGGCTAAGTCCCATAGAAATAGAGGACATTGGGCCTGCCCTGGGCAACTTTGCGCAAGACCAGGCTAATGACCCTCTGTATGACAATATCAGGAAAGACGAGGTGGAGATGAATGGGGTCACTATGGAGGGAAAGACAAAAGGTCATGGGCCTTACTCTGTGATCAAAACCAATCTGCTGTACCGGGTTGTCTGGATACAAGAAGGAAGAGGTGGAACAACTCTTAGTACCCCACTGGCATTGGAAGACTGTGCTGGACCTTCCCCATAGCCATTTGTTTGGGGGGACACCTCAGGGTCAAAAAGACTATGGATCAAATCCTGCGACGATTCTTCTGGCCAGGGATCTATATGGAGGTTCAACAATACTGCATCTCCTGTCCAGAGTGCCAGCTCCACAGTCCTCAACCCCACTTGTGGCCCTCCCTGCTCCCCCTACCAATTATCAAGGTCCTGTTTGAGAGGATTGCCATGGACCTGATAGTCCCGCTTGAGAAATTGGACTGGGGGCATCAGTATCTGCTCATGGTGCTGGACTATGCCTCCTGATACCCAGAAGCCATACCCCTACGCAACACAGCATCCAAAACCATAGCAAGGGAACTGGTCCAAATTTTTGCAAGGGTGAGGATACCTAAGGAGATTTTAAACAGACCAAGGAACCTCTTTCATGTCCAAACTGATGAAAGATATGTGTGCGATGCTCCGTATACAAGCCTTGCATATGTCAGTTTATCATCCCCAAACAGACATACTTGCAGAGCGATTCAACAGAATGTTGAAGAACATGGTGAAAAAAGTGGTGAGCCACGATGAGAGGGACTGGGACGCATTACTACCCTACCTAATGTTTGCAGTTAGAGAGGTTCCCCAGGGGTCTATGGGATTCTCGCCTTTTGAATTATATGGTTGACACCCTCATGGCATCCTAGATATCGCCAAGGAGGACTGGGAGGAACAGCCTAACCAGGGGCAAAATACCACTGACTATGTGGTCAAGATGTGCAGTAGGATTGCCCGAGATACCTCAATAGTTTGGAGCATCTTGAGAAGGCCCAGAACTCCCAACAAACATATTACAATCGCCTAGCCAGGAGGTGAAGCTTCCAGCCGGGTGACCATGTCGTGGTGTTGGTGCCTCCAGCTGAACGCAAGGTTCTGGCCAAATGGCGGGAGCCATGTGAGATAATGGAAGCCGTTAGGGAGGATAATTACAAGGTCCGGCAGTCAGACTGCCAAAAGCCTGAACAGATCTATCATATAAATCTACTGAAGCCTTGGCATGATAGAGAAGCTGTTATGATGGCCATGGGGATGTCAAAAGAGGATAAAAGTCACAGGCAAGTGAAAATATCCCCCGAGTTGACACCGACACAATGGAGAGAGGTCATAGAAATGATTGAACGGAATCGGGATGTGTTCTCTGAGGAGCGAAGAAGGACCTCTGAGGCACTACACCATATTGTAATGGAACCTGGAGTAACAGTACATGTAAATCCTTACCGCATCCAAGAAGCAAAGAGAGAAGAAACCAGTATACAGTCCTCCCTTTCAGATTGCATGGTGCCCCCGCAACCTTTCAGTGGCTTATGGACAAGCTACTGCACCCCCATGCTGAGTATGCTGCTGCCTACCTTGACGATGTGATAATACATAGTCCTTGGACACCTGGTCACTGAATATGCTTGCTTCAGATCTTCCTGGCAGTTCAATGCACTTGCTTTGATTCATGTTTTATGTGTTTAAAAATAGCTATTTACCAACATGCTGTGGTGGCAGTGGTTAACATCCTGTCTTGTGACCCAATATGAATAAGCCACACAAGGTCCAGTGGCCTGTGACTGGCAATTACAGCTATGAGAGCAGTGACTAGTCCCAGGCCCCCAGTGTAAAGTAGCTAACAGGTCAAAGAAAAACTCCCCTCCCATCTCTGAAACTGCCCACTCCAGCAGTATTGCACCACTGAGTCTTACACTCACACCCAGAGGATTGCTTTAATCTCAATATGTGCCTACAACAACAGAAAACAAGGCTTTAATTAAGCTGGATTTAAACACTCATCATTCCTGAGATTTCCTTGCCATGAATCATTAGTTTATTTTAGTACTTCAGCTCCAAGCTGTGCCTGCAGCATTGTCACTCCAATGGCTGTTGGGCTTGTACCAGCTGTGAAGTGATTTGTATTAAAAATTACAGAGACACATTTCATTACACTCAATGCCACCCCCTGCAACCTCTCCTCCCTCCACAGCCATTGCACTGGGTTTTACAGACAACAAGGGCACAGTATTACCATTATAAAAGCATGAATCACAGAGGCCAGCTCATAGGCACAGGGAGACAAGGAACATGTATCAAGGCATAATTGAGCAGAACAGAAGCACGTATGTAACCTAGAGAGAGAAAGAGAGAGCTCTGATGCAGTTTAATTATAGGACTACTGAGGTCCTGTTTGGCCACTGGAAATTACTTGTGAACAATGGGGATGCAATATATGACCCAATTTGTGGTAGGGGCTCAACCCCTTACTCATCATGATATCCTTCACCAGCAGCATTCTAGAAAACAGGGGAATGAAAAATGACAGGTAGTCCAAGCTGCCCAAAGCTATGCATGACTGAGAAGAAGAAGGGAAGGGGGGGACAAATATATCAGCCACCGAACTCAGGGCCCCTCCTCGCCCTCAAAACTCTGAAATGTTTCTGTAAATAAAATGAAATGGGAGGCGGTAGGGCCCCAGTGAACATCACATACCAAGGCCCCAAATTTCTCTTGCCTTGCCTTGCTACATATAGCTCAGAAACACAGGCAGAGAAAGTGACAAAGGAGAGCGTCCAGGGTCGAATGCAAAGAGGTATACTGATATGTCCAGTCAGCATGAGGAGTAAAACCCTCCAGATGCCCCATGCCCTATCAAAAACTCATATTAAGTGAGAGGAGAACCACGGACCTCTTGTAGCAGCATCTATGCTTATGGAGCGGCATTGTGGCTGTAGCTTCCCAATTCCTTACTCTTCATTCAGGGCATGCTGCTGATGACTGCGACATCTGGCTCGCTCCTCTTTCTCAGGTTCTCCCAGCTCCCATTCCAGCCCTATTTCTTCCTTCTCCATGAAAAGCATTGCAAATTCCTGCTTGTTCTTCTTCCTGCTAATTTCCAAAGGGGCAGACGTGTTAGTCTAGTCCAGCAAAAAAACCAAGGAGTTGTGTGCCACTTAAAGACTAACAGATTTAATTTATTTTCATTCCATTCCGTAAGTTCGCCCATCTTCGAAGCATCTGACGAAGTGGGATTTTCTCGCATGAAAGCTCATGTGAAAAATCAATCTGTGAGTCTTTAAATGCCACATGACTCCTTGTTTTTTTCTTCCTCCTGCTGTCTGTGTGCCTGCCACTCATAGTTAAGTGGTATTCTTTTCTGGCCTCTTTGCTGCTGTCTTCCCTTTGGCAATATTAAGTTGTACAGCTCCATGGGTAGGCTAAAGCAAGTTTCAAAGGGGCAGCTGTGTTAGTCTAGTCCAGCAAAAAACCAAGGAGTCTGATCCCATGTTTTACACCCCTTTGCATTTATTTTCTTTCCATTCGGTAAGTTCCCTCATCTTCAAAGCATCTGACGAAGTGGGATTTTCTCCCATGAAAGCTCATGAGAAAAATAAATCTGTTAGTCTTTAAATGCCATAGGGCTCCTTGTTGTTTTAGGTTAAAGCAGTCTCACTGCTTTGCTTTGCTTTATGCACTGTTTGTGCCTGTTGCAGCCATGTTCAGAGCATAGGGATTTTTCATCTGGCCACACAGTGTCCTGCCTTGCTGTACAGCCATAGTTTGCTTTACAGAAGGTATGCAGCCCTGCCCTGCACACTGGAAAGTAAATGTGATCATAGCAACAAAGGGATTTTTGTGTGAAATATACATCTCTGACCCATATCAACACAAATGACACACACATATTTACACAAACCTATTTTTCACCTAGGAATCATTGTCAAGGTCATAATGGAGAAAGCATAGAAAGAATGTAATCTATCGACGGCTGCACCATCACTCTCATTTCAGAGCATTTTTTGTCCTCAACCTGCCTTATGCTGAAAGCTTTCAGATAACTGTCAACCATTTCCAAAAGAGTAGCCACGTTAGTCTAGTCCAGCAGAACAAACAAGGAGTTCTGTGGCACTTTTAAAGACTAACAAATTTATTTATCACCTGGGATTTTGTGGGTAGAATCTAACTTCATCAGACACGTGAAATGGAGGTTACAGTTTCATGTGTCTGATGAAGTGGGATTCTACCCATGAAAACTCATGCAATAAATAATTTTTTAGTCTTGAAAAGTGCCACAGGACTCCTTCTTTGCTTTGTCCTGCCATTTTCCACATAAATATGTTTTCCTTGATTAAAAGAGCTAACATATTACCGACTAACCAAAAAACCCACATATAATATCAGTTGTGAGGTCCAACAAATTTATGCAAATTAAAATCCTAAAAGCCAACTCTGCAGTGACTATGTGCCTGATTCTGTTCCCACTTACATCACTGACTGCTCATTCTCATGTGAAAGAAGAATCAGGCCCCATAACTGTTTTCTATTTTTTAATTATTAGTATATTACACTAGCACCTAAAGACCTTCATCATTCCTCACTGTGCTGGGTCCTGTATAAATATATATTAGCAATAGTCAATATCAAGGTAACAAACTGTGTTCTACAAACTGATTTCACTTATGACATTCAGCTATCCTTAAGCCAAAGTCCTGTGTTACAAGGAGAAGACTTTAGCAATAAACAATCACCTGGCTGGTTCCCCCCCTCAAAAAGTTCCATCTAAGTTCCAAAGTTTTCCTGACCTCCGTACGTAGCGCTCATTCTACTGTCATGAATACAAGGTTCAAGGTGTTCAGATTGCACTGAGTGATGTGGAGATCTTTGTGTTATCTTGGTATGGGGATAAGTTCCTTGCTGGCTTTATGGTTCTGAGGGCTGTGATACTATCTTTATTTTAAAAAAAGAACAGAACCTGCAGATGCAGTCAAATGAGAGATGTAAGGAAGAGGGACATGCTCTTTATAGTTTTTGAACTTTTACTTTATCTTCTCTATTTGCTTGGGATTCTCCTTCAATACTTTATCCGTTATACGTAACTATTTATGTACTCACATCTTCCACTTGACAAGTCATTGCTCATAAACCTTACAAGCCTGCCAAGTAATCAAACTGCTTCTGACTCTCTTATTTGCACTCCAACTCTTACAGCAGGGATGGCTGCATTTTTCTAGCTGAAGCAAAGGATGCCAGAGTGATGATGTCATTACCCTGAACAGTCAGTCCCTTCTTTTCCTGTTTCTTCTTTCCCAACAAACTCATGAATCACTCCAGCTTAATCACATGACACAGAGCTCGTTCCAGAAATATTCGGAAGTAGGTGGGAGAAGAGAGCAATTAAAAACAAAAAATGCTGGAGTGAACCTCGCCTTAGCGTTAGTTTGTGGTCCCCATGAAGGAAATCTGCTCTTTAAAAAGGAAAAATATATAAGTCATCTGATTTATTTAGCAAGAGCTGGCAAAACTCTCCCTATTCCTTAGGGCAGGCTACACTGATGTCACCAGCAGCTGGTTGCTAACTATTTTCCAGCTTAAGTTAATGTGTTCTTCAATTCCTTATATGCATATCTTTATTGAACTTCAACTGTTACACTTCCAAACTGATCTGGCTCAATTCTGACTGAGGGGGTGATGTGGGGGTTGTGGAACCTGGTGGTTTTCTTTTGTACTGCTCTCAAAATGATAGGGCAGAATAAGCGATTTATAATAAGGGCAGTAATGCGTTACTTTGTTTTGTGAAACAAACAAACAAGGAGTTCTGTGGCACTTAAAGACTAACAAATATATTTATTGCATGAGCTTTCATGGGAGAAAATCCCACTTTGTCTCTTTGAAGATGGGGAAACTTACAGAATGGGAGGAAATAAATGCAGGGAAATGTAAGTAATGGGAACAGGCCACACGGTAACAGCAAATCAAAATGGTTGACAAGATCCAAACACTGGGGAACAGCATACAAAGGAAGATAAGGTCAAATCCCCCGCTGTAATGAGAGAAAAATCTAAAGTTGCTGTTAAGTCCTGAAGCAATGCAACTGAATTTGTGAAAAAAAAACCAAACAAAACCAAGGAGTCATGTGGCACTTAAAGACTAACAGATTTATTTTTCACATGAGCTTTTGTGGGAGAAAATCCCACTTCATCAGATGCGTCGAAGAATCTGACGAAGTGGGATTTTCTCCCACGAAAGCTCATACAAAAAATAAATCTGTTAGTCTTTAAGTGCCACATGACTCCTTGGTTTTTTTTGGCTGGACTAGACTAACACGGCTATCCCTTTGGAAATTGAATTTGTCAATAAATTCAATTTCAGTAGCTTCTCTTTGAAGCCTTGATTTAGTATTCATCTGTCTGAGCACAGCAATTAGCAAACCATTAATGGAGTGATCAGGAAGACTAAAACACTGACCCACTGGTTTTAGTGTTGTGATTTGTGATGTCAGATTTGTGCCCATCTAGTCTTTTGCACAGAGACTGTCCTGTTGGTCCAGTATATGAGGCAGAGGGGTATTTCTTGCACATGATGGTATAAATCATATTGGTGTTCTGTGTTTGTACAGCACCTGAGATGGTGTCACAGGCCTTTAGGTGATGATTCAAAAAACAAACAACATAGCACCTTCCAATCAATACTTTGCAAATATTAATTGAATTTGCCTTTGCACACTAATGTGAGGTAGATCAGTAACCTTATCATTCTACTGAGAATAGGGAAAGGACAGATCAAGTGACTTTCTGGAAGTCACCCAAGAACTTGACAGTTAAGGCAGGAACAGAATCTAAGGACCTTGTGTGCTTGTCTGATGTGATGCATGTTACACATGCACATGCACATGCATACACATTACATGCATTTGGGTGGGGTTGGTGAAGTAATCCATAAAGCAATTCTAACTGAGCATCCTAAGCGTACAGAGGGGTGGGGGGGAGGATACACTGTAAAAAGTGTGACCTTCCCTCTACCCCCCCCCCCACTGAAAAAAAAAAGTAAAAGAGCAGGTGTCGTCAGTCAGGACTAAATTCCTCATCAGTTACTCAGCATGATGCACCTCAAAAGCACCATAAAAATGGGAGTAATGTAAAGCTGCAAGATCTTTTCCATCCTGCATGTCAGGAAACATAGTGGATATGAGTGCTGGTATAGAGTCAGTGTACAGTGGAGGTCTTATACTACCTGTGCAATTGCATTTGTCATGGGACAATCTCAGGCTCACTTACGATATGTGTGTCTCGTTGATGAGATACAAGGAGCTTGAAAACTTGTCTCTTTCAGCAACAGCAGCTGAGCCAGTAAAAGATTATCTCACCTACATTGTCTCTCCAATATCCAGCTACAACAGCATGGCAAACAAAATGTCTCATTGATACCATACTGAAAGCATGCATACACACTTTATGTACTGGGTTGTTTTGGGGGGAGGGGGAAGAAGCTTCCATTAGAGATGTTTATTTGGTTTTCCATGTTTCTCTCTAAGTACATGAGATGTTTGTTATTATTTGTACTACTATAGCGCTTAGGCATCCTAGTTGTGCACCAGGACTCACTGTGTTAGGCGCCGTACAAACACAAAACAAAAAGAGATGGTCCCTTCCCCAAATCTGTCCATTTCTGGTTTCTGTAATGCTAAATTCTTTTAACTGACTACAATCATACGGTGAATCTCCCATGAAAGCTCATGTGATAAATAGATTTGTTAGTCTTTAAAAATGCCACTGGACTCCTTGTTTGTTTTTCTCAAATAACATTTATCAGTGACAGCTTTGACTGTAGCTGGCAGGCATGCACAAGAACAGCAGAATTAACACCAAGAATAATAAACACACAAGCAGTGTTTCTATGTAGTTAGTCAGGTGCACATTTCTTTTTGTAAACATTCGATTCACCTCAATTGTTATTTATCCCATGATTTTAAATTCCATTCCCATTCACTCTGGCTTCTAGCAAGTAGGCCGTTTGGATGGGGCACCACTGTCCTTGCACAGTGCTTTCATTAATGTAATCACAGCAGAAATCTAGCAGTAAAATCACCAGAGCCCTATGAAAATTCCTAAAAGTGGATTTGCACACCCTGGAAGATGTCTTCAATTCTTTTTATACTGAGTGTTAGTAGACACTCTTTTTGCTTTGCTTCTTGATGCATTTGTAGAGATAGGCTCAAGCTACAAACTTACAGTCCAGACACTGAACAAAGTTCAAGCATGTTCTAGCCCAGGTCTACTGTACCACTTATAATTTCTCTGTCAGATCTGGGCAGTAGTCACACATCAGACTTGTTCATTTTACCAAGGGAACCAGTTGAAGTTCCTCCTTGGACTTCAGGTCTTCCTGCTGCAACACCACACAGTGGGGCTAACCCAAAGCAATGAGAATCTCTGTTTACTTCAGAGGACTTAGTCTCAAGCTGTCTGTGTCTGACCCCAGTTTAGCAGAGAGACGATTTCCTCTCATAGGCGCTGGGCACTTCAAATGAATTGGGTTTTTGGTTAGAGGAGCCTAGCCTTCCTTTTAGGGCAGCCAAACCATCCTGGAATGCTGAATCTGCACTCCTCTCGGTCTGACTAACAGTCCATTTTACCGCTGCCTTTCCATTGCCAGATGGTCTGCCACCAGCCTACCTATGTCAGGAAGCCATCAAAAGAGTTTGAAGCAGCAAGAAAAATAAGAATGAATTTCTCTTACACCAGACTCCATAGGCTGCCACCTTACTGAGCCCAGTGACAGTTCTCCAAGAGAACAGTGAAGCAGCATGTGGCTTGGTAGTTCATGCCACCTGCATGCCAGAAGACAATATTATAATACAAGATAAATGTAAATGAAAAATGAGAAGGGGACAAAGGCCTAGGAGGCCTAGACTTTGCTGATGATGTTGCACCACTGAGCAACACCCCTACAACGAACAAAAGGTGCATGTGCACTTATGGCAGTGTGTAGAGTAGCCACAGCTTGCCCAGCTAGCATGGTATAAATAGGAATGTAAATGGTGAGGCACAGCTTGAATGCCTTCCATACCTGAACCTGCAGGTTATATACTCAGTCCCTATGGAGGCTCTCACACCCAATCAGTGCCTGCCATTTTCCTCTGCCATCCAATTGCTTCTCTGCCATCAAAGCCCTTCCCTGCTGCAGAGAAAGGTTTTGATAGTAGGAAAAGATTCTGAAAGGTGGAGGCGGTGGGGAAAGCTTTAGTAGCAGAGAGGCAGCATCCTCTTGCTAAAGCTTTTCACTTCAGAGTGCAGTTGCACACCATCGTGACAAGCATGGGTGCAGCCTGCTTTCACTGCAGCCTGTAGGCACACCTGCAGTGCCTGTATGATATGTGCTGCTGTAAATATAGGCATAGCCAAAGGCCACTATGGCAAAAACAGCCGGGCTCAAAATCAGTTATGTCAAAGTAAACATCCTTGAAACCCAGACATCAAGCAGAACATTGTATTATAAGGCGAAAACATCAAAGAAAATAGAACCGTTTATTTACTTGGGCAGCATACCAGCCAACAGGGAACTCAAGAAAAAAGCGACTTCAAGGATAGAAAATGTATCCACAGAATTCACTAATGTCAACAACATACAGAAATCAAAGATGCACAATACCAAACCACAACTTGAACGTAATCTCTGTACTCACATCTTCCCTGGCCATGAAAACTGGAGGTCTATTAAAATATTACGTAGGAAACCAGGTGTCTTGAAAATAAGTGCCTATGAAAGATTCTGAGCCTTGGGTAGCAAAAATTTATCATCGGTGAAGAGATCTGAGAAGTTACAATCAACTGCTCAATTCCACGAGAATTAGAAATAAGAGTCGTGGTATTTGGGAAATGTACTCTAGATGCCAACACAAATACTCCCACATGTAACTGTCAAGTGAAAACTAGCTGTTGTGAGGAAACAAGGACACTCTAGAGAAACTCGAAGAAGAAACCTCAGCATGGAGGTTAAAACAGTCAGTCAATTTCAACACCATAGAACAGATGGAAGCAGCAGCTAACGACAGAAAGGGATGGAAGAGACTAGTTTCCATTCTGTGATCCAGCAGTGATGTGAGATGGATGTAATAATAAAGAAAGAAGATTTAAGATTCCTGATAGTCTTACTTTTTCATGGTAACATCACTCATAACTTTTCAGTGGGATAAAGGGCCTGTTGAAGTGAGGGGAATGTCCATCCATTGTATTTACTTGTTATTGGCACAAGCCCTAGGTCATCAAAAGAATTCTTCAAAGAAAGTTCTCAAAGATTCATCCAACCTGATCTGCTTTTTCAGGGTAGATGTGGAAGACACCTTGTACTGAAAGTACAAAGAGCTCTTGCTCTAACACAGAATCATTCCAGCCACTTTGTTCTTCTGGTATCCCAAAACATTTTTCCAACTTTACAAGGTAGACGTCAGCAAAGATCCCCTGCAACTCGGACAACAACAGATAATCTAAATTTGCTGGCTTCAGAATTCTTAAACCTAAAGAGAAATTGATATTGCTCCTTTCTGTCTTTGGACCTACTCCATCCATCTCACACAGAAGCATTCTAAGATTGGGATGAAAGGCTGAATTCCAAGAGGTTTCCACTCTCCTCTTCATCCTGTCTTTTACGCCAGTGACTTTACATTACATAAGTAAGAAGAAGAGTGTATGTCCATCCATTCAGGCACAGATACTATCATCCCAATTCCACCATCAGAGCACCATCTAGCCCCCCTCCCCTGGTTGTTTGTAGTTCCTATGAAAACAGATGGATTCTGTCTCCATTCAGTAAATATGTGTAAGGGAAGCAAGATTCAGAAAAGAAAATGTTCATAAATCACTTGAGAAATGGTTCATTTCTACCATTTTATGCTCCATGTACCTCAAGAACCTTCACTTCCATACTAGATGAGGTTAATATTCTGATCTGGTAGCATTTTACACCCATTCTTAAGTAACTGAACACAAAGGTAATCAAATAGACAAGTTACAGGATGGGGACAAATCAAATCCTTAGGTTTTAATTCTTCTCTTCCAACTTGCTGCTTCAGTAGTCATCTTCCAAAGTATGCCATTTATACTCACATTAGTTTATATAGCGTTGGGGAACTCTTCAGTTGTTAATTTGGGGTCCTTTCTCAAAGTGTAGATTTTTTTTTTTTTTACAGTAAACTGTTTGAGAGAGTCACTTGGACTCTGCAGAAGCATGCTTTCAACTATCGGTACATCTCTTTCTTAGCTAAGTTTTCTGTATGTGATTAAGGTAAAATATAATATAGGTCAAAAAGAAGTTTGCTGGAGAAATCAAGGACATACTGAAGCATGGGACTGAATCAAAACCAAGAACCGGCATGTCCAGGATTTCATGATGCTCAGTGCTCTCAACTTTCATCGAGGCTAAAAGGAATTTAGCATTATGGGACTGGACCTTAGCCTATATTCACTTGACTCATTCTGATCTCCAGGATCCATTAACTCATCTACTTTGAACCCTAATTAACATTTCATTTCCATTACAAAATCTACAAAGTCATATCAAATTGCCACAGAACACTGGTACAAAGGTGGCTTTAGTAGAACACAAGTGGTTTTGTGGGTGTCTAGTATATTTTGGGGCTGACTTGCCATTAGCTTAACCCTGTTTTACATAATGTCATTGGGTATGTCTACACTACAGGGCTCAGTTAAGCCGGCTTAATAAATTCTGCTTAAAGTGGACTTTATTAAGCCGACTTAGCACGTCCACACTCAAAATGCCAGGAGACTGCCCACGTCCACACTGGCAGCTTCTAGGTTGCCCTAGGAGTGGTGCATTGTGGGTACCTGGCCCATAGTGCACCGCAGCAGAGGTGCCCCTCTCTTCCACACCACCCTCCATACTGCGTGGGGCAACAGGGAGTCCTGGGAGGCCAGGAAGCCTGATGTAGCTCAGCGATGTGCCAGCGCAGCACTCCACACCTTCCCTGTGTTGCCCAGGCTCCTCTGGCTCTGGAACAGGCGCTGCCGGGCAACTGCCAGTGCAGGGGCAGGGTGCAGCAGTAGTTAAGACTTAAACACCAGGAAACAGCACATAGAGGAAGGTGAAGTCAAATCACCTGTTATAATGGCGAAAAAAAAATCCATAATCAGGATTTAATCCTGCGTTCACACAATCTAATCTAAAAGAAATAGCAACTTTCTTTCTTTCTTTCTTTCTTTCTTTCTTTCTTTCTTTCTTTCTTTCTTTCTTTTTCTTTCCATGTGCTATTTCCCAGTGTTTGAATATTAACTGCTTTGATTTGCTGTTAGACTGTGACCTGATCCTATGTCTTACACTCCCCTGCATTTATTTCCTACCAGTCTGTAAATTCCCCCATCTTCAAACTGTCTGATGAAGTGGGATTTTTCTCCCATGAAAGCTTATCCAATAAATAAATCTGTTAGTCTTAAACAGTGCCTCTGGACTCCTTGTTTGTTTTACAACAATATCAGGGGGGTCCTTTGAGAAGGGGCGACACAGAGGGTTGGTTAGAGAGGGGGACAGACAGGCAGAGTCAGGCTGAAAAGGGTGAGGGGGAGACAGGGGTTTGGGCAGAGAAGGGGGAGACACCGAGGATTGGACTGAGAGGAGCAAGGTGGGGGGACACACAGGTTTGGGCAGAGAAGGGGTGAGAGAGGCAGGGTCGGGCTGAGAATGGGGGAGACATGTGGGGTCGGGCAAAGAACAGGGGAGACATGCAGAGTGGGCTGAGAATGGGGAAAATGCCAGGTTGAGCTGTGATGCCCTGTTCGGCTCAAAACGGGGGAGATCAGTCAGGGAACATGGGGAGTTTGGCTGTGGTCCACACAACTGAGAACACTCCCAGCTGTGTTGTGCCTTCCAGCCAGCCTCCATCCCCATGTTTTCTGTGGTCGGGAGGCCAGTTAAGTCAACTTAAGGCAACTTCCCCTCCACATTGCCTTAAGTCGACTTAATAAAGTCAACTTAACTGTAAAGTCGACTTTACCTGATGCTAAAGTTGACTTTTGTGCCCTGCAATGTAGACAGGGCTTTGTTTAAGTTGACTTAAGGGCCCTTAAGTCAACTTAAACATACAGTGTAGACATACCCATTGAGACGAAGTTCCAAAGAGGCAGCCGTGTTAGCCTAGTTCAGTAAAACAAGGAGTCCTGTGGCACTTAAATGGATTTATTGCATGACCTTCTGTGGCAGAAAATCCTGCTTCATCTGTTAGTCTTTAAGTGCCACAGGATTCCTTGTTTGTTTCATTGATACTGGTGGAGTTACACTGGTATAAATCTGTGTTGAATCCGGCTCTTTATCAGATAGAATGACCTAATAAGGTACTGCATGAAGGCAGGTTTAGCCACAGCCCAAGTTACTATCATTTCAAGCTTTCAACATTTGACAATCTTATGATCATTCACTGTTGATTACAACTCAGTGCCATTGCCATGTTCCCCAACCAAGTGCTGTACTATGACCAGAGTAGTCTACATATAGCAACACTGTTGAAACAAAGCAAAATTTGTAATATGGGTGTGACAAATGGGAGTGCTGATAAGAATGACTTTATTGCCTGACCACAGTCACAGGACATGAGTGAGAGTCACAAAGGTCAGTGTTCCTCTTTAAAAAAATACATATGTAAATAAATAAATGGAATAAAATTAAAAGATTTTTAAAAATAAAAAAGATGACATCAAAAAGTCTTGTTTTCTATTACATTTTAAATAGATTGCTGGTACCTAATGTGCACTGACTGAGGCAGAACTCCTGTGGAAAAAAAATAGCATGTGATCGTATAATTAAATACTGTATTCTAATCTATACACACAAGGGGAGCCAACTGAGTTTGCACAGATAGCCTTAATGGTGTCTTGTCCAAACTAACGAGTACTTGATGTTGCAACTTCAATTATTTCTTAGAACATGGTTGTCTATGTGCAATATATATTGTAATTAAGAATAAGACCCACCCCACCCCCCACCCCCAAATATAAGGGATGTAAAACTGAAAGTCTGCTTCAGGGACAGATATAGCCTCTCAGTTGACTGGATACCAAACTTTTGAGGGAGCACCAACCACCTGCAGCGAAACCATCCATCTCAGCAATGCAACTTAAACCCGGCTCCAGTGGCATGCCATGAGTCTCTGGTGCCTGGAAGAAAATGCTTGAATTTTTGTCACCCCCTTCTCCCCCACCCTTCTCATAGCAATACTTACAGTCACAGTATATCACCATAATATTTTATTTGCAAATTTGGCTTTATTGCTTCAGAGCTTAATAGGGACTTTGGATTTTTTTTTTCTCATTACAACAGGTGATTTGACCTCATCTTTCCCTAAATCAGGAGTCTCAAACACATGGCCCGCAGGCCGCGTGCGGCCCCTAAAGCTATTTCCTCTGGCCCACAATGACACGATCATTAACAATATTTGCAACATCATTGTATGGAAAGATTTCAGTGGTGTGGCCCTCGGGCTACCATACTAATCAACATGTGGCCCTCTACTAGTTCTCATACAGCCCTCATGGTGATTTGAGTTTGAGACCCCTGCTCTAAATGCTGTTCCCCAGTGTTTAAATCTCAACAACTGTTTTGATTTACTGTTATGTTACAGTGTGACCTGATCCCATGACTTACACTGGTATGCATTTATTTCTTCCCATTCTATAAGTTTCTCCATCTTCAAAGCATATGACAAAGTGGGATTTTCTCCCATGAAAACGCATGCAATAAATCAATTTGTTAGACTTTTAAGTGCCACAGGACTCCTGGTTTGTTTTACTGTACTAGACTAACACAGTTGCCCCTTTTGAACCATAATAAAAAGATTAGAAAAAAACCCTGAATTGACTTAATTGCTTGTAATTAAAAAGCGAGTTTCTGTGCTTTGATTTCAGTAGGGGCAGAGGGGCCAGGATGACACTTGCTACCCCCACAGTGGGCATCCCTTACCCTCCAAAAGACCTGAGCTGAGGTTGGTGTGACTACTGCTGATTTCAAAGCCTGTCAGCTCACAGCCATCTGCAACAACAGTGGGCAGCTCCTCCAAGGACACATGTCCAATCCTCCAAGGCTCAGGGAAATCCAATTCCCTCCCTCCCAGCATAGGAGAGGCATGAGAGAAACACTCTGGGCCATGGCAGTGCAGCGCTGTGTGATGTACCAAGCCTATTTACCTGGGAGCTTCCCCTAGCATCAGGGGCTCACTACATCCTCAGTGGGGCAGGTGACACTAGCACCCTCTATCCCCTGAGGGCTGCTGCAGTGGCTCAGAGCTGGTCTACACAGACCACAGATCTCACTCAAGAGAAACGTAAGCTACATGTAGTAACTTGCAAATTTCCCATCGACTTCCAGTTGGCCACTTACCGCGGTGTTACCACTGTGCTGCCTCAATGGGAAATGCCCTCCCGTCAACACCGCACAACACTGCTCCCCAGGGTTGTCTTAATAAATCTATTCTGGGTTTGACTAAGTGCATCTTTACTGATGCTCAGTTGAACACACAAAATCAATCCTGTGCTGTTGCCAGCATTGCCAGCTGTGCAGACATGGCCTCAGTGAGACACACACCATTACATATGATCATCCTGTCATTTAAATCTCCCTTGTTTAGGCACCTGCAGCCTGGGAATTCCAAGCTAGTGGGATACAGCACTGCTGAGTTGCTGCTTCACTCCTCCCACATCATGGGACAGAACGCTGAAGGGCCTTGCTGGGGCCACGGCCCCCTCTGAGCCCCTCTGCTGCCACTACTCTACCCAGTGTAGTAGGCAGGCCCTGAGTGGGAGTGGGATTGGAGCATGAGCCTGTTTTGCACTCATCCTGCACTGGTGGCACCTGCCCCACGAGGCTGGGCAGGGCTTCCTGTTCTGGATATTTGCATCCTGGCATTGGGGTCATAGCACCACCCATGTTTGGCCCTGCTGCTCCTTCTTCAGGGCTGAGGGGTGGTAAGGACAACTGGAGTGAGTGGTGTCACAAGTGGATGCAGGGGATCACTGGGAGAATATCCACACCTGAGTGGCCCCGTGTGCCAGGCAGCAGCAGCCAGGAGTCAGGCCCAGCCATACAGGACAGGAGCCATAGCTGCAGGAAAAATGTGGGGACTGTTTGCTTTCCAGTCTAGTGCCACTCCCTAGGACCACCTCTTCTACCAATGCCAGGAGCAGCTTAAGCTTGCCTAGTTTTGCATGCTTGGGTTCACAATTTCTGTGGGTGCAATTGAGCACATGAACTCTCACTAAAGCTGCCACTGGTCTGCTCCTGACTTTGTATCCAGATTTACATCCCTATGTCATCCTGTCTGCAGTGGTTCACAACTATGAGCGCCGACCCCTCAGGCAGACACTCACAGAGCAGAGCAGAGACCCCAGACTAGTGGTGTGTTCTATAATCAGATTTCACCAACCCAACAACAAATGTGAACGCCTGAAGCACTGTAGCTGTCTTACCATGGAATCAAAGACAGTCCCCTTGCACTCTCCAGTCTATCCTACCACTCACACAAGCTGGACTTAGTGATAAATGGTCACTTACACCAGTGGCTCTCATCCTTTCCAGATTACTGTACCCCTTTCAGGAGTCTGATTTATCTTTCATACCCCCAAGTTTCACCCCTCTGGCTTTCAAAATCAGACAAACACACAGAAGTGTCACAGCACACTGTTACTGAAAAAATAGCTTACTTTCTCATTTGTACCATATTATTATAAAATAAATCAATTGGAATGTAAACATTGTACTTACATTTCAGTATATGGTGTGTACAATAGCATAAACAAGTCATTGACTGTATGAAATTTTAGTTTGTACTGATTTTGCTAATGCTTTTTATGTAGCCTGGTATAAAACTAGGCAAATTCTAGATGAGTTGACGTATCCATGGAAGACCTCTATGTATCCTCAGAGGTACATATACCCCTGATGGAGAACCACTGACTAACACCATTGATCACAAAATACTGAGGTTGCTCCTTAGAGACAGTCACCTACCCCAGGTCAATTTGGATCCTAGCTCTCATACCAAGGATAGCCAATCCTACAGTGAACTAAGGCAGTGGTTCCCAACCTTTTCTCTGCCCTGGCACACCTCGATGCCTTTAATAATTTTGAAGCACACCACCACAGAGTCTTCAAATGAAGTCAGGACTATTCATGAGTAAATCCACAACTCAGAAGTTTTGCAAAAAATTCCGTGGCACACCTGCTCAGGCCTGAGGGCATACCCGTGTGCCATGGCATACTGGTTGGGAAACACTGTACTAAGGATTCGTTAACTAGGAAAAAGAAATGAGATTGTTATTTACAAAGCAGGCAACATATATACAAAAATGGGATATAGTATATGGTTTCAAAAGGTGACAGAGATGAAGTAATCTATCATCACTGAATGTCTCATAGGGCTAACTCAGGTTAGGGATCTCTGCTTCTGTTTTCTATCTCTAGCCCTTATGAGAGTTCAAACAACAAAGAGATGAAGAATTTCCATATCAACCATCTTTATTTTCTTCTTCCAGAATTGTAACTGATGGGACCAGCTTTCTTGCATGTAGCACTCTTACAGGTGTGGGAGGGCCATGAGCTCAGTCTTCGTGATGTGGTGTTTCACAGTGGCCCACTTTGTTTTCAGAGGGATAGCCATTTTCATCTATGTACAGCAAAAATAGGAGTCCTGTGGCACCTTAAAGACTAACAGATTTCTTCAGGCATGAGCTTTAATGGGCTGCAACCCACCTCATCAGATGCCCCAATAAATCTGTTAGTCTTTAAGGTGCCACAGGACACTTGTTTCCACTTTGTTTTGGTAGTCTTTCTTGACAGGCAGGGGAATCCTCCTCCTGCTTCAGTTCACAAGTTCAGAACAGGCATTTTTACAGCTATAAAACAAAATTGACATATTACCTTGTACATGGGATGCAGCCATTACAAGAAAGATTACTGCACGCAGCAATTTATAAGCATTTTATGGAGATGACACATGTTTTAAAGTCTAACTCTTATCTTGAGCAATATCAGTGTACAGATGAGCTGGTCTGGTTTCCAGCTATGAATTTGTCAAGGCTCAGCTGACAACTACAGCTTTGGCAAGAGCTGGCACCTGATTTTTCAGCATCACACATCTACTCAAAGTGAAATCTGGTTTTGATATTTTATGCTTATTTCTAGATATGTTAAGTTTACTGTATAAGTAAACCTAATAAAGCACTAACAGATATGTTAGGGCATTTTTTTTTTATCACAGGTGCTTTATAAAAGATGGATTAACTTTACACACAGCTTGTTTTGGCTTTGAGCAATAAGGAAATCCCAGAACTGAGCCCATTATTCTTATTATCAATTATCATCATTATAGCTCCCAAGAGCATACTTGCTGCATTGCAGGCTTTCACGAAAAGACTGCTTTTTAAAGCATTCATTAGGGAAATACTCACATGTAAAGAAATACTTGGGTATGGCAAAGAAGTACAGTAATGAAAAGGGAGGTCAAATTAAGGTTCCATTAACCTCGATAGAGTCTTTTCAAAGGGGCTCTGGAGATGAATAAAAACATCAAATTGCCACTCAGAGTAGCAACTCTCAAGATGAGCTCCTTTGTGCTGGAGCAAATATTTATAGATCACTGAGAAATCCTGAACAACAAAGCTTGTACTGGGACTGACAGGCTTTTAACTAACCTCAGCGTTAGCAGATACCACACATGGTAAGTTCTCTCTGCCCTTTGCCACAGGGAGCTTTGTGTTAACAGCCTGCTGTCAGTTTCTAAAATCATGCATATGAGAAATCAACATTTCTCAGAGTAAAGTAGACGATCCTTCTTGGAATTTAACTGTTTAAAAAACATTTGCAGGATTTCTGATAAATCCATCAGGATAATACAACAGTAAAATGCTTGGTGAATGAATTGTAAACAAATAATATTTTTTATTAGGCTAGGTCAGAAATCAGATATCATGAAGAACAGGTTTGGGCAGAGAGACAGAGCACTCAAATTAGAGACTATTTTTAAAATTTAAAATGTTCAAATAGTTATTTTTAAATTCAGCTGAGAAAATCTAAATGGCTGACCATGAATCCAGTAGTGTCAAGAAATAAGAAATGGAGTTGAGTCACAGTTTAGATCCAGATCTGAGCCTCTGCAGTTATTCAGCGCATAATTCTGTAATTTGGATCCAAAGTTTTCATTCAACCTTTATGGAGAGATAGTACTATTTGATGCAGGTCGTGGCTTAAGGAGACCCTGTGTGATGACAGCAGGTCATATGGGCTGTGCTTAATTAATTCAGGAGTTTAAAAGTCAAGGAGAATTACTGGGTTTTGTTTGTGACTAGTGACCTCAAATAACCCTCTCTTCATTCACTATAATAAAGTCTTATCTGACAAAATAAAGTCCCACACCGAGGCCAACTTTAAAGGTCAGATCACATTGCAGATTCAAAGTTCAGGAATGTCTGGGTCTGGGATTTTGATTTACTATAGAGAAAGGAACTGTCAGTAGAATCCAGCTCCAGACTTCAACATCAGAATTCAGATGTATTTGGAGCTGGATTTCTGTTCAAGCCCACTTCTACAGGAGAAATGGCATTTGTGTCTGAACAGGGTATGAGTTACAAAAACACTAGTACTAGGAAGATAAAATCCTTATGGACTTTTCCCTTGTTTTTGAGTGATTCTATTCATCACACAATTGTCAAGAAAACTTTGGAACCTCTGATTGCAAGAAATTCCAAAAAACCCATGACACGTGTGGAAACATCAGTGTTCCAGTTCTAATTCATGTTTTTAGAGGGAGGATATATAACTTGGCAGTAAACACTATCCAGGTGTTGAGACTTGGCGAGACCATTGACAATACATTTGGCAAGATATTCATCTTCTTGAAGTGGTGAATAAATACATATTTCACACACCTGAGATATTTAATTTTGAAGAAATTTCAGATCTGATTCTGAATAAGTAATATATGATGCAGTATGTTAACATTTTATAGTAACTTTGTCTCAAAGATTTTTAAAGATCAGCTTGCTCAGGGAGAGCAAAGTGCTCATCAGCAGCTTGCTTAATTTATGAAACCTTAGTGAAAGAAACTGGTTTTAAAATGATAAATCAGTAATTCCTTTACATGGTGTTAGGAGTTTTTAGATAGAGGTGGTGGCTGCTTTACAGGTTCAATTAAGCCTGCTAAGATAAACTTAGCCCTTTGTTCTTCTGAAATAAATGAAATGTAAGTGTTTGGCCTTTTCAGAGGTAAGCCTCAAAACTTAAACTTACTGAACAAAACTTTCCTCCCAATACCCATTGTTGTGCTGATACGTGTTGACTACTGCTCCCAGGAGCATTTCTATGGGTGGGCCTGGGCCCACCCTCTTGGCCAGCAGGCCCACTCTCTGCAATGCCCTGCAGTGGCACAAACTTCTCCAATGTGGCCACATGGGACCAGCTTGTAGCACATGGTTATGGATGCAAGTGGAGCATAGGTTGCGCTGTGAGCAGAGAGGCAGGAGGGCTGCTGTCAGCACCCTGCACTGCCTCCCAGCTCTTGTTTGAAGGCAGCCACCACGGCTATGACAGGACAAGGGTCAGGCTCATGGTGCCTCTCCCCCTCTCTCCTCCTTCTCACAATTAGGCAGCATCATCAAGCAGCTTTTGGTCACATGATTGGAAGCAGGATGTGGCCAGGTACACCCTGGGAACTCAGGGGCCCAGCCAGAAAACAGGGGTCGGCTATGACCCGGGCCACTCCTCTCCCCTAGAGTGCCTCAGAGTATACATTTGAATTTGTAAAACATTGGTGGATCCTTTGGGAGTGAAAGATGTCCAACAGCTTACACTGCCCATCTCATGCATAGAAGTGTACATACAAGTCTAAGGCCAATCTCCGCCATTACCTAATTACCACCTTGGCCTAAATTTTACACTGTATAAAAGAACACTAGCTCCGTCTCTGTCTAGACCCTCTTCTATGTCCGGATCCTCTAACCTAGCTGCTTTCTACCTGTTTGTAACCCCCTCCTTCACCTACTTAGAAAGCATCATTAGAAAAAATAGGTGGGGGTGAGGTAATGCCCTTTATTGGACCAATTTCTGTTGGAGAGAGACTGAAGTTTTTCAAGCCACACAGAACTCTTCTTCAGGTCTGGGAAATGTATTCAAGAGTGTCACAGTAGTATTACTGTTTACTGAAGGTCTGGGCTTAAGAAGACCCTGTGTGATGACAGCAGGTCACATGGGTTGTGCTCAATTAATCCAAGAGTTTAAAAGCCATAGAGGAGATGTAACTTCAGGAAGATGAGATATTTGACTCTACCCACTTCTGACCACTAAATGGACTGACTAGGGCCATACACATACGCACACGTGGTATAGCAGATCACTTACTTCCTGTAATAGTTATGCACAACAGAATGTTTTTTTTAAAAATCACTAGGCAGTATACAACGAATTGATGCAACTAAGAATATCTTATTTATTCAGAAAAAAAACAGGTGCTTAAATCTACTGATCTACCTCAAGGTCTCTTCCAGAATTAGGGATGGACTCAATCAGAAGCCCTGATTTGGATTCCTCCCCCACCACAGGATATTTGAAACTGGACTGAGATGGCGGTTATTTTCATAACAGACTGACTCAAACCTCTTTATCTGAACAACCCTGGACTTGTACTACTCAGAATTGGGACCCAGATCTGAACTGTGCAATTTAGCCTCATCTCTATTAAGAGTATAGCCACATAAAATCAGCAGGGCTTAGCGCGCTGAAACATCTACTAGAAATCTATGGACCCAATCTTGAAGTCTTTATTCACTTCCATTCAGTCAAAACTCCCATCTCCTGAGTAAAATCAAAATAAGGACTTCTGGGACTGGCCTTGTATAAATATTTCCTCTCCTTTATTTTCATTCCCCCTCAAAATGTAATAAGAAAATCAGCTTTTTAAACAGCTGGATAGGGCCAAAAGTCAATAGCGTCAGCTACTCTGAATGCTTTGCTAATGCATCAGTGGAGAACAGATGGAGATTTAACATAATTTTAAACAATGACTCTAAATTAGTGTTATGAATTAGGTTTTTTAATTTAAAAAACCCTAGTTTTATTTCAAACCCTTCAATCTTTGCTGGATTAATACATTTTGATTCTGGTGATATGCATGAGAAGACAGACACTTGAAATGTTCTCCTGGTGGAGACATGCGAGAGAACAAAAAAATCATTCTGAAGGCAGATGCACTTCTGTGATTTACAATTTTTCAATAAAGAAAAAATACCATAATAATTAAAAGACAACAGTTTGGTGAGAAAGACATGAAAGAGAGCGGAAATGGTCTCTTCTATAGGAATGTCATTCCGTGCACATACATAGGAGTAGGGTTTATGCAATCTCTCCTCCACTTCCCATCTTGTGCATGCCAGGAGTGTGTATAATAGGACAGGAGTTTAGTTTATGTTGTATACAACAAGTGATCATAAAACACAAATAGCAGATGCACTGGTAGGGACTGTGCATCCCAATGATAGCCATCTTATTCCATACCCTCCTGTCAGAGGGAAGAATACGAGCCCCATTACTACTGGAGCCCAGGACGGCACAATTTTGCAGTCTTAGACATATGCTTGTTTTATGGAGCAGAGACTTCTGTTGGTTAACCTGCCCCTTTGTGCTTTGTGAAATCATGCCAAAAGCAGCTAGGTCTGAGGACAGATGTTCTTTGTTCTGCAACAGATGCATCCTTGCTTTGTCCACTTTCCTTTAGGGCCTTGTTGCTGCAGTGGCATCCTATCCCCAGCAGACCATGGCTGACAGTTCCCATAGCTGTAAAGGAGACATTCTTGACTTGGATTTATAGTGACTGGATAAATTATAGGCACACTGCTACTGAACAACTGTCAGCATTCACCCGCTGTTGTGTGTGTACTTTGTTTTCAATGACCAAGGGAGCTACCAAATGGGTGAAAGTCAGTAATTTAAACCAGTGACATCCGCTGTAAGGAAGTAAACCAATGAGACATATGAAACTGAATCAAGTAAACACTGTTCTGCTAGCTATTGTTGATCAGTGTCTTTTTTCAATATACACGATTAGCTCTGTGTTACACTACTTATTTGTATTTTGCAACTTAGAAGGGATGATGAGGAAGATCTTGCTTAACAGATTATGGAACACATATCTCACTCTATGTCTTGTATGCTGTTGTTCCCACTAGATTCTGACTCAGGCAAAGCTCCTGTTGAACTTCAGTGTGTGTCACCCTTCAGTTGCTGGTTAAGTCCTTTTAAAGAACTCATCACAAGCAGAGAAAAAAAATCAAGTTCTGCTTTCAAATAGGTCTTGGTTAATTTTTTCATCACATAGTCAGGCCTATCATCAGTGGAATGACACACTCAAACAGTTGGCAGGATTAGACCATTAATTTTAGGCAAGGCACAACAAGTACCAGCAGTAAACAAATAGGCAGGTACAAGGGAAAAGGAGGACAAGGTTTAATGATGTTAGGTCATGTAGTATTGGAGGTTGTTTTATAGCTGATTTGGTGGTACATATATGTAGAGCTTTGCACACTGGGTATCTGCTTCAGATCCGAAGGTAACCACATCCATGGGTGTGGCTGCGCATATCTGCAGCCCCGTTGTTGTGGATTGGCTGTGGCTGCGGATCATATTTTTATGAATGATCCCTGAAGCTGCCGCTATGATCTGTGTGGTCAGCACACAGGGGGGAACAAGGAAGAGCTCCAGCTAATCCCAGCTGAGCTCTGATTGATGGTCTGCCAGCCAATCAGAGTCTCAATCACAACAAGCTGGGCACAGAGAGACGCCACTCACTGCCAATCAGTTAGCATGCTGGCCTTTGATTGGCTCATTCCCCATGCCTTCCCTGCCCACTTCTTCATTTTCTTGTTTGTGGTTTGTACGCCATGCTGTCAATCAGAAATTTCATTGGTGGCCAAGGATATCTGATTGAAAGCATAGCATGCAAATTGCAAACAAGAAGAGGAAAAATGGGTGGGACCCATGTGGCAAATCAGCCAATCAAATGCTAAAATGCTGACTGTAAGCCCAAGCTCAGCTGAGGATGCAGTTCTGGATCCACAAAAAACATAGCATGCAGATTGGATAAAGACTGACATTGGGCAGGTACAGTCCAATTCCGGATCCATATTTTTGTATCCGCTCATGGTGTGTGTGTGCGCGCGCGTGTGTGTATGTGTCTATATATGACATTTCAAAATACCTACGCAAGCCATTCCAACAGGTTTGTCAACTGGTCTATAGTAAAAAAGCAGGTGGGTTTTATCACTTGTTTGTTAATTTTTTGTTTTGCATTAAAAAGCAAAATGTAGCATCATTGTATCTCTTAGGGATTCTCATTTACACAAAGGCTCAAGATGCTCCAAGTGTGCAGTGGCCACTGTGTGGTTATAAATGTCAATTACTGCCAGAGCAGGGTAAGTGGGGCTTAGGGTCATGAGAATCAAGCACACAAAGAACTCTGTGGACTTAAGTCCAATCTTAACCAATACCTAGGTTTCAACGCTTGTGCAGATGTTATGCTTTGGACTTAAAGGAAGAAGAAATCTTCACCAGATTGGTATCTTAAGACAATTACTCCCACGGTACATTCACATCTGACAAGCAAGTAATAGCTTACACCTTGATGCTCCCTTAGTTTGAGAAAATCCTACTCAAGTTTTAGGATCCAGCCCTACTTGCTGATTGAAATGAGACTATAATTTTGACCAGGAGCACACACTGAATGGTGTGTTCAGTATGGATAATGCTTTTACATCTTGACCCAAGCAGTTAGCCAATATTGAGTGTCTTGTTTATTATATCTATTAGGAGAAGAAGTTGAAGATTTAGCAGAGAAATACCTGACTCCAATTGTATTTATTTACAGAAACTGTACATGAAGTCCTGTTTCCCTGAACACAAGAGGAATCAAACAGTAGGCAGGTTCTTTGCTTGCATCTCCAGTCTCTTTGTAGACATCATTTTGCCCAAAAAGTGCCTTCTCTGCTTTCTCTCAGAGCCAAATTTCCAGTGCTTTTCTTACTCTCTGTTTGGCTTTTAAGCTGCTTCTGCTCAATGATGCATATAGCTCCAAACAATACCCAGTGAAATCCCTCTGACCACCTTGTTTCTCATATGATCTGTGCTTTGAATGTTTCAGTTATCTTATTCCAAAAAGGAGTTTAGAGTGGCTTCTTACATTTATCCTGAATGAATGGCAGCTGTCACATCTACCTGCTTTGACATGTTATACCACGCTTCCATCACACAAATACAGTAAGTGATGCATTAGTAATAATTTATCTTTAATTTTTAAAAACAGACAAGTAAGGTTCACCTGTTTCTGTTTTCCACTGTCACATGCACTGTAACCAAGTAAGTAACTCTTTCACCCCTGGAGTTAATTTCAAGACATACGTCAAAGTTTCCTTTGGTCAAATGGAATTACACCAAAGGGGTTTGACCTGTTAATATGAAAATGAAACATGGTCATGTGGCCTGCAGGGCTAGGGATAGAGCAATAGAGGCTTGGGACTAAACAAAAGTCATCCTTTCTGGTCTGGATTTTATTGCAGGAGCCCTAGTTTAATTCAAATTAACACCAACTTGGCAAAAATCCATAGCTGCATTTCTTCTACACATAGTTACAAATATTGGAGTATGAAGACATGTACAAGCCAAAGAGGGTAGCACCTGTAATTCCCCTGAGCTCCAGAAATTTTAGCCAGCAGAATCCCCTTGCCTATGTCTCTTTGGAAGAAAGAACACTTCTTTAAAATGTTGAGCCTAAACATTTTACACCTAAACATCTGTACCATATTAGCTCTGAGCTGGGAATGTCTCCCTGAGCTGCTCCTGAACCCTGGCCCTGAAATAACCACTTAAACCTCAGGCCATTGGCTGGCTTCGCAAGACCTTTTTAGAGACCCACTGTGGCAAGGCCTTGGAGTGCCTTCTAGATCTAGAGGACACGGAAAGATCTGTGCACCTTATGAAGCTAAAGTTGAGAAAAATTTCAAGATACCTAGATGAGAAAAAAAACTGGAAATGCGTAAATGCTCACCGAACTGAAGAGACATTATTTGAATTTTGCCTCACAGAATTAATAAAAAAATCAGTATTTTCACAGAAAAAGTATCTTTAATGACAGAAGAAAGTGTTGGAGCTAAGGATTATGAAATATAAAATGATTTGAAAAGAGGGAAGAATCTCAGCATCTATTTTTTTGTATCAGAACAGATATCATGACATGGAAACGTTTGTAAGAGCAGATGACAGAAGCCTGACATTACAGGGTGAATTAACTGAACCCTATCCAGAAGCAGGAGACAGGAGTAATATGTCCGTCTCTACAGCAATCACTTTTCTTACTGCATTCAGAAATGAAGATGCTACTCTCCCCCACCCCCAAACTCCAAGTGTAGTCATTGTACATAATTTCCCTTTTCATCCAGAATTTGTATAAAAGAGGGGCATGTGTCATACCAGGGATTTATGCCAACAGAGTAAATGTCAGAGGTTCAATCCTCAGTCAAAAGTTGGGCTGATCTTTTCTCTTCAGTCAATAACTTGAGCTGTAAATCTCTGGTATTCATATCGCCCTCCCCAGCACAGTCTCTAACGTATGCCATCTTTCAAGCAGATTTTTACCCCCATCATCCTTCTAACTGTATATTACTACCTTCAAAAACAAGAAATGAAAAAGAAAACAAGTGTTTTCCTAGATCTCTGCTACTGTAAACAGCCTCAATGGCAATAAAGAATAGAGATGGGCTTGAAACTAGATTTTTGTTCTGGTTTGAGTATGCACATTGTGTACTCTGTAAAAAGGTGGCACACCACACCTGCTTTCTCAGACTGAGTAACAAGAATTGGGAGGAATTCATATACATTTCCTCAGAAACATCTTTAGAAGTTCAACACAAAATAATGTCCTCTTCAGAGAAAGACTTCCATGTTTTTCATCACCTGTTTCAGAATGTGTTTATCTTGACAGCTGAACTCTCATTTCATAAATTACTGAAGGGCCTCTTCCTTGAGGAAAGCAAATTTGTGCTCTCAAACAGTGACCTGCCGTGGGAAAACATATCAGTGCACAGGAAGAGGATGGGAAGTGGTGTTTATATCATGCAACAATTGGGCTACTCTTTGCCAGAAAAAGTGAGATCAGAGGGTCATGGCTGTTAGTGTGATATTTATTTCTAGAGAATGCCAAAAATCCTCAAAGGACACAGTTTCTGTGCAGTTATTTCAAGGTGCTGTTTCTGGCCATAATTTACACTTGTTTTTCCAATGGTTGTTGGATGAAATCAGTGGTCAATTAACTAGAGCTGGGGAGGAGGGGAGTGGGAGAAATCAATAATTATAATCTGAGGCATTCATGCAGCTTTTACTCCAGCTTCACCTTGGATTTTGTTTCCAAAAGAAATACTGTAACTGAAATGCTGAGTCTTCCCTTGTTTGGGTAAATAGCTCCATTCAGCCCAGGAAGTTTTAACTGATTTCTTCCCACACCCATGAATCAATTCAGGTTCACTTGAAATTTGCTCTAAGATTTGCCACACTTTGAGACAGATTCTGCCTGGCTAATTTCATTAAGTGGCACCTTTGCTCCATAAGTAGTTTCCCAAAATAAGGTATTCTTGCCTTTAGTAGGAGTATCAGAATCTATGTGCAAATAAATCTTATTTCCAACTCTGGCTAGGTTTGCTGAAATTTTGGTAACCCTTGCAAGTCTTTGATACTGAAACCAGAACATGTAAAGGAGATACACTGCTTAGTGCATAACTTTCACAATTAGCCCAATGTCAAACCCCTATGGATTTTATTGGGTTTTGAATCAGGGACTTGATAAAATTTTAAAATATATGCATTAACATTTGGAATTCCACTGGATAATGGTGGCAAGAGAGAGAGAATGAAAACAGATATGCACTACAAAGCTAGAATGGGTAGTGAGATATTATTAAAATAATTAATTGATTAAAAAGCTAAGTGAGAGAATTTCAAACATGGACAAAAATTGCATATATGGTAAGTAATTAAATTGGCAAACGGATGGATTTTTTTTAAAGGGGGGATAATGTTATGACTATTAACATTTGTAACTATGCATGATGATATTATATAAGTAAACATATTTCAGGTTTCAGAACATGAGCATTGTGTATTGATTTGCTGCACTTCTTGTGGTGGTGAGTAAGCATCTTTGTCTAAAGCAGAAGGTAGTTGTTGCTGCCAGACATCATATTAAATGGACCATGAAGCTGATCCAGTATGGCAACAATAAGGCTGTGTCCACACCAAGGCTTTATTTCGAAACAACAGCTGTTGTTTTGAAATAAAGCCTGGCATGTCCAAATGATGTTCTGTTACTTCAAAGCGACGGGACCCCGTCGTTTTGAAATAACTGCCATCATTTCAAAACTGTTAAACCTCGCAGGCAATTGAAACAGCCCTTGTTTCAAAAGGGTTGTTTCGAAAAAATGCCGTTAGGATGCGTTGTTTCGAAACAAACCCTGTTTTGAAACAGGGCTTTTGACCTTCCTCCCAGGGTGCATGGCCAAGGTGCTGAGGGGAGGTGCAGGGGGACAGTGGGCACCTGAGCCAGCTTCCCGCTGTCTGGCTCAGGAGCTGCCCACCAGGCACCAGGCGGCGGGGGGAGAGCTCGCCGGGCGACCTGGTCCCCCAGGGGACATGCCTGCTCGGGGGCCCCTGGCTGCGGCAGGACAGCCTGGGCGGCGGGCAGAGTTGGCGCCCATGGCCCCTGCCCATGCAGCAGCGGGGGATTGGTTGGCAACATGGCCCTGCCAGGGGGCCATGTTGCCACACCTCCCATGCTGCCCCTCTCCTGAAGCAAAATAGCATTTCCATACACACAGGGCATGCTATTTCACTTTCAGGGTTTCCCTTATTTTGAATTAACAATTTTTTATTTTGAAATAAGTTATAATAATAATAGTTTATGTTTATGTAATTTTTTTCATTAGAAGATATCAAAGCACTTTACAAAGATGAAGAAATGTTAGTCCCACCCTATTTTACAAGAGGATCTGTGGTACAAATGTTAAGTAACTTGCCCAAGGTTACTGAGCAAGCTAGTGGCAGAATTATAAATCATCTTTCCTGATGCCCACTCCAGAGCTCTAATCATGGACAACACTTCTTTTCTGTGAAGAAATGTGACAACTCTTGCTGTGTGTTTATAGACAGCATGCTAAAGGCCTTCTTAATTCTCACTTTGCGATTTACAGGATTATTAGATGAAGAAGTTTTCTAGTCACAAATGAGGAAGTTTGGGAGACAAGTTGCCTTCCATTTGCCAGCAGTCTTAATTCAAGAGAACTGAAAAATGAATTCATACCAAAGGGAACAGAAAACAGCAATAACAGAGGGAACAAACTTTTAGGAAATGTTTATGTGCACCTAACTCTCACCAAATACACTGCATGCAGCACATCCTGCTTTTTCAATGCCATATGCAGGCCATTAACTCTTCCATGGGGTTAACAAATAAACAGAAGCCAAAGTTTTCAAACTTGGCTGCATAAGACATTGTCAACACTAGTGAAATTTATAAGAGGAAACAATCTCATAGGCAATAACACTGGTTCAGCAGAGGTTCAGCTGTTGTTTTGAAATAAAGCCTGGCATGTCCAAATGATGTTCTGTTACTTCAAAGCGACGGGACCCCATTAAAGTCATTAAGACCCACTTAGACCCTCAGCACCTCTGAAATTCAGTAACACTTATTTAGGTGCCTAACCTTAAATTGTGCCTACAGTGAGGGAATTTATATTATGAAAATCCCATGGATCCTGACACTGACCCTCAGCTAGCCCTGGTAAGAGTAATAGGGTTGACTTGCTGGATTTCACTCAAAGCTTGTCAAAGGTGGTACAATGTGCTCTACAGGGCGTAGTTTCTAGAGTACTCGTCCATCTTGCACATTAATAGCTGAGGGATGCAAAAGATTAACCGGATAAAAAATAACCCGCTGTTTAAATGTTTCAAACTATTGATTACTGTTTAAACTGAGGGCAGGAGAGGGAGTGGCAACTGGACTGGCTCCCCACCAGTGAAAGCAGCTGGGCAGGTCTCACTGGTGGGGAACCACGGAATAGCTGCAGCTGAGCTCGGTATCCCACGACCTTCCCTATGAGCAGCAGGCGATGGGGTGGAAGGAGGCCTGCTGGTGGGCTTGGCCCCTCACAAGTGGTGGGGAGAGGCACAGCCCAGTCGATAGTGGGCAGGGGGTGAGAGCGAGCATGAGTGGCATGGAGGCAAGGAGCCCAGTGGGGCTGGGGAAGAGCCAGAGCTGTGCTTGGCTCAGATCTCCACTAGTGAGAGCTACCCAGTTTTTGCAGCAGGGAGAGCCACAGCTAGGCAGCTCTCACTTGGCAGTGAGGAGCCAAGCCCAGCATGGCTCCCAGTCTCAGTATGTAACTGGTTAACCAATCTATATTTGAAACTTTTAAGCAGATTTTTAAATAAACTAGTTTTTACATCCCCCATATAAGCCTTACTGTTGTGTTTTAATGTGGTGCTGTTTGAGAAAGTGCTACATTAAAGCATGCTGGGAGCCTTTAGTAAGCATCAGTGGCTCTACAGCCTCTACTAGATGGACCAATTAATGTACAACACTTTAGCAGTCAACCCCACTGAGTACATTTCCCAACCTTTTAGACAAGCCCTCACTCTTTTATTCTTGTTCTACTGTTGTGTTTTAGATTATAAATTTTCTTGGGCAGGAACTGTCATTTATTACATATTTGTACAGAACCTAGCATGATGGGCTCAACCCAGTTATGGCACTGAAGGGCTGTGTAAAATGTTAAATAAGACTTGATGAAGATTAAAGAATAAATACAGGAAGGGAGGTGTTCAGATGCCACAGTTAACCCAAGGTTATCTTTTTTTTTTTAAATTGGTTGTAAATGGATTTGTAAAACAATAGGCATTGTTAGCCTACTTATTTGCCAAGATTTTAATAAAAATGGATCCTAAAGGTAAGCTCATAAATTCACATTCTGTTGCCTAGCAAGAAGGTCTAAGTGCTCAGAATTTTTGAATATTATTGGTTACTTATTTAGCTCTCTAAATATAGACTTAGACTCTTAACTTCCAGCACTCAGGTTTTTAGAAGTTAGTATTTGAGAGTTTGTAGGACTCGGCCCAAAGAAAATAAAATATAATACAATAATAAACGAACAATAATGATAAAATTATTCAGAAGGTTCTTCAAGTAGGGCCCAAGCCAAGTTGGGTTTGTTTTGTAGAACCTCTTTTTGTTATTGAGACTGCAGTGCCAGGAGCTGATGATGGAATTAATGTAGCAGGACGAATGTCACCCAATCAAAAGTACAGCTTTAAGGGTACGTCCACACTGGAGCCTTAGGCCGACTTAAGGAAGGTTAAATTCACCTACGGACTCCTGCGTCACACTGAGCTTCTGTGAAGTCAACTTAAGCACCTCCTGAAGTCGACTTAAACCAATATAGATAGGGAAAGCCTTAAATCAACCTAATTGGCCTCCAGGTCCCCTTCCCACACCACTCCTTTATCGACCCAGCACCTGCCAGTGTGGATGCTGGCAGTTGACAGGAGTTTTCAATGTGGACTCTCTAAGTTGACTTAACAAGGGCGACTTTAAGTCAACTAAAAGGTGACCTTGTTAGGTCAACTTAACAGAGCCTCCAGTGTAGACATACCCTAAGATTTTACTTTACCTCAGAGAAAGAATCCTCCACCCCTGGTTACAGAATATGATCTAAGACACACCAAATGGCATCAGTTTTTTAGAGTTTCAGCTCAAAAAGATGCTGGACCACATAACTAAATGAATAAAAAAATACTGTACCATTAGAGTCAGAGATTTTTCTCCATTACATTTTTCACCCGTAATATTAACACCTGAATTGTTGCTATTTAAGTCCTGTCCAACAAGAAAACCTTTATTTATTTGTTTTAAGAGATGTGCCTCTGAGATCCCCTTATTTCCCACCCTTTCTTTGTTTTTTTATCCCTCAATCCAGATTTTTGGTTTATGAGGGCTGTTTGCAGCTCTCTAGTCTATTGTACCTATTTTCAATTTTTTAATCTCTCAGACCACCACTCAACTCACCCACCCCAAAAGTAACTTCTATGCTGAGACCAAACAGAGAGAGTTTCAGCCTCAAAAGATTTGTTTCACAGAGTTATTATGAGTCAATGAAAACAAATGATAGAACATTATCTACAGAAATCATTCTCAGAGTGTAGTTTGTGGACTATCCCCTGCGTACAGAGCCTTTCCTAGAGGGGCCTCACAGCGGTCCTCAGAATGAAAGAGCTTTAGAAATACTCTGTGAAGTGATAAGGGCCCCTGCCTGTTTCTTCATGAAATTATATGATGCTACAGGGAGTTATCACCAAATTTCTAAGCTTCAGAGGAATGAGGTCAGAAGCAGCTTGTGGAAGTATTCCCCACATCCAAAAAGGCGCAGTCTGAAAAGCCCTTATAAGCATATGTTGCCATGGGCCTCATTTTAGATTGTTCTGTTTGAACGTTGTATCAGGGGAAGGGAGAGGAAATATAGTTTGCTCTAATAGAGTTATTATTTCTAGACTGTGTAATAATGATATGTGCTATTTGATCTCCCAGCTGCCCTCCCTGGTCCCCCAGTACCTGTATTCATGCTAAAATGCTGCATTATAGCATTGTTAGTACACGATTGCTCAGCTTCCTATGCCACAGTTGCAGCTTGAATAGTACTGAAAAAATACTGTCAAGCACTGCAGTTACAAAATGCTAAAGATGTATGTATTTTCAGTAATAACCCCCTGTAGCACATTTACTTTGTATGAGTTTTTGTTAAAAAACAAAACAAAACTGTGTTTTATAATGACTTTTGAAATACTAAAAAAAAATAGCCTTATCCAATCTGATTTAATAGGTGCTGTAGACAGTTTGACACAAGGTCACCAACCTTTGTTTAACATCTGATTTATCAAATTAGTAAAGTCTGGTGTGACCTTATTGGGTGTCTCTTTTGATTATACTAGCCCAACTTCTGTTATCAGCTGTTATGGATATCATTTTGTGGGACCAAAATGGTGCTCTGATCAGAACACTTCCAGACAGCACAGGGGAATTTTGCTTTCTCTTTCTTGATGGTACAAGAATAGGATGGTCTTCAGCAAGAAATGTCTATTGACTGACTTATCCGCCTTGATTTTCAACACTACACAATCAGGAGGCAATAGTCCAATTTTCCTTTTGAAACTAAAATCTGGGACTCATATTCCGTTCCAATACACACTGCTGCAGCACCAGCGCTATCGGAGTACGAATTAGTTCAGAATTCAGCCCCAGGACTTTGAGCTAAGTCATCACGCTTCAACTGACATTTTATCTTTATTGTTAAATACCTGAAATGATATAAATACCTTCATTTTTATTCCACTTAATCTGGTGGTTACTAAAAAGCACAATGCAAAGATGGACTTGAACCACAAAGTTCAGACCTGGCTGGAATCTAGAGTTCATGGCTATTTAAATGTGGGCTTTTGGGTCAGACCATTATAAAACGGAAGTGGGAAATGTTCAGGCATGGGATTTTGGTTTGAGACCACTGTTCCCTCTAAGCTGTGTGCGTGTGTGCGTGCACACAGGTCATAAAACCTGCACACACAACAAAATGAAGTGTACATGAAAAAATTCAGTAGTGCTAATACTGGTGCTCACAAAGAAATGTTTTTGCGCACACAAAGAAATTGTTTGCGCACACAGTCTACGAGTAATTAGAGGGAACATTGGTTGAGACCCTTCTCCAGTCCAATATGATCAGGTAAAATGAGGGTCAGAATGCACAGCTACCCAACCTGCAATAAACAGACTGACAATCAGGAATTTTTCACGACTGATTATGTTGAGTTGCCAGTGTTGGTCTTTGCCACATGCCCAGTGCAGCTGGCCTAATCAGGCATTTGCTGTCTTCTCATAGCCACTCACATTCTAGCTGGCTGACAAGTTTTATTTCAGCTGTTATGGCAGGTTGTTGGGGTGAATTTCACAGGGCTGGCTTCAGGACATATCTGTGCCTAGGAAATTTTTACAGTAACTTTTCAAATTTAGTAAGAAGTTTGCATTGGTTTACAGCAAACCTGCAAAAAAGATAGCAGGCTACATGTGGGAAAATTTCAGTCACTGTCACACATTGCCCTTCTTCCCCCATGGTCCCCCAACCTGCCCCCATAGTAGCTTCATTGTCAGAAACAACAACAGAACTCTGGGTCAGACTTATTCTTAGTTACATGAGTGCAACTCCCACTGATGTTGAGCTCACAGGTTCCTTGGAGCAAGGATCATGTTCTTTTTCTGTTACATTTGGCCAGCTGTAAAATGCTGTGCACATTTAATGAAGCTATATAAATTATTAATAATAATGATAATAAATTAATAATGCTGCTCAGAAGCAATTCTTTTCTGCACAGCTGTCTCCATATTAATTAAATTTAAACACAGAAGCAAGCTAGAACATGCATTTTAACAAAGTAATTAACCAAAGATAATACCTTGCAATGCGCTTCTAGGAAGGCAACAGCTGGAATGTATTCCAGTTTAGGCTGGGTGCATACATGCTAAAAAACAGACCATTTATGTGGAGAAACAATTATACTGTATAAAGCACATATACACAGAATGATCTGAATCTCAAATAGTTCACCCACATCAGAGCTGAATTACACTAGTGAGATGATACCTAGTCCTTATACAGCCCTTTTCATCAGTAGAGCCCAAAGTGCTTTATAAAAGGAGGTTGGTATCATTATCCCCATTTTATAGACGGGGAGAGTAAGGCACAGGACTGAAAAGTAATTTGCTCAAAGTCACCCAGAAAACCAGTGGCAGAGACAGGAATTAAGCACAGCTTTCCTGTTGCACAAGGCAATGCTTTAGCCAGTATGCATACTGCTTCAGTCACACTGGGAAGCTTGGCACAGAATGGAGAATGTTGCTCAGTCCCTGCCTTGGCAGTTCCTGTGTGGCTGTGGCAGAGAAAGGAATGTAGTGTCTATTTCATTCAATCCATGACCTTTTACAAACATTACATTAATGACAGTAGAATAAACTGTATAGATTTATACTTTAGTTCTGGTCCTGATTGTTATCAGCATAAATTATTGCACTTCACAAGCCATGGAATAAATTGACTCCACATGAAAGAAAAAAAAAAATCAGAGCCACCTCTAACTCTTTTCTGCTTCTGCTAATGAAAAGAGCTGATGAGAAAAAGTGTAAATACAGCAGAGATCCTATTGACTACACAAAGTTCTTGTCAGTACTCCAAAGAACTTTATTCAGTACAAATGTATAGATTTATCTAATGCCAGAGTTATTACATTGTATCAATTTATTTTAGGATTTTTGTACTTCTGCCGATCACTAGAGTATCTGAGTGCCTCATATAAAATCAACAGCAATAACCAAGATCCTTGGCAAACTTCATGGAGTTTCTGGCACCACTCCCTTTTGGATTTATCTGCCTGGGATAGGTTTGTGTTCTGGCGTTTATTTTTTTTAAATAATTAATTTACTTCTACTGTGGGGAAAATTAGTTTTTCTCCCCCCTCCCACAAGTTTACTTATTTTTTGCGGTTGTGGTATTTCAAGCAGAACGAGGTATTAACAGTGTGAATGTCATTTTTATGATGAAAAGGTCTTTTTGAAGGTCGCAAATAAATACTGAATTTTGCCAGTATAGTTTTCTTAATACAGATATTTCCAATCACACAAGGCATTTTGTTTCCACATATGGTACAAAAGGACAGTAAAGTCACTCCAAAAAGCAGACATCCCCCAAAATACAAAGAAATAATGACGAGTGGATTGCACTGTAAAACACAGTACAAACATTCAAGTCAAAATGAGGGTAATTTAGCCTCTCTTTGTCCCTCTCCATCAATTCCCAGGCTAGAGTGGGTAAAGCTTTTGGCAAAGTTACCCAGCACTAGACAATACAGATTGTTTCACATTTCTCTCCCCCTGCAGTTTTGCTGGAGAGGAAAGCCTTTTACAGCTCTAGAGGAATTTCAGCTGGTTCCTTTTACACAGCACACTATAGTCAAACCCAGATTACTAAGGATATGTATAGAACAAACAACTGTTGAACCTTTTAAAGCATAAAGCAGACAGCTTTAATTTATTCCCATTAGAGCACCTCCCCCCCCAATGCATTGTTAATAACTGCAGCTTCTCTCAATGATCATGTTCTGTGATCAACTGATTGCAAAGCTGGTCTGCACCTAGAAGTCTTGGATCAGCTTTGCTCCATTGCTCAAGGTTATGAAAAACATCACCCCCTATGCAATATGGTTAAGTTAACATACTCCCCATCATAGATGCAGCTAGGTCAGCAGAAGAATTCTTCCTTCACAGTCCCTACACAGAAGAACAAATGCACACAAAACTGACATCAGAAATCACAACACAAAAAAACTCCAAACCAGTTGCTGAGCACTTCCATCTTCCTAATCACTGCAGTGATGATTTGTTAACACCAGTCCTCAAGAAAATCAATGGGACATCAAGACTTCAAAGAGAAACAGCCAAAATTAAAATAATATGCAAATTAGATTGTGTGAAAGCAGGGCTGAATCATAACTATAGATTCTTTTCACATTATAACAGGTAATTTGACTTCACCCTCCCTCTGTGTGCTGTTTCCTAGAGTTTGAATCCTTACAAAAGCTCTGATTTGCTGTTGCAGCATGACCTGATCCCATGTCTTACACTCCTCTGCATTTATTCTCATCCAGTTCTGTAAGCTCCCCCTCTTCAAAGCGTCTAATGAAAACAGATTTTCTCCCATGAAAGCTCATGCAATAAATAAATCTGTTAGTCTTTAAGTGCCACAAGACTCCTTGCTTTTTTTGCTTTACTAGACTAACACGGCTGCCCCTTTGGAACTCCATGAAGTGTGTTAACTATGTTGTCAGCAAACCCCTTTCTGTCAATGTAGCCCCTGTCCACAGTACAGAGCCATGGAGGCACAGGTGCTGCGCCATACCTAGAATCATAGAACCATAGGGCTGGAAGGGACCTCATGAGGTCATCTAGTCCAACCCACTGCCAAAAAAACCCTATACCTATACTATTGTAGTGTAAATGTATGTTTAGTCTTCCATAAATTTCAGTTGTAAGCATGTGTTGCATTTCCCTTTAGGCATCCCAGTTATAAAATGTGTATGTTGTGGCTATAACCTGTTATAAAAATGTAAATGAATAAACCCTTTATTAATTATATCCCTCTGTAAATCTTGGAGCAGACTGACATTTATTTCTATGTTCCAAAGGGGCAGCAGTGTTAATCTAGTTCAGTAAAACAAACAAGGAGTCCTGTGGCACTTAAAGACTAACAGATTTATTTATTGCATGAGCCTTCCAAGCATTTGACAAAGTAGGATTTTCTCCCAGGAAAGCTCATGCAATAAATAAATTTGTTAGTCTTTAAGTGCCACAGCTCCTTATTTGATTTATTTCTAGGCATCATTAGTTGACCTGGATTTGAACAGCAGTCAAATTCTGACCATACACACTAACTCACATACTCTATAGCTGAGCTCTCAGTACTGAACTTTCAACCACCATTTTGAGTGTGGGTTACATCTAGAAAGGATGTTTTCCAGATCCATTTTAAAATGTAGCCAAAAATGGCAAAAGTCATACAACATCAGTTGATCTCAAGAGCTTTCCATCATCTTGGATCTAAAAGTCCCTGGTCATTCACAGCCATCAAATCTACCCTGAACCTCAGTTCTGGTTAGTCTTGAACCCCATCTCTGATTTCTAGCCAGAACCTAATCCTAGAACAAACTTAAACTGTGTCTATCTGACTTATTTCCAATGGACTGTGTGTGTCCATTTAAAGAGAAGCAAGACTCCACTTCCCCCTACAATCCCTTCCAAGAAAATCCTTTCTCTCTCAGGAATCCAAAAAAAGTTAGGAGGCTCTTACATAGTAGTCCTAGATGGTAGGTGATAAGGAACATTTAAAAAAACAAAAAGAAAAACCTAAATAAATTAGAGTAAATATAGAAGGAGAGATTTGTGAGACCAAATACCAGTTTAAACAAAATATTGCATTTTATTTTTTTCCTGTTATTGTAACTATACCCTTGAAATCCTACCTCAGTCATCCTGCTTGTTTGATTCTAAACGCCTATGTCCCATTCAAGTGGCCATGCTCTCAGAATCATTGGAAACTTTGATACAAATATTTAAACAGATGCATAATCCCCTTTCTCATCAGGAGGGAAGGGATTTTGAGGAAATCAGAGGAATGGTGCAGTACACAGAGGTTACCTTACTGCAACCTGAGACAAACTGGTGTAGGTTCCCCGTAACGGGGTTCCCACTCACCACTAGCGCACCTCTTTATGTCTACATCTGGGAAAGTAGCTGACGGCATCAGGTATTCCCTTCTGTTCTCTGCTTACTCTGCAGTAGTCTCTCTGGTGACTTAGCCCTCCAGCCAGTTCCCCATTTAGTCCACACCACACACCAGGGATCTCAAACTCAAATCACCATGAGGGCCGCATGAGGACTAGTAGAGGGCCGCAGGACTAGTAGAGGGCCGCATGAGGACTGATATGTTGGCCCGGGGCTGCACTACTGAAACCTTTTCATAGATCAATATTGCAAATATCAGTAACAATAGTGTCATTGCAGGCTGCAGAAAATACCTGTAGGGGCTGCATGTGGCCCACGGGCCACATGTTTGAGACCCTTGCCATACAGAGTAAAAAAAAAAACATCTAATAGGATCACTGTCCAAATGCCATTTCCAGATGGAGCACAGTCACAGTTTAGGGCCCATTTCCACAAAACCAATGGCTATCAGGGAAACCCAGGTCCACCCACTTCCACCAAGTATCAGCCCAGGAACTCAATAACCAGCAGTCTGGGTCTGCTCACCCTGCAGACCTTTTGCTCTTTCTCCACATTCCTTCCTACCCAGCTTCTTTTCTCCTCCGTCACCAGCTTCTTGGCTTCTACTCTAGTCTCCCCATAGCTGCTTCACCCTCACCCTGCCTCTTGCTAGACTCCTTAATCCAGGGCAAGATCTCAGATCTTATTTACCTCCTGGATTGTCACTTTACCCCCATTACCATATCTTGTGCTTAGGGAATGATTGTAGCCTCTTTCCCCTGGAGAACCCATTTGGATTTCAATTTCCTGGCTTTATAGTGCTGTCCCAGCTGTTACCCACTGGGTTTCACTCTTAATTAATGCTTCCCCCATCTCTTGCAGTGATATAGGTAGCCTAGTTGGCCTCTCAAGCTCCTGTGAACCTCATCAGGGTTGGTATGGATTGCACACACCATCACATGCCCACAGAAAATTTTGTTTGTTTTCTTTCAACACTTTTATTCTGCTCTAGCTGGGTTTTCACTGAAAAACAAAGGTGTGATTGTACACTGAGGAAGCTAACTCCATGTAAAATCCCAGTAGGGATGAGGCACTAGAAGTTTTACACAAATACAGCTAGTTAAGATCAACCCCAAGCAGGAGATAAAGAGTTGACTTTGACTTGCTACACTGAAGTAAAATCTATCATGACTCATTTCTCTCTGTCCTCAGCTCCACTGACAACAAACCCTTTTGCTTTTTCCTTCCTCCCCCAACTTCCACTTTCCTCCTAGGAGCTAGCCTTCTGGCTGACTGCTCTCTTTTCATCAGCTGTATTCAAGGAATGGGGTCCCAGAGCACAAAGAGACTGTTTATACTAAGCAAAAACCAAAGCACAAGCAAAACAACAAACCCACATTTCTTTGGACTTCATGAGCTTGCAACACTTGTACAAAGTTTTGAACGTACAGCAGAGCCATCTCAGGCATTTTACAATAGTCACTTGTAGTGGGCAATTAAAACAAACCTTGAAGCAAGTCTTTAGCTCAATCCCAGATGAACTGGTGCAGTCTCCATGAGTTTTTCTCCACTCTGGACAGACCCCTCAAAAATAGTGGCTGTACAAGCTTTTCTAACTCCATTCCATAATACAGTGCCTTGCACAGGGAAATGGCTCAAAAGTCTCTGCTTCCAGCAACAGTGCTAGGCGCCACAGGATAGGTGTTACAGGAATCGCAGAATTCACAGGGACAACCGTGAACAGTTAAGAAGGATTCCTTGAGGCATTAACATGTCAAATTTCATAGCTCTTCAGATTGCCTTTTTAGACAGAAATGTAAAGCAATCTTCTATTCTGAATGTACGCTACTGTACTTACAAATTGTCATGACCTACTATTAAGCTTTTTTTCACATTCCACAAACAATCCTCTATCCAGCTGTGTCAAAAGTGTCTGGGAATTCTGTTTTGCTTCATTTATGTCTGCACAAATGTTATCTAAAACACAGAACATACAGTAGAGATTTCTATAGAATCTATCATTAGTTGTAACAGTTTCCAGATGAGAGTTGCTGGCTCAGCTTCTACAGTATGTTGCTGCATTCTTAGTTTAACATTTGTCAGAAGAAAAAACCCCCAAACCAGCCTACTCTTAATTTTAGCATATAACAACCTATGTTAAGAGATGGCACTATTGATTTTTGTTCAACCCCAAAACTCATGTATAAACACTAAATCAATATTTGATAGCAACCCTGTAAGTGCTATTGACACTTTTTTGTTTGTTTGTTTGTTTGTTTGATTGATTGATTGATTTTGTTTGTTTGTTCTTGTTTCTTGAGGCAAAAACCACACAGTTGGGACACTTTGTGGGACTTTCATAACATACTGGAAATATGGCTGCACAAGAGGAAAATGAACACAAGTCCCTTCAGCTTGTCAGGAGAGAAAGGGCTATCTAGTATGGCAACAATTTCTCACATGATCTGTCCTACAAATAAGCTCAGAAGATGCACTTAATTTTCTTCGAAATTCCAGGTATCAAATGTATCCATTGACTTTAATGGCATTACAACAAAATTGGATTTAGCCTCACCAGACTAGCTGGACTTTGACTACAGTTAATTAAGAGTCCTATGGATGGTGAGTTTACGGAACAAAATTACAGACAGAGGGACCAGTCACAGAAATTTCTTAACTGGAAATATGGGAGCATTCCAAAGAGACAAGTAAACACCATCATATGAATTGGTCAAAAAAATGTAAATTATTTTTTGTGAGAAATATTTTAAAAACAGCTTTTTTAAAAGATGCAAATGATTTGGATTTTCAACAAAAATCCCTAAAACCAACATACTTTCTTCAGGTTTTAGAAATCACTTTGGTCATTAACTGAGGAAGAGCTATGACATCCATGGCCACACAGATCCAAGTGGCCGAGATGGTGTGTGTGACGGGTTACGAAGCAAGTTACTGCTTCCTTATCACAGCCAGTCAGAATGGCACAAATAAGAATTGAACGGCTAGCCTTGCAGGAAGTCCTGCCCTCAAGCATATGAGTCACAACCCCCCTTTGATTTCTTGATTGGCCGGCCCTCCCCATATAAACCAGGAAGCCATTTTTAAGAGTTATGTGAGCAATGCAGATCTCTGACGTGCTTCTGCCTTAGACTCTACTTGCAGAAGTTTGCTTGACCCTAGACTCCTGACTACTGATCTAGGCTTCTGGCCCTGATCCACTGTCTCCAGCTCAAGACCACTGATGATCCCAATGTAAGACCATAGCTTGGTCCAGCACCGATTCTCCTGTCATGCTCTTAGTTTGGTAACAGACTCTGACTCTGTGTTTTGACCTGGCCTGGCCCTGAACTGATCTGTGACCTTCTGTCCTCATACTGAGCAGCTTTCTCTATGCTTGCAAGCTGACCACCAGCTAGCCCCAGAGCTGCCACCCTGTGAGACATTTTGGGGTAAAAAATTGACAGAGCTAGATGGGTACCCCAAAGTCATTACTACAGGAGAGGCCCAAGAAAGAAAACAACAGAACACCACTAGTCACCACATACAACCCCCAAGTCAGACCTCTGCAACAGATCATTAAGGACCTACAGCCTATTCTAAAAGATGATCCCTCTCTCTCTCTCAAGCCTTGGGAGACAGACCTCTCCTTGCCCACAGACAGCCACCCAATCTTAAACAGTTACTCACCAGCAACTACAGATCTAACAACAGAAACACTAAAGCAGGCACACACCCCTGCAACAAACCATGCTGCCAAGTCTGCCCACATATCTGCACAATAGATACCATCATGGGTCCTAATCAAGCCTGCTACTCCATCAAAGGCTCATTTACCTGCTCATCTACTAATGTGATCTATGCCATCATGTGCCAGAAATGCCCCAACACCTTATACATTGGACAAACAGGACGATCCCTGCACAAAAGGATAAATGAACATAGAACTGATATCAGAAATCACAGAACAAAGAAACCAGTTGCTGAGCACTTCCATCTTTCTAATCACTCGATAAATGATTTGTTAACGACTGTTGTCAGAGATGTGACTGAGACATCAAGACTTCAAAGAGAAACAGCTGAACTCAAATTAATATGCAAATTATATTCTGTGAAAGCAGGATTGAATTGAGACTATGGGTTCTTTTCCCATTACAAAAGGCCATTTGACTTCAGGCTTCCCATGGTTTGAACCTAACAGCTGCTCTGATTTGCTGTTACTGTATGACCTGATCCTATGTTTTACACCCCCTTGTATTTATTTTCATTCCATTCTGTAAGTTCACCCATCTTTGAAGCATCTGACGAAGTGGGATTTTCTCCACAAAAGCTCATGCAAAAAATAAATCTATTAGTCTTTAAGTGCCACACAACTCCTTGTTATTTTGGGGTAACAGCTGTTGATCGGGGGACACAGGTGAGCAGGACAGATACAAAGATGGATTTAAGCAGGAGGCTGAAATATCATTAATGTAACATATGGGAGGGCTGCTATCTGCCCCATCTTCCTCAGAATGGGCATTTAAATGAGTCCCATGCAGGTGCTAAAGGCTCCCACCAAATAAACCATAATTCTTCACCCTATCCATAGTATTCGGCTCATTCTGAATCCTCTCGCCTGCACCCTGCAAAGGGGAAAGAAGGTACCAAAGAAGGACCTCTGTCTGTGCTAATTTCAGATCTCTCTTCTCCTATAGGCACAAAGTTCCCTGGCAAAATCCCGGGTCTCTTCTGGACATTGGTCTTATGTACTGGTCACTGGCCACATTTGAACAAACATTCTTACAGACTGCTAATGTTAACTTCTCAACCCTATCCCTTCTTAGCTTAATGAAGCAATAAGAAAAGTGAAAAAAATACCACCACACTTCAGCCCAGGTGGCCCCAATGGAAAAAATTCTTTCCTGACATCCCAACATAGATAATCAGTAACTCCCACAGTATCCTAAAAATATAAGTCATATGCTACAACTGTCAGGTAGAGGCAGGCAGATCAAAGGAAGCAAGAAGTTCTAAAAGACTCAGGCAAGGATTTAAATTAATGAAGGACTGAAGGGAGAAGAGAAATGAGCCAGTCAGCTGTTTCCCTCTGATTGCTCAGTGTGGGAGCAGAGAGCCCCTGGAGGAAAGGGGGCGCATCCTTGTATTCAGTGTATGCTTCCTCCAGCCTTTCCTTCCTTCTGGAGCTGTCCATCATTCTGAAGGTCCTTACCCAGTTCCCTATCTGTTAAGTCAGGTAGGTGGCATTATTTCATTCCACACAGTGAAGTAGCAGCCACTTGGCCTTTGCCCCATGATTCCTGTACAGAGTGCTGCACAAAGTCTGATTATCTGAGGTATGTGCTGAAAATGGTGAAATTTCATTCCAAAGCAAGAGACTCCATTGTTTAAAGGATTTGATAAGCTTAGAAAAATAAAGTTATAACTCATCTTTTTGCATAGAGGAGGTTGCAACATAAGAAAATTCAAAAGTTAAGTTTTACACATGGCTAATAAAGCCCCTAAATTAGGCTTCTGAAAGGGACCACACTCCCAGTGAACGACATGCATATAGTAGGGATCAGAAGAACACCAGTTACCAGTAAGCTGTTCCTGCTCACACCACTAGACAGACTGACTTAAAAATCAACGCTGTAACAAAGTCTGTCCCCCTCCTATAGTATTATTTGCTGCTGTGGAGTCAAGTTCTTACCTTCTTTACAAAAGTGCAAGGGCCTTATTCTGCAAGATACTAAGTGGCAGGCAGCACATTCCATGAAGTAACAAGGAACCCTATGGCAGAGCCATAACTGCAGCAGGGCCAATGGAGCAAAGCCCCAGATGGTGCGGAGTGGCTCAATAGAGCCACTCTATTAAAGGGCAGCTTTCGTGGTGCCAGCTCCAAGCACTGCTAATGGCAAGGGGCGTGCTCAGATTGGAATGTGCCCCAGGCAGCAAAAACCAGTGTTACGGCTCTGCCCTGGGGCACTTCTTTGGAAAATTCCAAGAAGTGTTCAGGATCACAAGAGCTCCAGCTCTCTAGCTGGAATAGGTCCATTGAGTTTGCTACAGTTAATCTGGTTTTACAACAGGATAAATACGTTTGAAAGTTTTTTTACACACTATCCTACTGAAGCCTTGTGTCTCTATAATAGATTTCAAATGTTTATATACCACTGAAGACCAGTATATAACAGAAAATGGATCGCTTAAACTAACATATGAAAGAACATTCAGCCCCCTTTTACAGCAATGAGTAAAGAGCATATTGGATTTAGGCTAGGCCAGACCCCATGGAGCCTCTATTGAGATACCTACTGGTTGCGATGACCAGAAAATGCTATTAGAAAAGAGCAGATTTGTATTATGACAGGCTAAGTGTGCTCTGATTTCACTGCTAGGCTTTGATTGCACATTCGCTCTCATATAATACAAAATCTCATATGTAGAAAAGGGAAGAGACTTCAACATTTGTGTAGAATGAAAGCAACCAATATGCATGTAAACACTAGAGTATGCTCATACCCTGACTAATACATAACACAGCACAGTAAAATAAAAGCAGAGATGTAATCAAAATGAACTGCCGAACTATTTTTTAGGATAGATAATGTCTAAAAATTGTTACATCTCTGACCTAAGACCTTTGAATTTATATGATAGAGTGGGAAACTGATAATAGGATATGGATTCTTTCCCTTTGAGGTCAACAATTCAAATCTTGTCCAGAGTAGTAGTTGACCATTATCTGGTGACCTCTGCATACAACTAGCATGGCTTGGAACTCAGGTTGGCCGTTTCTAGAGAAGATCAGGATTCAGCAAGCCTGGTGACTGAATTACGTGCTTCTCTAGGTGCTTCCTCCATAAAAGGTCAATGCAGACTAGGGGAAGCTTGTATATATAGCTGGCTCTCCTCACGTATTGAGGATGTCAATCTCTAGGGCAGGGGTGTCAAACTCATTTGTTAGGTTTGACTTAAATGTATGTCAAGTGGGCCGTGCATCCCATAAACTGAGATACCAGGGCCTACTTTTGCAGCATCATGGACCGCTGGGTATGCAAGACTGTACTTCGCGATACCATATGACCATACTCTCTCTATCTCTCTCTCCATTAGGGAAAGACTGTTAGGGACTGGATGGAAGAAGTTCATTGGCCATATCCAGCCAGCAGGCCACATGTTTGACACCTCTGTTCTCAAGCTCCCCATCTGGGCTTGTCATGAGAATAGGCAATTTTAAAAGGAAGTTCCCAAGCAATAGTTGGAAAAAGCTGGACAAGCTTCCCAACAATATGTCTTCCAGAAATGACTGCCATATGTTGCAACTGAGCAAGCATGTGCAAACCCAGAAATGACTGCTATATGTTGCAACTGAGCAAGCATGTGCACATGGATATCACACAGACTTCACTCCACCCCATATTCTCAGCTCAGTGACTATAGTGGTAAGCTGTGTGTACAGACACTGCCCAGAAATTGTCAGAGTCAAGTCAAGCATTAACTCTTTCCTTTTGGCTAAAATAAATGAAGAACTGCAGTTTAGTTCACTAGATACACTCCCATTAAGTTCAGTAGGCAGGCCAGGCTCTGAAGGTAAAGCTCTGAAAGTGTCATTGGTAAATCATGAGCAGTCAGACTCTTGATTCCCATCCTGTGTCAACCCAGTTAGGATATCAGATGATCAGAGGCAGAATTAAAACTTGAGAGCAGAAAGACAAATCAGAAATAAGAGTCATACTGAGTGTGGATATCCAGTAGTCAGAGGTAGGAGACAAATCAGAACTCAGAGCCACAAGTTGCATATCAGGAGTCAAGCCATAGGAGCAATGTGGATCCCGGTTGCACGGGCAACTTCCTGTTCCCATGCTGGATAAAGCCATGGCCCAAACAGGATATCCCATCATTCTACCAGTCAGGTGCCAGGAATGAAGTCCTCTATCTGGATTCACCTGCTGCCCTAGCAACTGTTAGCAGGTTCTTGGGTGGCAGGTGGGAGCCTACTTACTTTGAAGAGCAGTGTGGGCCCCAGTTCAGGACTCATGGCTCCTGACAGTAGCACAGTGGAGCCAGACTGGTTTTGGGGAAATCACATGCATTATTAGGAGGGTTCCTCTGGGTAGAAGTAGAGCTGGAGTCTGAGTTAAGAAGCCTGAAGGATCTCTAGGAAGACAAGTCGAGCCTGACTTTAGTTTAGACTGAATTGTTTAATGAGCTGCTGTCAATCCTCATAACTAGAATTTAAAACTGGATTAGTTAGCAAACATCTTAAACTGGGCAGCCTAAGTCTAATTCTTAATTGATATTGCTTCAGAGTGGAAAACCACATACACATTCAGTGTGGTTACCAGCTTGCTTTCATAAGAGACCTAGGACCAGAATAATAGCAGGAGGTATTTTAGACCATGGTTGAGGTACATTCACTTCAGGAGAAATTGCAACATTTTTATCTGTTGTCACGTCACTCCTTTAATTTCCTCCATTGTGTGCTTTGTCCACTGCTCATTTCATTTGCTGGTCAGTTTGTGAATTACAGTTATGACTAGCGCTGTGGGTGTGCTTGTGTAAGCATGCATGGCTATTGCAGACACACTTGGTATAAGCATCAAATTTCTCTCTCTCCCTAGCTCATAAATTCCATGTGGAAATCTACATTCAGAACATTAAGAGCCCTGGCTCATTTGTAGAAGCCCTTTATGTTTTATGAGACAGTATATAATTACCTGATCATACACCATTTATTCCCCAAGTCCCCTGCCTACTCAGTACTCCAGAGGAATGGTTCATTATCAATGATGCCACCCTTTACCAATTAACTTCATCTTTGCTGTTCGTGTGTGGCTGTTTAATGCACTGCACATCTTGCAGTCTTTCCCACATTAATATTATTCATAGTATATTACCCTGCTTAACTCAGTTGCTGAATGAGGAATCAATTCTACAGAAAGAATTTAAGTGGTCACATAATTAAATACTGAGTTATAACGTACACATGCAAAGGGCCCAACAATAAATTTGTCCGGCAACATGAATTTTGGAGTCCCTAGACTTTGACGACTTCATTATGCATACTTTACATTTTTTCAGGGAAGTTTCTTGCATGGAATTGCCTTGTTTTAAAAACAAAGGGGGGGGGGAGAAATTCCATGCCATGAAACGTGCCCATTTAATTTGCTAAGAAGATGCAAAATGTTCACACTAAAACGTGGTCTCTGGAAGGTTGAGCTCTAATTTCTCTGGAAGCCCTGCCTTCTTCTGCAGACATTCTCAAAAACTATGTTACCGAGGCCTTTATATTAAAATTCAACATTCTCATGCATGCATGTGCAAACACAATGAACTACTCAAAGGAATTTGCCACTCCATTTATATATGCATGCATGAGCAGCGCTAATGAAACTCAAAAAGAACTTATCAAATAATAAAAAACAACATAGTCACATGAAGTGTGCTTTTAAAACCCTTACAACTCAGCCAGCTCAGATCCTGTTTTCATCTTATCACCAACAGGCTTATCTGTGACCTAAGGAATATGGTCTTAATTCAGGAAAACCCTTAGAATATATCTACATAGGAACTGAAAGTGTCATTTCCAGCTTGGTAGACACACCTGTGCTAATCAGGCCGTGGAAATTGTTGCCAAGCAATTTTGTGAGGTCAAAAGCATAACTAGATTAAAAAATAAACTAGATAAATTCCTGGAGGATAGGTCTAGCAATGACTACTTTCCAGGATGGTCAAAGAGGCACCACCCCATGCTCTGGGTTTCCCTAACACCCTGCATCCCAGCTGCCAGAAGCTGGGCCTGTACAACAGTGGATGGACCATTCAATAATTGTCCTCTTCTATTCATTCTGTCTGAAGCATCAAGCACTAGTCACTGCTGGAGGACGGGATACTGGGCTAGATGAGCTATTGGTGTGACCCAGGATGGCCAGCCTTATGTTCCTATGTTCTTGCTTTGATTTAGCTAACACAATAAAAACTTCAGTGTAGCCATGGTTGTGGGGGTACTGGGATGAACTAGCCAGCTTGAGCACAATCTCATCTCAAACCCTAGGTATCTATTCAGGACAACTAATTAATTCCATGGTTCTTGCAGCCATGGGTGCAGTGCTGTTTTTGGCACACTAGCATGATCAGAGCTAGTGCAGGTCTGTCTCTCCAACTGTACCTCCAGCTCCACTATAAATATACCCTTAACCACATACTAAATCCATTCCTATTCAGTAAAACACTGAAGCCCCATGTGCTTTGAGTACATTCAAGTGTCTTACTGAATAAAGATGCTTTTCTGAAGTGGGTTTTTGTCAAATATCACATTTCCATGGCCTCCTGCTGGGGGTCTGTACATATTCAATGAACTGTTGTGAAGACTTTTTTGCACCAGAAAGATAAAACATTTTTCATCCATGTTTGAAAATGGCTGCACTGAATCACTCTTACACTGACAAGTGTGACATATAGCAGCCAAAGAAGGACATGTTTAATAAAATTCCAAGAAACTAAAGCAGACCTTTTTTGAATAAAAACATTCAAATAACTTTACATATGGATGTTAATCCACTGATGATGGGAAAATATGAAGATCATGAAACACTGCTTAGCAACCATATAAGGACTTGCATCCTCACAGTTGCCAAAATATTTCCCACGTTTTCTTCAAATGCCACTACTGGTTAAAGAAGAAAAAACATTGGGTTATATTTTGGAAAGAAGAGAAATTATGAAATACACATGAAATCAGAAAATAAAGAAAATGAAAACAAACAAAATTTATAGTGTAAAATTCTGCATTTAAAATGGGTGTCAGGGGGACTGTATTTTTAAATATGTCTTGTAGGATGAGATATTCATTTAAAACATTAGGATAATGCCAGCTGGGAAACACCTTGGGCAATGAACATAGGAAGGTAAGAAACCTGGGTTATTTTTCCCCCAGTCTGATACCGATTTACTGTATGACTTGAAATAAATCACAGGGTACGTCTACACTACAGCTGATAGGGTGCATCTCAGCCTAGGTAGGTGGACACATGCTAGCTCCACTTGAATGAGTGTGGACATTATGGCATAGATGGGCACATGGACTAGCCACCCAGGTCCATCCTTCGGCTTGGGCTATGCACTATGTCACAATGTTCACACTCCTATTTTCAGTGTGTTAGTTCAAACAGAGAAAGTGCATGTCTGTCTAACTGGGAAGATAGGTGTGCTCCCAACTGCAGTATAGACATACCCTTAGGACCCATCCACCAAACACCTCCTAGGAATGGTTAGCACCTCTACTTAATATGCAGAAGGTCCTGGGTTCAATTCCCAGGGGGTTGGGCTCAATGATCTCACGAGGTCCCTTCCAGCTCTATGATTAGATTTGATTCAATTCTCTCACAGGCTGAGTATCTCACTCTGTCTGCCTCATTTGCCACAGCTGTAAAATGATAATAATTGCATATTCCTGCTAGCAAACTCAGTCACTAAAATATTAAAGGAAAAAATAAACAAAAGGGGGTTCAATCAGAGTCAACAGGAGTGTGTTTAAGACTCTGAACAGATACTCATGGAAAAGGTTTTGTTCCTTTGGGCCATTATTTAGTAGCTACTCTGTGTGTGTTTCAGAATTCCTGCTTTTCCAGACACGTTGTTAAACATTTAGCACAAAGAATTTAAGAATGGACTGAGTGGGAATGAAACCTGAAACACTTGCCTCATCCTTAGAATAGTCTAGATATATTTTTCTAGTCTCTCGATACAGAAATATTGATTTGGTGTAAACGTTCTACAAAAGAACACCCCCAAATAACTGGGAACATCGAGGGGAAGCTGAACAAGGAAGAATGATATTTCATGTTTTACAAGGTAAACTTCGAGATCTGAGCTTTCCACAGCAGCAGTGGTGGGTCAATCAGATGAAAGTAAATGGGAGTAAATTAGAGGAGGAAAGTATTTGTGTTAAAGCTTTTGCTGCACCAAAAAAGCAGTCAGTACAGTTTGAGGCACAAAGGTGGTTTTACATCCCACTTAACCATTCTGAAAAGCTGGCTGGAGGCTAGTTTAGCTACAGCTTCCCCAAGGGCCTGCTGGCAGTATCCCAACACATACTAGCATACCCGGGGGGCTAAGAGGGGGCCTAGTGTAGAGCCAGTGTTGCTGGCTTAATGCCACCTGGATATTACTACTCTGAGAGAAACCCTGGGTACCCATTAAGCAATAAGGCTAGTTTGCACCACTGGAACAGGTCAAAGCTGCTTTAAAACAGGCCAGAATCTAATCCTTTGTCTAGAAAATAAATGGTTTTCCTTTTTTCTGTCATAAAAAACTCATTTGGAAAAAAAACTTCTCTGATGGGGGGAACAACAGAATTTTGGAAGAGACTAATGCTCAACTTTCCAGGGACATTCCAAGTAGCTGAGAAGTCCAGGCTCACTCAGGCTTTACAGTCTGGACAAATGATTTGCTGTGTGCTCCCAAAAGCTTTGGCTGCAAGAGCTCCTGCACATATCAGAAGCACTTTTATAAATACATTTTTTAAATCAGCAGATTGAGAGAGAGAATCATACTGCAGTTCAGACTGGGAAGCAACCAAATCTAATTACAACTGCTGATGATGACACCGGGGGCTAGTCTCAGAATGAGCCGCATTAGTGCATCACATCTGCACTAGGGGCTTGCTCTCATGCAGCTACGTTGGTGTAACTATACCAGTGGCTCAAAACCCCCGAGTAGATAATCGCTGAGTCACCACTGTCCTGTACCTCACATAGTCCTCATTCATACCACTGAAACCTCCCTTTCTGCTTTGGTAGAACTTTACACCCAGTTTGGACTGACATAAATGACTACACAAAATGAAGGACAACAGTGATACCAAGCTTGTCTACACTGGCATTTTTAGCCATTGATGTAGCTGCATCAATGTATCTACAGAAGAGTAAAACCCTAGTGTAGATGTGATTCACTGGTGTAAAAAATGACGTGCTAGCGGAGGTCATTCTGAGACAACAAACACCCAGTCTAGATAAAGCCTCAGGCCTTAGTCCACCAGCTGCGGAAACGATGGTTTAAAGTGCTTTCCACCTTCAGAAACCTTGGTACACGTAGGAATTTAGGTTAAACGTTAATCTCAGGTGAAATCTAAGCCTTCTTGAAATCATGTTCCAAAGGGGTAGCCATGTTAGTCTGGGTCAGCAAGACAAGCAAGGAGTTCTGTGGCACTTTTAAAGACTAAATAAATAAATTTTAAGTCTTTAAAAGTGCCACAGGACTCCTTGCTTGTTTTCCTGAAATCAGTGTCTAAACTCCCCTTGACTTCAGTGGGGCCTTAATCTCTACTGGATGTTAGCTACCCTGATTACAGTACTAGACCACATCACAGTTTGTTACATAAGAAAGCAAATAGATGGGCCCTCTAAAGAGAGACCAGGTAGAGGAATATAACAAAGCTACTATAGATCAATACGGAGAAATCAGGCAGGCTATTCACAGTACCTTCTGCCTGGTGCCTGTCTCTGATTTATTTGTCTATCAGATTAATCAGCGTGACAACATGCATAAATTCCAACAAAATAAAGCAATTATGGACTAGACAGTAACTCAAAGAAAATATACACTTCCAATTTGAAAAGCACAAACCCTCAGAAACTATAAGAAAATATTTCTACCTCATCACAGACTAAGGATGTCACGTGGCTTTCCTTCTTTTCCTTCTGGCATTCCTTAGAGCTGCTTTCAGTTTCCAGTTGGGTGGGTTGGGTTATTTTGACTGAAGACTTTTTATCAAAATATGAAATCCATTCAGACTGTAATAGTTGCTGTTTTTAAAGCCTTTTCCCCCTCTCTTTTACAGCTGATCTTTTGTCCCTTCCTTTACTTGACTCAGTAAGAAATTTCTTGTCTACCTACCTAAAACCCCCCACCCCAACCCCTTTTTTATGCCACAGAGGTAGGTCACTTGTGGACTTGCACTGCATTTTTTAAGCATTTCTAGTGCCCTTTTCTAAGCATTTCTAGTGCATTCAGTGTCCTTTTAATGAGAAAAGTGGAAGTGGGCAAAATGACCCTTCCAAGCTGTCTTCTGAAAATCAGATGTCAGAGATTTCTACTTCAGACAGAGAGACCTTAACTTAAACCCACAAGGAAATCTAAAAATCCCTCTTTGGAGATTTATGAGCCCAGTCCTGCTTCCACTGGCCTCCATGGCAAAACATTCTTTTACTTCAGTGAGAACAAAACTGAGCCCCCAACCCTCACACATTATTTTTAGCCACTTCTAGATATTTCAACCAGGAACACATCGGGAGTTAAGATTTCATACTTATGATCCCAGTCCGAGTAAGATAATGGAAATCAAAACTAAATCAATCTTTTTCAGTGTTCAAAAGAACCCTCAACATTCCATGCCATCTCCGCTAGTATTTTAGTGGAAGTTTAAAAATTGTAGAAAAATCTGGAGATTCCAGACAACAAACTCCTTCCCACAGAAAAATTGTCCAGTTGTGAAACATTCCACTGAAATAGTCACACACAATCAGAATCCATAACAGCAAAATACAAGGAGCTTCTTCAAGAGAAGTTTGGTATACTTGCCTCATGTAACAAGACTGTACAAATGTGCCAGGAATATTAATCTGGTCAACACCAAAAAGTAAACCAAGATATAGCTGATCCTCTTAACTAGGCTAATCTGAATATTCACATACGGTGGAAAGATTTACGGTTTCAGCCAATGCATGTGCTAGATCAGCAATCTGGCATATCTAAATGAAACATAAAGAAAGTAACTCTTTTCAGACCATTGTGCTGAAGCCAATGACAATGTATCTACATTATTATTGTTACCCGTACTAGCTAGATAAACACTAGTGTGAATATGCTCACCAGCACTAGACTCACAGTTCCTTGCAGTGTAGATGTACCTGAGGGGACGTCTACCTTTTCAGTCACAGGTGCAAATTCCAGCTAAAGGAGACATACTGGCACTAGCTCTCATCAAGCCAGCATGCTAAAAACAGAGCAGCAGGAGAAGACAGCCACCATGAGTACATACTTTCAGAAGATGTGAAGGTCACATTCAGAAAGCTAACCCCTCCCATGGCTTGTGCCCTTGCAGCTATGCTTTATTTTCAGCAGGCTAGTTCAAGCTAACACAAGCCTGCCTCCTTTAGTCGCAATTTACATTTTCCAGTTCTAGCATAGGCATACCCTAAAAGGTGCACACAGTGATGGAGATGAAATACTGGGCAAGAGGCTTTTCAGCATAGGACTGGCAATAGTTTGATTCAGTAAGAGGTGTGGCACCTTGTTTCATTAATCTGGGTGCTGAACTTCTTCCAGCAGAGCTAGGTTTCCCATTAGATTATACTTGATGATTACTCGGGTCCTATGAAGTATATGGACAGATAGCGACTGACTTGTGAAAGACTTTCGAATGGCAGTTCAATTGGCTTTTTTCCATCTAGTCAATAGAAACTGAGAGTGCTTAGCAGTTTATTGGATCAGGCGCTATGAGTATTTTCTTTTCATAGTGTACCTGTAAATTATGAGCCTGATTTGCAATCACTTGGCCGCTTGTTGTATGATATACACCTGTGCAAAGTGGGTACAAATGCTCTATACATGGTGCATGGTGATGAATGCAAAGTGGGTGTAAATACCCTATACATGGTGCAGGCCTACTGCATTCAGCCAGTGCCATTCCTTTCTAATTCCAGTCCACTCCAGTCACACAAAGTTGCCACACACAGTACAAGCACATTCTCCTCTGCAGCTCTTGTCAACTGTATTGGCTTCAGCAGTCCTACCTTTATCTCTCAGCATCAACAGTACTCTGTCCTATTCCGAGTCACACTCGCAAATGTTTCCTTTCTTCCTTACTTGTAATTGCTCTCCTGCTGTTATTATTGACCTGTGCAACTGTGTTATTAAATTCTGCAAAATGTTTCGGGAAATGCTGTGTATCAAAGATATTAAAAAGTTACACCATATTAAATAAACAAGGAGTCTGACGGCACTTTTAAAACCTAACAACTTTTTTTATTGCACAAGATTTCATGGGAGAAAATCCCACTTCCTCAGATGCTCACAGAGCACTTCATCTTCACTGTTTGATGAAGTGGGATTTTCTCCCACAAAAGCTCATGTGTTAAATAGATTTGTTAGTTGTTAAAAGTGCCACTGGACGCCTTGTTTGTTTTGCTGAACCAGACTAACATGACCATCCTTTTGGAACTGTACTGAATGTTATTGACAAAGTTAATGAAACTGGGTGCAGAATAGAATTAGGATTTTTGAAAATTAATAAATCATTTTATTAAACATGTTTTAATAAAGGCCCATGTTTCAGATTTTGAGAGTGAAGGAGTACATCAATAATTGTCCCTTTTGAATAAGAATATCGGTACCGTTCTGAAGGTAATGTCAACAAATCCCAGGTGCTAGCAAGCCAGTTTGGGAGATGGATCCTTCCAAATGTGTACATAGTTAAGATAAATGGAAGTGTTAATTCAAGCATTGAGATAAATTCCGATTCTGCCTTTGCTGATGGCAGTGTTGCCTGTAATGACACTAGCTTACAGACTGGGAGATTTATAACCATTTTAAGCATCTCAGTATTAGAATCTGAAAAAGAGAAGCATTAACTCCTCAAAATTTTGCTGAAATAATGCAAGGTGTCATGCCTTCTCTCCCTCCCTTTCATCTCCTCTAAGATGCTGGTTATGTGTTTTTGTGTCTTTGTTTCCTTGCTTGCTTACTTTCCTTGAGAGGGGAGGCCCTTCTTAAACTAAAAACAAAAATACATACTGAGAATGTAATGACCAGAGCTGGGAAACTGAACTGTGGTTTCTGGAAATCTGATGTTTATGTCTTACCAGACAAAAATCATCAGAACTTCTTGCTGTGTCTTCAGGAACATATCCATGAACAGATGAGAAGCAAGGAAAGGATCATGCAATGGAAAACTGGGCCTCACTCTGGGAAATGCTGAACACTTGTGGACAGCAGGCTCACTTCAGTGCATTTAAAGATGCTGGGCACTGTATTGCTTTGGCTGTGTCCAGACAAAACACAGAAATGCTCTCCCTTTTGTTTGAAAACATTGTTCAAACAGTTCTCACACCAAACCACCACCTTTTAAACCTCTGCTGCAAAACATTTCCACTTGCTCTCTGCTATTATGTGGCATGTGTTTTCGTAACTACTGACAACCTGGACATGAATTTCTAAATTGGCTTCTGAAGGGAAAAAAAATCTATTTTTGAGCATCCAGGAATAGACTGGATTGTAGCTTTGCAAGTGCCACGCAGCACAGACAGTGTTTTGGCAGCCTTGACCTGTCTTCTACTGTTTACTGTGAATCTCAAAGACTCTCTCTGCCTGAAGCCACCTAATTATTAACTGCTGGGGTAAAGAAGGCAAAGCTTAAAGGCACAGACTCTCCTGCTGTACAGTCTTCCAAGCTCAACTAGGAGACTGTTCATATCATGCAGTATAACTGAACTAACATGTTGTAAAGAGAGGACATAAAGCATCATGCACACAACACATTCTTTTGTAAGACAAATAAGACCAGATTTAAGAGTGAAAGACCAAATACTACAGCACCATTAAGGAAAAGCTTGATTCACCTCACACATATGCCAATGTAAACTCAGTGTACCTACACTAAAGTAGATTCAGATTTTACAATGGTGTAAGAGAAAGCAGAGTAAAACTGCACTTCTTAATATAATGGAGCCACCAGGTTTGGGGCTCTTGATGCTGAAAATAGTATTTTATTTATTACTTTTTAAAAACTGACCACTGACTATGTCTTCACTAGAAAAGAAGTGTGTTCATAACTCAAGATAGCTAATGTGGTAACTAACATGAGATAAAATACTATTGAAGACAAGGCAGTTGTATTTTCACAAGTTAGCAAATTGAAATAAAGACTATGGGAGAGCCTTGAGTTCACCTTCAATAGAGGTGTACTAATTTACCTAGCCAAAGAATCTGGCCTCAAAGCCTCTGTGAGTTGTGGCATACAATGTTCACTCTGCCCAACATGGACTTTAATTGGAATGAATACTGGTGATTTTAATAAGCTGTGTTCTGCTTCCATGATTCCTAAAAAGACAATGGGTCTGATTCCCCTCTCACACGGGTTTTATATCGGTTTAACCCAATGATTTTAATGGAATTACTCTTGCTTTGTAGTGGCTAACACCTCTGCTTAACATGCAGAAGGTCCTGGGTTCAATTCCCAGGGGGTTGGACTCGATGATCTCATGAGGTCCCTTCCAGCCCTATGACTTGACTTGACTTTACTTATATTTTCTGTTTAACGCTGGTGTATCTGGAAGGTCTACTGAACTTCCTCCACTACAGGTGTTTTCTTCAATGCCTTCCTCACTGAGATCTTCCCTGCTAAACAACTCTGCTTCTCCTTCCTGATAGAGTCCTTCTACTACAATCATTGCTGCTGCTTCTCCAACCTGATCTTTCTCATTAACTCTCTCCTCACTCTCTACATTTTTCCCTCACTGGTGAGACCCTCAATATGTTCTTGAAAAAGAAGATCTAAATAACTGAGCATGAGTTTCCAATCCACACCCCCACGGCCCCCACACCTGAATTTTCTTTTCTTTTATGTGGGTTATAATTCAGACATGTCTTTCTCAATTTCAACCACTGACCCACAGAACATTTTCTTTAGTGCACTCTCTTCTGATCTGGGACTTTTCTTTCTTCCCTTATTCCTTTCCCTCCCCTTCAACATCTCTTTCTCTCTCTGCCACTTCGCTTTTTTTGTGTGTGTGTTAATTTGGCTTTCACATATGCCGGGGGTTCCCAACCTTTGTAAGGCTGGGGACCCCTGAGGGAGGAAAAAAAAGTTTTAGGGAGCCCTGCGCGCCGCTGCAGAGCAGCAGTGCACTGCAGCAGAATCAGATTCTGCCGGAGCACCGGGACTGCTGCGGCCATGGCCCTCTGCTGGAGGGGACCCTGCTCCCCAGCAGGGAAATGGGGCCACAGGCAACTCCCAGGCAGGAGGCAATAACCACAGCAGCCCCTAATGCTGGCAGGAGAATGGGGCCGCAGCCGTTGCAGTTCATGGCTATGGCTCACTGTCCCTGCCCGGGAGCTGCCTGCGGCGCCATTCCCCAGCTGGACAGTGGGGGCTGCCACAGCCATGGCTCCTAGCCAGCCCCTGCAGAGAAGTGGGGGCAGACAGCCGCTGCAGTGGGGGGAAGACATGTCACTGCCGGCTTCAGCAGCTGGTGAGCAGGGGCAGCATCCCACCCTCTGCGGCCCTCACCCCACTAGGATCCAGCCCTGGCGGAAGTGTTGGCGCCACACCTGGGTTCTGGCCCCAGGGGGGAGCAATGCTGCAAACTCCCTGGAAGAGGCCCACCCACAGGTTGGGAACCACTGACATATGTCATAGTGTCCCCAAACCCTTCCTGTCCATCTATCAGGATCACTAAGAATACGTTCAGCCCAACCTATTTAATAATATGACAGAGCCCAATAGATTTTTCAGATCACATTACTCATGTTTTGTTGTGTATCTTTATTAGCAGTATTTTTTCCATCTGATTCTCAGGGATACATATGCGAGAAGTACACATGGCCTCTGCCCCAGTTTGCAGATCCATAACATCTCAAGCGATCTTTCTCTGTCAATAAAATGGGGCTCAAAATACATACCTTCCTCCAGTGTGTATTAGCCATTTATTGTATGTAAAGTGCTTTGAGAAGCATAAAGGGAAACAGAACCATTTTAGGCATGTGACTAGACTACCCATGAGTTTAAAGTTAATCTGGGACTAATCATGTCCTTATTTTTAAGCACATGGTTAAGTGACTTGCTGAGTTAATGCCCCTCTATGCATGAAGTACTGTTCAGCAGGGTAAGTCTTGCAAGCAGTATAAAATGCAGCTTCCTGGGGTATACAATGAGGTTCTTGTTACTTGCTGCTTTTTCTGCAGGAAATGTGTTTTCCATTGATCCAGAAGTCAGCGCCTTTATTTTCTGTGGTTTTGAATTAGATTTAGTAGATGGAGCATGTTAAGTTTAGAAAGAGCACTTCTAGTTTACCTGCATATATATTTGTAATTTATCAGGTGCATGTACTCCTTTATCTTGGGAGTATTTTCTTTGCATATGATACAACCATGGGGGACATCAGCTTCTCTCATAAGTGTTTAAAAAAAAAAGAGAGAAAAGCATACATCCACCATGAAGGACTCCCACCAGGGCTACTCAAAACCTGACCTGTAGTAATTCTGCTTTGTGATACAGATGTACAACAAAAAAACCAAGGAGTCGTGTGGCACTTAAAGGCGAACAGATTTATTTTTCAAATGAGCTTTTGTGGGAGAAAATCCCACTTCGCCAGATGCTTCAAAGTAGGAATTTCTCCCATGAAAGCTCATGCGAAAAATAAATGTTCATCTTTAAGTGCCACACGACTCCTTGGTTTTTTTTGCTGGACTAGACTAACGGCTATCCCTTTGGAAATTGACAAGATGTACACCACCGTTTTATTTTAAGGAGCATCTGGTCCTTTTAAGCATGCACTTAAACCATGTTCATTTCATTTTAGCTTTGCTGTTTTGTAACCCACCACAGAATCTGATTTTTCACCCATGCATTTTGTCAGCAATGTGTTTTTTGTTTTGTTTTTCAAGCCCACACAATTTGTCATCCAGTTATGGGAACAGTTGCAGCTGTTTTAAGAAGGTTCTTATAACCCTTCTCTTCTTTAGCTGGGTGACTGTTTAATTCTTCTCTTTAGCAACCTATCAAATGCAGTGAAAAATTAATTCGATCTGTCAGCATTTCAACACCTAAAGCATAAGGTTAAAGTGTTAAAGGGAAAAGAACATTAGTACTCTTTGCATATTTAATGATTAGGCACAAAAATAAAAGGTTAACTTCAATGCATCGATCATCTTCATAGAGACAGGGAAAGCAGATTTTTGTGCCTTTCCTGAATAGCCAGTGACAATGTGCACATGGATTGAAAAATGAACAATAAGATATAAAATCATAGGGCTGGAAGGGACCTCATGAGGTCATCTAGTCCAACCCCCTGCTAAAAGCAGGACTAATCCCACTAAATCATCCCAGCCAGGGTTTTATCCAACTGGGACTTTTTTCACAAACCAGCTAGGGACATGTAAACAAAACATCAGTGTAATTATTTACTCAAGAAAATAGGACAAGGTGTGACATTAGACAACACAAGCACAACCTGTAACCTGTACCACATGAGGACTTAGTTGGAAGTGACAGAAGAGGGAAAAAACCTTGGTATATTGGGGCAGTCATATTAGTCTGTTGACTTCTTGTTTGTCTGGATATACTGGTTGATCACAGGATGACTGTGAAAAAGACTAGTGCAGTCCTAGGATGCATGAGGCAAGGTCTTTCCAGTAGAGACAGGGGTATTAATACCATTATACAAGGCACTGGTAAGATCTCATCTGGAATCCTGTGTGCAGTTCTGGTCTCCTGTGAAAGATGGAGTCAAACTGGAATATGTGCACAAAAGAGCTACTAGGATGACTCAAGAAATGGAAAACCTACCCCATGAGAGGAAACTTGAAGAGCTCAGCTTCTTTAGCCAAACCAAAGGAAGGCTAAGGAGAGATATGATTACATTTTTTAAATACAGCAGAGGGATAAATATGAAGGAGGGAAAGAAGTTATTTAAGATAAGCATCAGTGTGGACACAAGAACAAATGGATATAACTAGCCATCTACAAGTTTAGGCTTGAAATCTGGTGAAGGTTTCTAATTAGGGGTATGTCTACACGGTAACTGTTATTTCAAAATAGCTGATTTCGAAATAGCTGATTTTGAAATAAGTTAATTCGAATTAACAAACTGTTAACAACAGTTTGTTAATTCGAAATAAGGGAAAGCCTGCTTTCAAAACAGCTGTTATTTCGAAATGGTTATTTTGAAATAAGGCCATTCAGACATGTTGTTTCGAAACAGTTGTTTTGAAACAATGGTGCTGGTTTGAAACAACGTGTCCGAACGCCGTTGTTTTGAAACAACCATTTTGAAACAACAGCTATTTTGATTTCCTGCTAGGTTTAACAGTTTTGAAACAACGGCTGCTATTTTGAAACAAGGCATCCTGTTGTTTCGAAATAATGGTACGTCGTGTGGACATGAGAAATTTTATTTCAAAACAATGGCTGTTGTTTTGAAATAAAACTCATGTCTGAACACAGCCTGGAAGAATAAAGTTCTGGAATGCCTTTCCAAGGAGATCAGTTGGGGGGAAAACGTAACTGGCTGCAAGATGGAGCTTGCTACATTTATGGAAGTGATGGTATGATGGGACAACTTATAATGATATATGGCCCATCAGCAACTACCAGTAGCAAAAATCCCCAACTTCTGGGGTATGTCTACACTTGAGGCTTTGTTAAGTCAACTTAACAAAGTTGAGTTTAAGTCAACTTAAGGAAGTTGACTTAAAAGTTAAGTTGACTTAACAAAATTTACTTACAGACTATGTCCACACTGGAAGGCTCTGTTAAGCTGATTTTATTAAATTGACTTAACAAAGCCTACAGTGTGGACGACCCTATCTACAACACATTAAGTCAACTTAATAAAGTCAACTTAATGCTTAAATTGACTTTAAGGGCTGGAATTAATAAGCTGAATTAAGCAGGTGCTTAAGTCAACTTATTAAAAGCCCAGTGTGGACATGGCTTCCCTTAAGTCAACTTAAGACTCCAGTGTAGACATACCCCTGGAGAGGTGAGACTAGATGGGAGGGCTCTAAGTTGCATCAGAAAATTCTTTCTCAGGTACCTGCCTGGTGGATTTTTCCCACATTCTCAGAGTCTAACTGATCACCACAGGTTTTTTTCCCCCTTCCTCTGCAACACAGGTCAATTATAGGTCTAAACAAGTATAAATACAGTAAAATTCTCTGTAATTTGAAGTCCCAGTCTACAATGCAAGGAAAATTCAGTGGCAGTCAATGGGAGTTAAGCAGAGTAGCTTGCGTAATTCCTTTCAACTTCCTAATTCCCCTTCAGCACTGCATCTTCATTGCAGTGCACCACTTGAAGAGCTGGCTTTACTAAGTCGATTTGTAGAGTGACTTAGCATGTCTTAATTGACCATTAAGTCAATCTAGAAATATTGATCTGATGGCGGCAACTTTGCCAGTGTAGACACGGCTGAAGTCTTTAAACAATTATTTGAGGACTTCAGAAACTTAGCCAGAGGTTGGGGGGTCTATTTCAGGAGTGAGTGGGTGGGTGTGGCCTGTAATGTACAGAATGTCTGACTACATGATCACAATGGTCCTTTCTGACTTTAAAGTCTTTGAGTCCATTTGTAGTTGTTGCAGTCAACCTCCTCACCACTTTACAGGGCATTGTTTAAAGGGGCAAATTGGTCAGATAAGTTCCATGCTCATGTGTGTTAATCCCTTGAGACCCAGTGAACCAGGGTAATTAACATAAATGAGCTCTCCCCAGCTTTCATTGTGCAGGACAATGAGTCAAATCAATCAGTACCATTAAGCATGTGAGAAGTTACACAGCATAAAAGAAACAGCTGGCAGCAACAAATTTAAATGGGTTTTTATAAAGATTGGAAATAAAAATGTGTTGTGATAGGCTGTCATCTTAATGAATGTACAGTTTGCTTGGACTGAGACTGAGTATTTGAAGATCTCTCAGTGAATAACACAATGTGACAAATGCTGGCTAATGAATAAAAGAGTCATGAAAAAAGAGTCGAGAAAACCATAAAAGTCCAGCCTTCGAAATCAGTCTTTGTTCAGCTTCAACTATGCGAGCATTTCAACTGTGTTAAAAAAATAGTCAGTGCTGACACTATTGTACCACTATGAGTTTTCATTGTGTAAATAACAATACGTGGGTAACTCCTGCACAGTACTTTTCATCAGCAGGGCTATGTCTACACTGGCCAATTAGTCTGGACTAATTTGGACCAGGTCTACACTAGGCTTTGCCAAGTTTGAACTCAGCAAGTACTTACGTCGAACTAGGCAAAGCTTAGTTCGAACTAGTTAGTTCAAACAGTAAGTTCGAACTAAGCAAACTAGTGCTTTAGTTCAAACTAGTGTGATGTAGTCGTGCTACTTCGAACTTAAAAAGTTCTAAATAAACAGTTAGTTTAACCTAGCCACACTGACTAACTTTTCATTTAGAACAAAGCTGTGCAGCGAGTTAGAACTAAAAAGCCACGGTTAGGCTGAACTAGCCCAACTCGGACTTATTTAGTTCAGACTTGCAAGTCCAAACCAAATAAGAAGATGAAGACATAGCCTAGATCTCAAAGCATTTTGCTGCACTATCATTTACCCCATTTCACATATGAGAAAACTGAGACACAGAAAGCTGAAGTGACTTTGCCAAGTCACACAGATGACTGGCAGCAGGGCCAGGAATAGGATCCAGGTTTCTGGAGTCACAGTTCAGTGCTATAGACATGCTCTGTTATTGACTCTGTCTATGACAACCATTTTATCCCAAACTTTGCTAGACTGATCTTTAAGGTAAATTACAAATTGGTTTCTAAACATAGATATTCTACTTAAAGAAAGTGCAAAAAAGAACCACAAAAATTGATCTGATTGCCAGAGAAACTCTCTTACATTTTGAGACTTAAGAAGCTCAAACTGTGTACTTAAAACAAACAAACAAACAAAGTCAAGAGATGACAGGACAGGGGCGTCGCTGGGGCGGGGAGGGACCCGGGACATGGGCCCAGCCCCTGCTCCCAGAGGGCAGGCCTCGCCCCCACCCAGAAGGCCACGCCCCCTGGCCCGGGATATGGCCAGGGGGAAGCTGCGCTGCCGCTGGCAGCTAGGCCGCAGTGTGGTGCGGCGTGGCGCAGCCTGGCCTGGCCCAGCCTGAAGCGGCCGCTGGAGGCCAGGCCCGCGGCAGCAGCCCTGGATCCCCGGCCAGGGACGGGGCCGCCGCGGCTGCAGCCAGGCCCTGGATCCCCAGCCGGGAACAGGGCTGCTGCAGCTGCGGGCAGCCAGCTGGGCCCTGGATCCCCGGCCTGGCCGCCGGCCGGGGATCCAGGACCCAGCTGGCTGCCTGCAGCTGAAGCGGCCCCATCCCCCGCTGGGGATCCTGGACCTGGCCGGCTACCCGCAGCGGCCCCGTCCCCTGCTGGGGATCTGGGGCCTGGCTGCAGCCGCGGTGGCCCTGTCCCCGGCCAGGGATCCAGGGCCTGGCTGCGGCCACAGGCCCGGCCTCCAGCGGCCACTTCTGGCTGGGCCAGGCCGTGCCGTGCCACGACCTAGCTGCCGGCAGTGGTATAGCCACCCCCTGGCCCTATCCCTGGCCAGGGGGCGGAGCCTGCCAGGTGGCCAACTAGGCCCCGGATCCCTGGCCAGAGACACGGCCGCTGCGGCCGCGGACCACCAGGGATCGGGCCCCGGATCCCTGGCCCGATTGGGCCGGAGATCCTGGGCACCAGCATTGGGACCCAGGGCATGCGCCCCGGGCTGCCCAACACTAACAACGCCACTGTGACAGGAGTTTGGTGTGAAAATACTTTCACAGTGAGAAGCCATTAAGTACTAAAAAGATTTTTAACCTAGTAGACAGAGATAAAAAGACTAAATGCCTGGAAGTTAGAGCTGGACAAATTCAAATTAAAAATACACCAATTTTTTAATAGTGACGTGCTAACCCTCAGAACAAGTTACAAACAGAAGTGTTAGCTACTTCTTCTTTTGCTAACTTCAGATCAAGACTAGATGCTTTTCTGGAAGATACATTTTAGTCAGACACAAGTTAGTGGGCTTGATACATAAGGTAAACTGAGTGAAGTTCTATGGCCTGCAATATACAGGTGGTCAGACTAGATTATCTAATGATCCCTTCAGCCTTAAAGTCTACAAAACAATACACTGATGATTTCTTTAAACCTATAGCAGGTGGTCAGGTGCTTGGAAGGTGGTAAGATGAGGTCTACAGTGCAGCAAAGGGAGATGTTTTAGGGATAATACTGTTTTCTTTATTTTAACAGCAGTCCTTGTTCAGTATCACATGATGTAGACCAAGGGTCTCAAACAGGTAGTCCCTATAGCTATTTCCTGCAGCCTGAGACAACACGATTGTTATTGATATTTGCAATATCGTTGTATGAAAAGATTTCAGTGGTGCGGCCCTCGGGCTAACATACTAGTCCTCATGCGTAGAGCCCTGTGCGGATACAAAAATGTGGAACCGCATCCGATCTGCATCCGCCCAGTGATAACATTAATCCGATCCGAAACCCGCATGCCAGGATCTAGATGCATCTGTAACCGCAGCTGCAACTGAGCTTGGGCTTACATACAACTATTCAACCTTTGATTGGTTCATTCCTCATATGGGTCCCACCCACTTTTTCCTTTCTTGTTTGTGGTTCGCATGCTGTGCTATTAATCAGATTTCTTTGCCCACCTATGAAATCTCTGATTGATAGCAATGGCTTGCCAACTGGAAGCAAGAAAAGGAAGAAGCGGGCAGGGGAATGAGCCAATCAAAGGCCAGCAGTGAGCCTCCAAGTCCCACCTTGAGACTCTGATTGGCTGGCAGATCACAATCTAGGACTGGCCAGAACACTTCCTCGTTCCCCTGCATGCTGCCGACACAGATCAGTGCAGCAGTTTCAGCAATGGATTGCAGTGTGATAATGTAACAATAGAAGCTGCATCCGCGAGCTGATCTGCAGCAATGGGTCTGCGGTTATCCGCACCTGCACCCGCAGATGTGGATACCCACGGATCTGCAGTGGATACCTGCGGACTTGCAGGGCTCTACTCATGCGGCCCTCATGGTGATATGAGTTTGAGACCCCCTGATGTAGACTCTTCTTGTTATTCTTCATCACTGTCACAACAGTTGTGACAGGGATCCTGGCCCTGAAAAGGGGCCTGCATGGAGCCTCAATAATATCAGCATTCATGGCAGACTTTTTACAATTTCAACTGCTGGCTTGTGAGGCAATGTCACAGGTACTCCAAGTTGAAGTAGGATCCTTTGCAGATCCCTTTGGCAAAACCAGGGCAATGGCTTGCCATCTAAAATGTGGTCACAAACTGCCATTGCAGCACCAGGCTGTAACCATGTTTGAATGTAATTTCAATCTCAGTTACAAGCCTTATCGTGATCAGGGCTTGAGAAAGGAATAAGAGATTATTTTTCTGAGACTCAGAAGCAGCTGGGGTGGGGGGGCTGGAACCTTTTTTGTAGAAGGTGGTGCTGAGAGCCACTGAATCAAAATGTAAACCCCGTATGTAATAGAAACCACTTCAAGATAGAGGATGCAGCAGCACCCCCTCCCCCAACCCTAGTTCCAGCACTTGGGAGAGCAGCCAATTTGTCCCCTTTTATCATAAAAACAAAGTAGAACCAGTGTCCCAGTATAGACTTCACAGGTGAAATCCTGGCCCCATTGAAGTGGCAAAATTCCCATTGACTTCACTGAGGCCAGGTTTTCACCTCACCCTATCAACAAAAGGAAGAAAACATGGTACAAAGAAGGCTATACCATATCCACTCTTAAAAGGCAAATTGTAGCCTCAACAGACTGCCCATATACAGTGGGATCCTGATCTAGGCATGGGGCTCTGAAGTGTTACAACAATGCAAACAATGAATCCTAAGAACTATACTGCTCCACCTTTATTAAGGAACTACCATAGTTAAGCAAGCTATTTTTGTCCACCCCATGAGTGATGATTAAGAAAGGTTTAATTGTATGTTAAAGGATGCACTGCCCATCTAGTTTGCAGTTAAGGAAAACAGAAATTAAACTTGTTATACTACAGTAGTTAGTGGCTGGCCTGTGAAAAAAAGACATTTCAGTCGCCCTTTCATCATCTCCAAATTTCAGACAACAATTAAACCTCATGAAACATTACACCAGTTAATGTTGAGAAGGGTGTTTTCTTTGTATGTAAAAATGCATATATCAGAATGCAGCTTCCTTTCTGTTCTTTTACAAATATACAGATCATGTAACTGATTAAGTGGACATCCAGAAGTTACATAGCATTCTTCTAACCCCAGACCTTTAAGTATGCAAAACACTAACAACTAGCACTTAAACTAGGAGCCAGCAGGAGACGCTACCTCAGAGTCACCAGCAAAAGTCTGAGAACAAATCACTGAGCAACTCTATTGTGGGCAACAGTTTCTAGTATACACAGCCATGCCAGCAGGGAGGGAGTCTGAGCCAGCAGCCACAGTCTCTTGCCAACTCAGACTGACAAGAAGTAAGAGTTCTGGCCAAACCCTTCATTATTTCAGAGAGAAGCTATGCTGAAAAAGGAATGCAGAGGGCTAGAAATAAGTTATAACAAGGGGGATTCATCTTGCTGTCCATCAGAGCTCAAATCCAGCAAGGTACTGAGCACCAGCTGCGAAGTGCTAAACTCTTCTCACACTGATGTCAGTGGAGTAGCACCTGTGTAACTGAAAGCAGAACATCTTCCCATCCCATCTATACACTAAAGGCCAGATTTTGTGTGTCCGTTCATAAGCCATCATTTCCCTTTGCTGCTTTTTACAGTTATCACTCCCTGCAACCCCAGAGCTGTGCAGAAGACATAGTCACAGCCTTGCCCTCCCTCCTCCTCCACTGGCCTGCAGTGTAGGCTGATCACATGAGGGTGTGCATTCTGCACTATTTTAGAGCAGTGAGTTTTGCCTGAACCATAATTGTAGATTCCTACCCTTCTGCAAGCATCTATTTCCCATGGAAAGACACAATGTGTTGCAGGGGGTGGGGGGAAAGATCCATGAATATGCTTTTGATATCTTTTTATGGTTTTGGTTGGTGGGTTTGTTGCCAAGTTATTTATGCTGGTCTTTTAAATTTCCTGTTATGTGTACAGAACCAGTTTCTGAATAAAGGATAACAAGTTAAAATGTGAGATTTATATTTCAAATAAATAGACCTTTAAAATCTTTTAAAGGGCCATTGATTTTAAATTGTTCCACATATTTTACAAAAGCTTGCATGGTTACAGATGAGAAACTAATGCATGCTAATAAAATAAGTGCTCAGCTGAGCTTGCAGTGTGCAGAGCTCTTACAGTTTTAACCACTGCTCATTAAATGGGTGAAACTCTGATTTGTGCCATTCTATCCAAGGAAGATTTCACTTCTCTAGCCTTCTGATTGTATTGGTCACCCTGCCTTCCAGCATCGTCTGGGAGCTTCTTTAATATAAATTCTTTATATGATTGTTATTTTGTACTGGGAAAGATTTGGATCTAGTTAAAAGAAATGTAGTCAAGTTGTTGGAGGATGAGTCTATGAGAAGAGTTTTTGTGTTCTAACCCTAGATTACACCACTTCTTACTTTGTAACTTTGAACAAGTCGTTTAAGTAATTTAGGAGGCTATATTCCAATTTAAAGTGACAGGCGCTTAGAGGCTAATTCCTATTGATTTAAATGAACCCCAACTGATGACTCTGTGTCTAAATCACTTTTGAAACTTAAGCTTTGGCTCTCACATCACTTAGGAACTTCTAAATATTGTACTCTTAAGTCCAAATTTTCAAACTACAATACATTTCCCCTGCTGTTTGTGTGCAACCCCACTCCATACACCAAATATATCAGGATATTTTTGTGCTTGAGTTAGACAGCAGTAAAAGTGCATAGGTCCCTGTTTGTTAAGGACTATAATCACTTTATTCCCAAGTTTTTCCTAGCTATGTGGGAGGACAATAAAGGCTTGTCTGTCTGACAACGTTACACTAATTTAACTTAAATTGGTTTAAAAAGAAATTTAGTTAAAATGATGCAAACTCCTGTTCGGGCACTCTGACAGCAGTTTCAAACTGGTTGCTATGTTCATAAATAAGACAATTCAGAGAAGAGTCATGAAAATGATTAAAGGATTAGCAAATATGCCTGATAGAGATAAAGTGAGGAATTCAATCTAGCTTAATCAGGGGTGGCCAAACTTACAGAACTCAAGAGCTGCACAAGTTGATTATTAAACCTTCAAGAGCCGCACTGAGTCATATAACCACATTCTTTTACCTACTCCAAAATTCCTAAGCTTAAAATTCATTGTGCACTTTAATTTTATGATAAAAATAGGGCAAATATTGGTCCTACTAATGTCAGATTCTAATAATTAGTTACGGTTACCATGAAATTTAGCTGTTGCTGGATGTAGAACACTGCAGACTAGTGGTGAGTTTTTTTAAGATCTGGGCAGTAACTTGTCAATGCAGTAGGTAAAAACTCTCTTAGGTGCTGATCTCTAAGTATTCCACAATGTTTCAAGTTAAAAAATTTCATTGTGGAATACAATGTTTCACAGCAGTAAGTTGTGCCAAAAATTGAAAGTAATCTACATTTGGTTTTCAACTTTTCTCCTTCCATAGAATAGTATTTTCATTTACTATTCCATGTCATCTTTAGGACTTGTAAAACACAATTTTATTTTAAATGAAGACTGAATTGCATTAGGGCCTATGAGAAAATCTAAACATATCGTGGCTTCCCAGACCATGCCATGCTTTTCCCCCGGTCTCTGACCATGCTGCCGCTTCCCTGCGGTCTCTTACCATGCTGCTGCTTCTCTGCTGTTCCCAACCATGCCACACTTCTCTCTCCCCGTCTCCAACTGTGCTGTCGCTTCCCTGCCAGCTCTGACCATGCCGAGCTTTCCTCTTGTCTCTGACCATGCCAACCTTCCCTGTCATCCCCAAACATGCTGTGCTTTCTCCACATCTCTGACCATGCCACCCTTTCCTGCGGTCTCCAACAATGCTGTGTTTCCCTGCCATGGTTTTCTGCGAGCTGAACTTTTTCTTTTGAGAGCGGCATGCAGCTCACGAGCCGCTGTTTGGCCATGCTTGAGCTTAATAAAGGAAAGATGATGGGGTGACCAGATACCAGTCTGTTCCATTGGCAACAAAATATTGATAACAGGCTCTTCAGTCTCGCAGACAAAACTGCAACAAGATCTGGCTGGAAGCCAAAGCTAGATAAAGTCCAATTGCAAATAAGGTGCAAATTTTTAACAATGAAGGTAATTAACTACAGGAACAACTACGGCAAATTCTTCATCAATGGCAATTTTTCAAATCAAAATTGGATTTTTTTTTCTAGATGTACTGTAGCTCAAACAGAGATTAAATCAGAGATGTTCTATGGGCTATACTATACAGGAGATCAGAGTGGATCATCACAATGGTTCCTTCAAGCTTTACAATATATGGATTATCAGTTTAATTTACACCTATAAATGTATTGACAAGCTAAAGGAACGTAAACCAGGTTTAAACCAGAATAGGAGTATTCATGGAAGTGGTCACATCAGTTTAAAAATCACACATTTAATTAAAATGGTGCTGTTTTGCATGTAGATGAATCCTAAGGGTGGGGTTTAAAACCAATTTACTCCACATCAAACATCACACCATGGTCAGCAGGACTGCACATGGAGGTAAATCAGTGCAGAATCTGGTATCACTCTGTGTAATTCCCATTTTAAAACTCTTGCTTTTTTTATACAGTTAAGACCTTTACAGAAATGTAGTTGGACCAGGTCCCTGCAAAGAAGGCCTTACAATCCACTCACTATTACAGCCATTAGTTTCTCCTGACTCTGTGCTTTGTTGAACTGGCATCCTTTATAAGTGGTCTTTCCTGACAGCAGTGGGCATGGGAATACAAAAGCACGCTTGTGTATATAATTCGGTTGTACTTGCACTAAAACTGCTTAATGATGAATCACACAGTGAAGCTGTTTTCCCTCTTTTATTGCCCCTATGTTCAACTACCTGAACAGTATCTGTTACCCACACAAATTCTATATACAACTCATACATGTATATATGTAAATTAGAAATACCACATTCCAGACATACTTTTCAGATTTCTTAGGAATTTGCATTTGAAGCAATCACAGAAGAGTTGAAACAAAACTTGTAATTCATCCTAATTGTTCATTCATCTAACTGTCTTTTTAAATGTTTTAAATTAGCAAATAGTAGGAGACCTTTGTGTAAACTCATCTGTCACCAACAGAAATTGGTCCTGTAAAGGATATTACCTCACCCACCAATTCTCTCCAACATCCTTCCTAGGACCAGTGCTATAACAACTCTACAAAGACCATTATAGTCAATATCTTAATTCTTTTTTGGGGTCAGTGAAGAGAAAAACTAGAAGAAGAAAACAAGAAGCAATTTCCATACACTGTGCCATATTCTTATAGAAATGTCTCTTTAAAAAGATACAAATAAGCACTCACTTTATTGAACAAAATCTGTTTTACCTAAGGCTGGTAAACGGAAGAGATTAGAATTTGACACTGTAAAGCATCTTTTATCCTCAAGACAACAATATTCTGGCAGTTTGTCCTTTTTAATGAACTAATGATGAATAGTCTTGCTTATTTATAATCAGAATGAAGATAACAATCAATAAAAACTAAAAACCACTTTAAAAAACCCCACTTTTTATACTCAGTACTTAATTCCCAAACTTTCATCAAACTTAAGCAGCCTGTGCAGGCAACAACAAGAAAATCAGCATACAGTGTCTTGCTATTCACTGTTTTGACAGTAACCCTAATTCGTCAGGTTGTTCTCTTGTCTGTTTTCACAAGTCACACATGGCTGGGCCTAGTTAGTACTTGCATTGGAAATTTCCATGTAAAACCTAGGATGCTGCAAGAAGAGGTGTCTGGTAGCTAAATAGGTAGAATGCCTCCACTTTGAGTCATTACTGAATCAATGCCGCAAGAAGGCGTGAAGGCACACTAGACTGTTCAAAATGAAATCATAAAGGAATCATGCAAAACTAAAATCATGCCCATTTATGGTCATTAAAAGTCCCCTTGCACTTTTTGTAAGAATGGGGCTGTTAATCTGTGTTCTGGCCTAATTCCAGTTGGTTTAGTTATACCCTGCCAACCTTGCCCTGTTTAATTATATCCTGCCTACCCTAGCATTACCCTTAGATATGGTACTCTTCTTCAGGTCACTTTTAACTATTTAATGTTACGTCTACCACATCTCATCCCAGAGGCAGCTGGCTTAGCTTCAGTAATGGTAGAAATGATTCCTATATATTTAGCTTGTAATATGCTTGTGGAGTCCCTTGCAAAAAAAGACATTATTAAATGTAAAATATTAATACCGTAACAGCTGGAAACTTACCATTCAGGAAGAATATAAAGACAGCCAAAGGAATACTGTACTAATTATTCAGCAATTTACTTGCTAGTACTTTAAGAAATGAATTTTTTTTCCATTAGTAATTAGTGGTGGAATCTACAAAGAGACTTATTCATTGTTGAGCACAAGAGCTCCTAACTTTTGGGTGCCTAGAAAGTCATAGGAACAACAATGATCCACAAAGCCAAGTTAAGCACCTACACTCTTTATACCATGGATGAGGAGAGACAAGCAGCTAAAAATTTGAGCCACAAAAACCAGAATGCTCAGCAGCTTCCTGTCTAAACTAGCCACCCCTTTCTCAGCAAGAGGTCCCTTTCTCTTCTAGCAGCCCGTGAATAGGAATCCTTCTCCTGCCTTAGGTACCTATACATAGTTTCAATGAGTTAAGTGCTTTCTGAGGCAGCAGCAGTGGTGCAACAGCCTTGTGATTAGAACACTCACCTGAGAGGTGGGTAGCCCAGGTTCAATTCTCTTTTCATAGCAGAGGGGAGAAAGGATTTGAGCAGGGGTCTCCCACCTCTCAGGAGACTGCTGTGAGTACAGGATTGTAGGATCAGTGGTGTATCAAAGGTTTCCAGCTGACAGTGAAGGGTCAGGCAACTTGGCCAAGCACTGTACTGTCCCTCCACCCCCCACTTACCTGCAGCTACAGCCCCCACCTTGGGGGGAGGAGTATGGCCATGTCAGTGCCTCCCTGCAACCCAGCACCCTACATGACAGCATGCCACTGTATGGGATCTTCTGATGTGGGGCTCCCTAGGCACGAGACTAAAAGTTTAAGATGGGCCATGGCACCACCAGCTTGCTTGTCAATGGAACCTAACCTAACAGGAGCACTTGGAGGGCCTCTGCCACACTGGGCTCCTTGGGCAAATTAGGCAGCTCAAAACCTATCTTTCCTGGTTCATAAACTGTACTGGGGCTGTGGCAGGAAAAAGACGTCCGAGTGCCTACAGCAAAGCAGCAATGTGCAAGGGGACAACCATCTCCTGAACAAAAATACACAAGAAAATGCCTTTGCTCCAAACAGAACACTTTATGATATAGATAGAAAAGAAGAAAAAAAAAAAGAAAAATGGAAATGGACAGTAGTAGAGGGGCAGAGCTAAAAGTGTTTATTATACATAGATTTTTATATTGCTTTAATTGCTTGAGAACCTTCGTGCATCAAGCAATGTGAGTGACATCTGTAAACTAGGGTTTGTTCTCTCCCTGATCCTGTTCTCCACAAGGGGGTTGTGTGTGTAAGGTAGGGTGGCATGAGGTTGGTGTTTTTAAGTATTGTGTATCTCGGTTTGTTTTGGAAAGGGCTAAGGCAATGTGCACCTTGCATTTAGAAAAGAAGGTGGCAAGGTTTGCAACAGACGTTAGTTAGTGTCTGTCTGAGTGACTTTATCTGTGCATTTATATATTTTCAAAATGGAGTTCTTTTTTGGTTTATCTTCATCTCTTACTTTTCTGGATTGGGTTTTGATCATCTTTAAGGAACACAAGTTATTTATCCCATGAATTACTGTGTACTCTAAACCTTAACTTCCAGTTTATCATTTTTATCAGAATTCTTAGATTTTAAACACTTTCTTCCTGAAAGGGATGGAAGTCTTTATATTGCACGTGACAGTAAATTTTTCAGAGAATGAATTTCCTTCAATTGACATATAACATATACACTTCAAAGTGGAATAACGTTTAAGAACATCTCCCTACACTCTATTACTGTATTTGCTAAAGAGAATATAATGTGTGCACACTTGTTATAATATACTTGTGGGTCCAACAGAAAGTTATCAAATTAAGTATTCATATGGGTCCTTCTGTAGCTGGAATTGTATTTTCTGTATAACATTTATTACTAGTAACAGATGCCCAAAAATCATCACTGACAAAGAACTCTGGAGTATTAGCAGCAAAGGCGTTTCTGTTCATGGGATATTAAAGATCTGATTTTCATTCTCTCCACAATTTAGGAATTCTTCAATACAATTCTAAAGTAGGTACGGACAATATAAAATCACCAGGTTTTTAAAAGCAAGTTTATTGGATGTATTATCTATATTTTATTTTACCACTGATTAGTTTTATATAAATCAATTACAGAGCAGTCAGGGAGCAGTGATATATTCTAATATAACTAATTCTGAGAGCCAGTACACCAGCAGATTATACTTTCATAATTAACATATTTAAAAGTATGTATCTCTTTTAAAATATGGGAGATGAAAGACTCCCCTGGCAGAATTCAATGTATCTTCACTGGCATTACATACAACAAATTCGAACTCCTTCACTTTTAATGAAGTACACGTCAGCATGAGGTAGTCAGAGAATGGGATCAAGATGTTCAGTGCTCAGATAACACAAGCCTCTCAACTCACAGAATGCCATGCTCTTCTCAGCAAAACTGGAGTTATAACAACATATACTACATGCATACTAAACCTCCTGCAAGGACCACTCTTTGATCCTCAGTTTCAGTCACATTTGCTAGTCCTTTTAATGTCCTCATTGGAGCAATTTCTCCTTTTCCTGCTGACTGACTGTAGCACATCAAAAGCATTGTTTTTGACCAACTGGTCTTGTAGATATTTAAGCATGAAGAAGCTAATGTTCCACTGGAAATGGTTTGACGTTAGGGATAGGCTGGGCGCTGATTAATGAGATTTCTGAACCAAGATGGCATTTCTTTACATGCTTGTGGCGGAGTGGCTTGTCTGGAGAAGAACAGCACCAAAAACTAGTGACTCCCCAGTGTGATGTCGACACACATGAAGGTCTAGGCTCTTCTTCTGAAGGCTTTAATGTAATGGAAATTTATCAGAACTTACTGGGAAAAGCTAACTACTACTCCAAGTAGTAATGTCTAGAAATCCCAACTAAGATCAGGGCTGTGTTGTGCTAAGCACTGTAGAAATACACAATATTCAGTTCTTGCTGGAGAGAGACTGTAATCTAAAAGAGAGAAGACAGAGTAAGAGGTTGAAAACCAGAGTCAGAATTTATTGAAAAATAAAAGCACAAAGTCAAACGCTATCACATTCTCATCATTTATGGATTATGACAAAAGAGCAAGCCTCCAAAATAAGAATTTGAACCATGAGTTAAATGTTGTCAGTATCCTACACTAAAACGTGAGCTCTTCTGCATATCTTCTGTGGGTCTCATCCTGTTCCCACTGAATTTAACTAGAGCTGCCCTTGATTCTAATAAAAAAACCCAGACTCCAACACTTGAATGTTGGGGAGTTCAGGTCCAGGGTAGGACCTGAACTTCACTACTGGCCCATCACCCTTGACCCCAACTGTATCCATGGACTTTGGGGAAATCTGTATTCTAACACTGTGGTTCAACTTCAGTAATTATTATGTAGCACCAAACACATTCAGATTAAAAAACTCCTTCAGAGCAGAAAGTCAGTTTAGCTCCTCACTTTAGATTTCTTTCTTCCATAGCCACTAAATCAATTGAAACTGTGATTAGTCTGGCAACAGGAATGAGTGATCTACACAATTTAGGAGCTCATAGTGATGTACCACATGAAGCTAATTTAGAAATTTACACTTGTGCCTCAAGCACTTATGGTTTGTCTACATGCAGAGATCCACTGGTAACTAAATGGTTTGATTTTAAACTAATTTAGTTCAACTACTGCAAGAGATTGGTGGACACTTTTTTGTTTTAAGCCAGTTTTTATTTCAGATTTCCAAACTAAGAAAGTATAATTGGTTGGAATGGTATATGAAAATATACTGTACTTACTGAAAAATAGTAAACTTGGGCTTATAAGTTATTTCATTCTTTCATGTAAATATTTTCCTCAAATACCATCATGTATATTAATTTTTCTCTTAGCAGTTCAGTTTAAAGATTTTTAAATCCCTATTTGTATCATGACAGAGAAAGGTAGACTCTTTCAGGAAGTTGTGTTGTACCCTTTGCCAGCAAAAAGCTTACAGACAATGAAAACTGATCACTGATTCTAAAAACCAGAGTATGAGCTTTCGTGATCATTAAATGAGGCAGAAATCAATATACACTTAGCTTGTAAGTCTTATCAATATACACTTAGCTTACAAGTCTTCAAATAATATAAAACGGTCCAGTTTATGAATGTTTCAGTTCTTGAATTTCCTTTATAAAAATTGGAGAAAACAATTTGTGATGGTGGAGAAAGAAGTTTGTGTGACACCTTAAAAAAAAAAATCAAGCTACTCAGTGGACTCTTCCTATTAGACAGACAAGTGTCATTGCAGATTTCATCTCATCCCTTCCTATTAGCTTGGGCTTCTACTGAATACAAGGCATGCAAATAGTCTTAATAAGTGGCAGCTCAAAGCATGAGATTCCTTCATGATTAGCTATACAATCCAAACCAAAACTTTATTTAGTTCTCAAAATTAGAATTTTAGGGAAAACTTACACATGAACCTAAGCTGCTGTAATTTACATCTTCTAGCTCAGTGGTTCTCAAACACTGTGTCAGGACATATTACTGTGTTGTTACACAGTGGTAACTGAGTTGCAGGGAGCCAGGGAGATGGCTCAATTTGGCCTGGGGAGGCTGGACTGGTGTGTCCTGTAGGGTCATGATATGCTGTCAAGTGTGTCACGACCCACAGATGTTGAGAACCACTGTCCTAGCTCTTCATAATTTCAGTTATTGCAGCCGTGGTGAATGCTAGGTAGGTGTTAAACCTCTATCTTTAATGCAGCTACCTCACCAAAAACCACAGCAGTTTGTTCAAGCCCACCTGATCCCCAAGGTTTATATTTGCATTGTGAGCACGTGCTGAAGCAAAGCCTACACTGCTGCACTGTCATTGCCATTTTTAGTGAGCTAGATTGCTTAAGTCTAAAGCAGGTGCATTTACACAAATTGCAAATCACATCCCACTGTAGTCAGATCATTAGACTTGCTTACACACATCTGCTTACTTGCTTACACACTTATTTGTTTACTTCCAGGAAACTTGCTTCATTTTGTGTGTCCTTGTTGAATATGGCCCACCAAGATCCCCAGCCCAAAGGATTTTGAGTTGGTGCAATTTACGTATCAGAAAAAAAGCAACTAATTGAGGGTGTTTTATGATACTGTGAAAGATACTGAAGCATTAAAGATTGTCTTAGTTTTTTTAAACAGCTTGCATGGATTTGTATATATGCAAATTCATACAAATAGCTATTTGGAGTATATACAAACTATACGTAACATTATTCAGCTCCTTACACTGATGAATAAGAAATTGGTATTAATAATAATAAATAATAATAATAATAGGTGGTAATAAAGTTGTATAAGAATATACCTATCAAGTGTTCTTTAAGTAAACAGTTTTCAGTTTATTATACAGCACTTATTAAATGTAGTTACTTATGCTTAAACTTGGATCCTGTACACATGTATCCGCACGCTCAACTTTAAAGAGATGAATGCTCAATAGACTTCAGTGAAACTACTCCCTTGCCTAAAGGCAAGCATGTATGTTGCAATATTAGGGCCTTGCAACAAAAACTAAACTTCACAATTTGCACTAGTGTGGCAAGACTCATTTTGAATTAGTGAATTTTGTAGATTAGTAAGTAGGAGAATGATTATAATCAAGGCCACTGTGTGACAAAAATGTACTTATTTTGACAATGATTTAAAATAAATCACAATACACTTGTAAAAATACTATAGCATTTTAATTTTCTCTCTCTCTCTCTTTTTTTTTCTTTTTAACGTAAGAATTCACTACCATGCCCTGCTGTCAAATCTTAGCTCACAGGAAGAGAATCTTGACAAATAATTTTTGTAGACTGAGTTTAGTGAACCGGAGATTAGCAATGTTGTATGCCATAGTTCTATTATATAATAGGAATATTTATTATCTGACTCTCCCTGCTCTCTTCTCTAGGCCAATGGCTTCCAGTCTTTTCAATAACACAGCACACTTCAATGAGACAAAGAATTCCACAGCACAGCCACTTTTTTCAGCTGAGCTGATTGCTAATAAAAGTCACATTTACTTACATTTACTATGGTTAAGGTCTTACTAGAAAGGTTTGCAACATAGTGCGTACAACAAACTAAAGAAGGATCAACTGCATTAATATTTCAACTCCACTGGAAAAAAAAATACACATCTCAATTTTGCCCTTTGGCCACCTGTGTTGAGAATGTTCATGTTTTAGAATCGAAAGACTGATACTTCACTTTTAATTTGATGATTAATTTTCACAAGTTTTGAGAGCTGTAATTTTGATTGGATAGAATATTGTTTAAGATGAAAAATGTTTAACATTGATTTTCATTAACTTTGTACAAAATTTCACAGCACACTTGGACATGGCATACCCGTGCTGAAAACCACTGCTCTAGGCCATACAATAGAGCAAACAGTATTGTTATAGCTTCCAAGAAGACAGTCATCTGCTAACAAATGTGCCCTGTTTTTGTCTCAGTTTGCCAGTCCTAGTGGAACTATCTGCTCCAACTCTTGAACTCATTTTTTGCCAACAAAGCTGGCCAATGTTCAGAGTTCATCAGGAAGAGACTTTTTCAGTTATTCCTGCATTCAATTGCTGCAAGGCTCACAGGTTGGGGTGCAGGGACTTTATGCTAAATTCAGCATTTTTGTTATTTTACCTCTTATTTAATGGCTGTGTTTCCATATTTGAACTTTAGTACTAAATAAACTCTGAAGTAACCCTTCAATTTTGCAAATGATATAACCCAAATGATAAATTATTTACTATTCAGGGTTCTATAACAATCCTTCCAACTGAAAAAACAAACCAACAGAGTATGGAAGACAAAACCTTCTTGGTTTAAACCTCAGAAATCTAAATTTCCAGAGGCAAATGTTTTTTCACTTAGCACATAAATTCCAAAGACACAAGAATGTAAAATATTAAAATTATCTTTTTGTAACCTTACGCATTACTTAATGCTTTGTAACATACCTCAAAATGTATTTGAGCTTTATTGCTTTGATTCTTTTTACAATGTACTGTGCCAGTTCTATCAAATGAACAACAGGCAGGTAGGAAGCCTCACAATGGGAAATGGCTTAAGTAATGTAACAATTTTCAAGCTGGGAGGAAGGTGGGGGAAAACTACTGCATGCAATCTGACACCCCCTCCCCATATCAATATGAGGAAAAGACCCTGTGAAGCAGATGTAAGAGCACACAGGTGTCATCTCAATCTTCCCTCCAGTATTTTTATGCTGATTATCTTACAATTCTCTATATCCTCCCTAACAGCTTATACAATATCAACAGAAATTAAGTGGAAGCAGAGATAAGGAAAAGAAATATCCACTTACAAAGGCTAGACTATTCATTACCATTTTGTATGAAATGACTTAGCTGTCTATTGGAGTGCATTTAAATATGTGGCTTCCTTTACTGATGGATGGAATTATGTAGGAAACAATTTTTTATTTAAACTAAGAATTGGCACAATGAAAAATAGGTTAAAAAAATAAGGGTGTGTTTGTGGAACGACCACTATCTACACTTATCAGCTATATGAACAGAGAGTGTGCATCAGTTGAGGGATAAGAGCAGATTTCACATTCAAAAGGTTTCTCACCTATCAAAATATGAAAAATGAGGGACATATTAACATAAGCGATGGACGGGGGTAGGAAGGATACAAAAGAAGTCACCAGTACATTTTAAAAACATGACCAGGCTCATTTGTTTGTCTTTTATATGTTCTCATCTGAAATAAGTTCACTCAACAAAGAGTCTAAGCTGTCCCGAAATGAATATTTTGTCTGCTAACAGCAGATGTTTTCCACCGCCATAGCAGGGAACCTTATGGGGACTATGACAGGAATGTAACAACATCAACAAGAACAAGCTTCAAACATAGCCAATGCCTATGCTGTGACAGATCCAATAGTCCAGTTCTCCAGTTTTGACCTTCCATGCTATCTGTTGACAAAGCTCAGTCACTTCAGTTGTAGAACGATTAGATGTACATCAAATGACTTGAACTGGGGTCTTCATAATTCTCCCCTTCACCACTGTGACTAGCTAGAAGAGGCAGATCATATACTGACAGGTCTGCATCCATGTCAAAGGCTTCCTTGGTGCTCTTGTGGACTTGCACAATGCCCTTCTTGCACTACTGAGTGGTTAAGACATCTAATCTAACACACTAATTTGAACATCTGCGCAAAAGCAGTCACAATAAATATATAAAATCTGAAGTTAAAAGTGTGTTCTTACATAACAGGACAATTCTGGCTCTAAATATATCATTTATTGATAGTAGAGACAATCCTGATCATCACATTTGAATTCTGATTCCACAGACAAGCTGACCGACTCCATTTCCAAATTTAAGATCAGTTTACTTTTCTTCTTCTTCAAAAAAAAAATTACGTTGGCTCCATTCCCTGCATCAGGCCCACAAATACAAATTGCTAACTCTCAGCCTATGCTACCTTATTATAGTGATACCAATTAAAATCTGCTTCTTACAAACTGAAGAGGAGATAGAGCAGAAGTTCTCCAAAAGCAAGAAGGAAACACTATTACCAGAGAAGCCAAGATATGAATTAATTTTTTATAAAAGGCAGAAGGGACACCTTTTAGCATGAGAACAAAAAGCTTTAAAAATAAGCAGAGGACATTACAGACTTCCTTCTATTGGGGCACAAGGAAATTTTGCAGGCATACCCATCTGCCCAAATGCTTTGATCTAAACACATACCTGCCTATTCTACAACCTTTATGTAATAAAAGAGAACATAAAAATGAAGCAGACTGGAAATAGACTATACAGAAAAGCTAAATTGACCAATCTATTTTCATGGTTCAAACCTAAGAGCAAAAACCCCATACAATTCAAATTTAGAGTGAATAAATTTATAAAAATTATTCATTTTTAACAACCTAACTTATTAACATCAATACTTCTAAGGTAGTATTTCTCCTGAAGTATATGGTTTTTAACCATTGTCTCTCTAATTCATCACTGAAACCATTATAAATGTGAACATGCAGAACACTCATCTCCAGTGCCTTACACGTACTTCTGGTAGAAAATCATCATAAAGTATCTTTTGTTCTATGTTGTCCTTTAACAATAAAAAATTAAATCATGAACTACAACAACATTTTAAAATTACTATCTAGAATCATCAATTCCCCAAAGGGAAACTGAAATGGAGGGCTCGTCTTTACAGACAACAGCAAAATCGCCACCATCAAATCAACCTTCCCGATTGATTGACCGAGTCTGTGAAGATCCACTCAGTTGATTGGGAAGTCAATTGCTGAAGACCACCCTTGCAACTGGAGTAGTGTGGAGTCTCTTCAACTCAGCATAGTGGATATGTTGGGTGTAACAGAATAGAAGAGATATACACAAGTTATTTTAAGTAAATTGTATATCTTTGACTGCTACCAAAACTGGTAGGTGGTGTGGACCTGCCCTAAGAGAGGATAAGGCCAAAAACGTTCCAAATCAGGCACCCGGGGCCTGTCTATACTTGATATGCCATAGCTGCAATGCTGTAGGGGTCCTCCCATCAGCATAGGTCCTCACCTCCATGACAGGTGGAAGAATTCACCTGTCAACTTAGCACTGTCTGCTCAGAGGGTCAGGTCAGTTTAACTGCTGTTGCTCAGGGTGTGTATTTTTCACATTCTTGAGCAATGTAGTTCAGCCAACTTAATATTTTAATGTTGCCCAGGCCTTACAATTAGAAACCCAATATTCCTGGAGGAATTCTGCACCACTGCACAAGCACAGAATTAATGCCCCTTCTGAGATTCCCCCCTGCAAAATAATAGATTCTGATGAGGTGGTGAAGGGAAGATGCATTACACTTTTTGCCCATTATGGGCTGATGTGGTATCAGAAGAGAGGATGGCTGGCTCATGGGTTGGAGTCATCTGTCATGGAGAGAGAAGGGCAGATGCTGCCTTTCTTAGAGCATCCTTCCTGCAGGGCCAGCCCAGGAGAGGAGGTAACGGATGGTGAGGGAAGAAAAGAGCGTATGAAAAAGAGCAGAACAAAAGGAGCTGCTGGAGGGTCACATCAACTGGGGTTCAGAAGGGGTGGGAGGGTCACAGGAGCCAACAGGGTGACAACATGAAGCCGGGTGGCTAAATGGGAGTGGAGGCGCAGGGACACAGAGGCAGCTATGACTGGCTGAGTGAGGGTAGAGGGACACAGGGGCAGATGTGCCCATCTGAATGAGAGAGGCTGAGGATCAGTAAGACTCCACAGGGGAGGCACCCTAACTCCTTAACAATCTCTTCCCCACAAAAAACCCGTTCCATACTACTTACATCCACAGTCAACAACCCTACAGGTTTGCTCCCAGGCTCCCTCCCAGCAAGTATATTCCTCTCCCTTAGCTCCTCCATTACCTTGACTCCTCCAAGCCTTTGCGCAGCTTCCAAGGGGTGCAGGAAATACATTTCTGTATTGTAATTTATAAAACTCAAAATTCTGTATTATATGGCAAATAAGGAATCTATTTGTCAAAACACAGATCTTTTCTGTTGTCTGTGTTGTTATGGACATATTTCCTGACAGGTATTTTGAAATAAACTACCAAAATAACTGAAACTGTCATGATAATACTGTGTTATTTTGACCAATAAAATATGCATAACTTTTAAATATTGGGTACATAATATTTAGGTACAGAACTCCCTCAGGAGTAAGCTAAATCCATTTCTAACCATCTAAATAGCCAGTCTGATTTTCAGAGGCACTGCATCCACAATTTCCTGGAATTCACTCCTAAGTGACTGTAGCCAAATTCTAAAATTCTTTAGGAATTTGGGATAGCCAATATAGGTTTGATAGACCAATTCTGAAGGACAAATGTATTTAGTCCAGATTGACTACAGGTTTGTTAATTAAATACTCAGATTAAGATTTTATGACAGTTCTTTTATTGCTAACAGCATACAGCAAGTGATGGGTAGGAATACAAATGAATACAATGTGGAATAAATGGTAAAGAACTACATTAACACATTTCTATAAGCAGTATTGCCAATAAGATTTCCTATCTTTAAGATAGAATTGTAAAAGTTATACTGACACTCAAAGAGAAGACAAGTTGAAGTATCAACTAACAATTCTAAAACTAGTTAACTGAAATAAAACAAAGAAACCTAACTGAAAGTCAGGTAAAGCATTGCTGTAGACCTGTGCAGTTTCCTCTTGTGCTGTCTGAATTCAGCAGCCAGAAATTGGAAGCTTCAACCCCTCTGCAAATTTCAGGGCTTTAAGTACCCTTTTTGCACAACACAGGGGGGTTTACCTCTTATACCCTTCCAAAAATAAATTGAATTATCTCATTCTTCCTGGTCCAAATATGGGTGTTTTCCAGAAATTGCTGGGGGTACTCAGATTATTGGTACAGGGGTCTATTGACGTATATTTTCTAGCATACTCTTCCATTTTCTTGTTTACCAGGGTGTGGGTTTTGCGGTGGGTTTGCAGACATGTTTTCCACCTATTTGTCTGCAAAGCATGAGCAAAAAATAACTTGCCAAGTTCTGCACGAGCTACACTCACCCCTCACCTAGTTAGCCTTCTCCTATTGCATAGACAAATGCAAACCTTGGTTTACAAAGCTTCGAGGATCTCATCCTATTGCATAGCAAACTTACTTACAGTCTTTTCAAAGTCACACCTTGTAAAGATCTGCAGGATACATGTTTCAGCTTCTAGAAAGAACTAGTACCATGCTCCTTACTTATTATCAGTGAAATACTATAAAACCATGGTTTCTTATACCTATATAAAGAAAGATATATTTGTATAAAATAGATAGAGAATAATATATGCATGCAAGCTCAATATAGGTATAGCAAAAGGCTACAGTGACTTGCCCAAGATCATGCAGCAAATCAGTGGCAGACATGGCAACAGATACCGGATCTGATTTCTAACTCCAACTCTATCCACTAGACACCGAAACCTACCTTATACCGGTAACTTTTTATGGTGTACAGTTATTCCCAGCGTTCATTCTCTGTAGAAATTTAAGTTTGGAATGTTTCAAGAGATGTGAGTACTTGTGTACCTGACATACCAGAGATCTCCCTACTCCAAGAATCCAGGTGTTACATGAGGGATTCACAAGAAGAGGTTACCTACCGGTAAATGGTGTTCTTCAAGATGTGTTGCTCCTGGACATTCCATTGTAGGTGTACACGCGCAGGTGCACAATAGCCTGAGACTTTTCCAATAGAGCACCTGTAGGGTCAGCTGTGGCGCCCTTTGGAGTAGCGTCACTGTGGCTCTCTCTATGAGTCACAGCCAACCTGCCCCCTCCTCAGTTCCTTCTTAATGCCTATTCCACAGAGGGGAGGAAGGAGGGATGTGGAATGTCCAGGAGCAAACACATCTCGAAGAACACCAGGTAGGTAACCTCTTCTTCTTCGAGTGATTGCTCCTGGCCATTCCATTGTAGGTGATTCACTAGTCTTACCTATGGTGGTGGGTCGGAATCACAGGCACACCAACTGCAGAACTGCTCTACCCACTGCAGTGTCACCTTGAGCTTGCTGATCAATCGCATAATGCTGTGTGAACGTGCGCACAGATGGTCACATAGCCACTTTACAAATGTCCATAATCAGTACTCCACTCAAGAATGTGGCAAAGGAAGCTTGAGCTCTTATAGAGTGGGCCTTGATTACCGTCTGGTCAATCTTAGCCAATGTATAACATTCGTGAATGCAAGAAACTATCCAGGAGGAGAGGTGCTGAGCCGAGACTGGCTCCCCTTTTATTCTATCTGCTACTGCCACAAACAGCTGGGACATCTTTCTAAAGGGTTTCATCCTCTCTATGTAAAAAGCCAAGGCATAGCAAACATCTAGAGCGCACGTGGCCAAACTGCCACATGTGACTCTTGAATGAAAGTTGTGGCTCCCAGAAGAACAAAAAAACAAGGAGTCGTGCAGCACTTAAAGACTAATAGATTTATTTTTTTGCATGAGCTTTCGTGGGAGAAAATCCCAGTTCGTCAAATGCTTCAAAGATGGGTGAACTTACAGAATGGAATGAAAATCAATGCAATGGGATGTAAAACACAGGATTGGGTCATACAGTAACAGCAAATCAGACCATTTGTTAGGTTCAAACCCTGGGAAGCCTTTTGTAATGGGAAAAGAACCCAGTCTTGATTCAATCCTGCTTTCACAGAATTCAATTTGCATATTAATTCGAGTTCAGCTGTTTCTCTTTGAAGTCTTGATGTCCCAATCACATCTCTGACAATGGTCGCTAACAAATCATTTACGGGTGATTAGAAAGATGGAAGTACTCAGCAACCGGTTTTTTTTGTTTTGTGACTTCTGATATCAGTTCTATGTTCATTTATTCTTTTGCGCGGGGATCGTCCTGTTTGTCCAATGTACAAGGTGTTGGGCCATTTCTGGCACATGATGGCATAGATCACATTAGTAGATGAGCAGGTAAATGAGTCTTTGATGGAGTAGCTGGCTTGATGAGAACCTATGATGGTATCTATTGTGAAGATATGTGGGCAGACTTGGCAACGTGGTTTGTTGCAGGGGTGTGCGCCTGCTTCAATGTTCCTGTTGTTAGATCTGTAGCTGCTGGTGAGTATCTGTTTAAGATGGGTGGCTGTCTGTGGGCAAAGAGAGGTCTGTCTCCCAAGGCTTGAGAGAGTGAGGGATCATCTTTTAGAACAGGCTGTGGGTCCTTAATAATTTGTTCCAGAGGTCTGACTTGAGGGTTGTATGTGGTGACTAGTGGTGTTCTGTTGTTTTCTTTCTTGGGTCTCTCCTGTAGTAGATGACTTCGGGGTACCCCTCTAGCTCTGTCAGTTTGGTTTCTTACTTCACTAGATGGGTATTGTAGTTTCAAGAATGCTTGATAGAGATCCTCAAGGTGTCTGTCTCTGTCTGAGGGATCAGAGCAAATGCGGTTATATCTTAGGGTTTGGCTGTAGACAATGGATCGTGTGGTGTGTTTAGGATGGAAGCTCAAGGGATGTAGGTAACTATACCGATCAGTAGGTTTTCAGTACAGGGTGGTGTCAATGTGTCTATCCCTGATTTGTACTGTAGTGTCGAGAAAGTGGATCTCCTCTGTGGAGTGTTCAAGGCTCAATTTGATTGTGGAGTGGAAATTGTTGAAATCTCTGTGGAAATCTTCAAGAGCATCCCTGCCATGGGTCCAGATGATGAAGATGTCATCAATGTAGCGTAGGTAAAGAAGAGGTGTTTTGGGATGTGACTTGAGGAAATGTTGTTTTAAGTTGCCCATAAAGATGTTGGCATATTGTGGGGCCATGCGGGTGCCCATAGCAGTGCCACTGACTTGGAGGTATAAATTATCCTCAAATCTGAAGTGGTTGTGGGTGAGCACAAAGTCATGAAGTTCAGTCACAAGCTGTGCTGTGGCATCATCTGGGATGGTTCTTCTAATAGTTTGTTATCCATCCTCGTGTGGGATGTTGGTGTAAAGAGCTTCTACATCCATAGTGGCCAGAACGTGAAACTGTGCAACCGTGAAAGCAGGATTGAATCAAGACTATGGGTTCTTTCTCCATTACAAAAGGTCATTTAACTTCAGGCTTCCCAGGGTTTGAACTTAACAATTGCTCTGATTTGCTGTTACTGTATGACCTGATCCTATGTTTTACACCCCCTTGCATTGATTTTCATTCCATTCTGTAAGTTCACCCATCTTCGAAGCATCTGACAAAGTGGGATTTTCTTCCACAAAAGCTCATGTGAAAAATAAATCTGTTAATCTTTAAGTGCCACACGGCTCCTTGGTTGTCCCCCCCCCCCGGAATAGACTAACGGCTATCCTTTTGGAAATTTCCCAGAACATCATCAGCAAATCAATTTAGGAAAGCACCACTAGGCACTTTGTAAAAACGTGTGGAGCAGCTGCCAGCCTGAAAGGCAGGATGGAGAACTGGAGATGCCTGCCACCAACTATAAATCACAGGAGCCTTCTGTGTCTGAGAATTATGGAAATATGAAAATACCACTACCTGCGGATCCGCACCCTCCGTTCGCCAACAGACTATCCAGCTTTTATCCAGCCTGGTCCTGAATCACCTCCGACGCATGGGTGCTGCGCACAGAGTCTCAGGGATACTCCCTCCAGTTCTCCTCTTTTCCCCCTGGCTGCCCTCCTCATTCTCCAGTCCCCTCCAGGGACCCTTCTCACAATTACTTGTTGGAACAGGAGGTGCAGGCCTTGATGGATAAAGGAGCCATAGGGGAGGTTCTGTGAGAGCTTTGGGGAAAAGGCTTTTATTCCTGCTATTTCTTGATCCCAAAAGCATAAACACCCAAGAGTATCAGTGAAAAAAGGGGAGATAGAGCCTTCTAGTGAGGAACTCTGGAACCACAAAACTAAAGAAAAGAAAGCTTCCCAAAAACAGAAACAACCAAAACATTACAGCAAAAACAAGAGCCCTGTGACACCTTACAGACTAACAGATTTCCTCATGCATAAGCTTTTGTCGGCTCCAAGCCACTTCATTAGATGCACCTGACGAAGTCGGTTGGAGCCCACGAAAGCTTATGCCTGAAGAAATCTGTTAGTCAAGACTCTTGTTTTTGTTGTACACAGACTAACACAACTACCCATCTGGAAATTTCAAAACATTACAGAGTGAGAACACTGTTACTTTTATCTGAGACAGACTCTTAACTTTGTGTGTGCAAAATCATGTGAAATAGCTTACAGGAACTTTTTTAGTGAAAACATTAAGAGAGAGCTTTCAGTACCTTTCTTCAAATAATACAATAGACCCCAATGCAAAAGAGACAAGTTAGATAGCCACTTTGAGGATCCTTTAGGTTGTTAACAGCAAGGACTCTTGCATCAACCTAGTTGCATCCATACCAGGCACTGGGCTGATTCAGCTATGGTACTTTTGGGCATAAACTTTTTTCACATTCCTGAAGTGTACACCAGGCCTAGGTCTCCAGAGGTGAGGAAAGGGGCCAAAAGAATCTCTGGGAACTACTAAGTCTAAAAGATGGTTGTGAATAGGAATGTAAACCTCAATCAGAGATCCACACAAGAACAGGCATGAGGACACCCTTATGCAGGAAAATATTCAACCATGCTCTTAATTGTAAACATATGCTTAAATCCCAAAGAAGATAAACATGTGCTTAAAGTTAAAACACTTGCATACTTATATATTTGGTTACCATTTATTCAATATTCATAGTACTTTCATCTACAACAAAAAGCTAAAGAAATAAATTCCCCATCTGTCCAATTTTGTTGGAGTATTAACATGTTATTAGACATGCTTGGTCTCTTAAATGTGAAAACAGATTTCACTCATTAAAAATCACTAGAAATGACATGCCACAGGCATAATGATGTAACAATATATTAAATAGACAGAGCTGATGACTATATTGTATAATGCCACTAAAAAAAGCTCACCATTGTAATGATTATTGTATTCTCTAATACAGTAAAGATTTGTAAAGCTAGAATACCTGCTAAATAAGTAAGGTTTAAACCCTTGTTTAACTGGGATGCTTTCTTGAATCAGGGAAATAAACTGACTGTCATATGCTCACTATAGTAGCCAGAGTAAACAGTGGGTGAAAATCATCTTTCCATGGGAGAGCTGGAAATATTTTCTATGGAACAGAAAAGAGAGCTCCAAACTCTCCTATTGTAAACCAATCAGCCAGCTTTTTTTTTTTTAAATTACAGTTTATCTTAAGTGATAATATAAAGCATACACAGACCTAACCAGTATTGATGCACACATGCTGTATTGATGAGGCCTTTAGCCTAGTTTTGTACTGACAGTGCTGGCAACAAAAAGGTTTGATGCCAGCACTTACTCCCATGTGTCTCCATAGAGCCAGTTATGAACAATTCCTGCCAGGGAGGAAACAAGCCTTTTCACAAAAACAAAACAAAAAACAAACAAACAAAAATCATTTATTTTTCCTGGACAAAGAAGGAAGGATGACATTTCTCAGTTACACCATCTAATTGTGTTATTTTAGCCTTTTAATGACTTTTATAGCTGGTATTTATAGATGTCATAGTTTAATGGGTTTACTATAATGAGGAGAAAGAATGAAAGAACAAACATATCTTGCAGTCCTCATAGCAGCTGAATGTATTTAATTTTGTATTGTATTATCTTTAAAATATTAAGGCGATATGTACCATAATCTTCTGTGCATGGGAAACTTACTGGCAGCCAATGTACAAAACATGACATTATTCAATTGACAGCATAGGGCAGAAAAATGCAGAGATCCAATTTGATCTTCTAGAATGGCCAGTAGGTTCTACCTTCCCAGCTGGCTGAACCACTATGTCTTCACTTTTATACCTTGCAATTATTTAAACTGAAAAGTGCACCTCTGCATAATGTATGGGTTTCAATCTCTCTCACTCTCAAAAAAGTGCATTTTTTACCATTAACATAGTTGTAACACTTGCACAGTAATGTAGATGTCATATGTTCTATTACTGTATATGTGGATTCCTGGGTCTGGCACTTATAGAGCAGGTCTCAACAAAACTGGCTCCCAGCTAGGCACTAACAGTTTTATTTTTTGGTCATCAGGGGGTGCTCGTCTCCTGGATTTCTGCAGCAGAGCTAAGAGCCAGGCAAAAACCGCAGTTGCCATGATGACCTCACATCCAGGTTTTGTTGAACCCTGTTCTAGAGACATTAAACCTTCATGTCTATATAAACTCACAAACTAGTCTAGTTTATATGTTTTGAGCACCTGGAACTCCACAGCAACAGTAGGAAAAATTATGAGTGAGCACAAAGTACAGGATTATTAACATATATCATCATTATAAAAGTTTAATTAGAAAAAAATATAAACAGAAAAAGATTTGAAATCATATCCTGGCCCCATGAAAGTGGATGGGTATTTTTTCCAATTGCTTTTAGAGAGCCCAAAGTTTGGTCCTCTACATTTTCCTGTTTTTTGGTCAAAACACACATGGAAAAAGTAATTTCCATTCTGATACATTAACACCTTGTCAAGGTAGAGGAAAACCTCAAAACACATGCCCTGAATTCACAAAAATAGTGTCTATATATTGATATTTTCCTTACACCCAATAGTGAAAATAAAGCTATAACAGACATATTTCATAATGCAGATTTACAGTATTTTAAAAACCGGATATTGCAGTACTTTCATTCTTCCACTAATTTCTAAAATTCAGTACATACAACAATCAATTTATGCTACCTCAGACCTCCATTATGCAAAAGAAAAAAGAATCCCACAACTGAAGATAACCAACTGGAATATTTTTATTTAACTCTTGACTTATGATGAACTTTTCAAAGGATTTTTGGCTGCATCAATATTTGAAACAGAAAGTTGGAAAAAATGGACTGACCTCTGAGACATGAATGCAATTTAATACTTTCTTGCATTACAGAAATCAAATGTGTATTAGCTGCTAGATAATACAAGTCCATCATTTCCATAAGGGAAGTGAAAGACGTTAAAAGAGCTAACTGTTAAAAACCACAATGTTCACAGAAGATACGACATCTTGAATAAAGAATGATTTCAAGAGAAACAAAATTTTGAGAGGAAATAATTGGATTTAAAACAGTGTATTTCATTATGATAGCCATCTATGAAAGACAAGCTGTGCCATTATAACAAATATATTTTTTTCCTTTCCCTAAATGTTCATAACCATTGAACTATACAACCTTATTACAAATAGCAGAAGTCACAGATTGTAGAATTGGAAGTATTTTATTATTTTTTCAAGAGCTACAAAATAAACACACAGCTCAAGATGCAAAGGCTCTCTAATGCATTTCAGAATCCAAAAGCAATGGACAAACAATAATTCAAAGTTATAAGTACTTTCACTCACTGAATAGGAGATGATTCTTGGTCATTGTTTCTGTTCACTACAATCACAATCAAACTACTATTTTTATGTATTTAAGACATACCTATCACACAATGATTTAGTGGAGCAACCCAGCTCCATCACTTGACCATGTGTCCTGAAGAGAAGTAAAACTACCAGCCGTACAGATTGTGTTGGTTTTGACAGTAGTTAAAAAAAACCCCAGAATCATATAACTATGCATACACTAACAGTTACAGATGGTTTAAGGGGGCACATGAGGACTCTGATGACTGTGTAGTCTCATCTCACAGCGCTGGTAGTATAAAGTGACCCAATGATCCATTTATATACATTGGTCTTGACTTTTCTTCTTTTCTAAATATATTGCTACAGAGGATGGTCTCTGAGTGTAAGCATAATGAATGAAATACTGGGATTCTATGTAATCAAACCAGGGATAACTCATTTTTACTCTTAAGAGGAAAATAAACAGTACATTATAGGATCTTAAGTTGGAGGTTTCAGACTTTTTTTTAAAAAGTTCTCTTCATTTGAAATAAGGATTTCCATGTTCCATTTTGGTCTAAGTTGACTTGACATTGTTCTCACTAGTTTGAAAAAGATCAGTACTGGTTCCAGGCTAACTTTAAATGCAATCCTATAATCTGAAATCCAGCTTCTCCACTATATGGGCTACAGACGTTCCAAGTATGCCCTTACTTGTCCTCAGAAAGAACTTTTTCAAAATAAAAAGAAAAATGATCATCAAAATTATTGGTAGTGACTGATTCATTAATTTTTTGCAAAAGTAGTTTTCTAGAGTAAAATGTAAACATGTTCCTTTTAGCAGAGCCAGATCATGTCTCTTCTTTCAAGATAAACAGGAAAAACCAATTAAAAACAAAACTAATCAAATATTTAAATTAATCTAAAATGATTTCACACTCAGAAAAAAAGAAATGATCTGTTAACACATTAGTTCATGCACCGAAATCGAGTGCCTGGCTTTTTTCCCCCCTCCAAATTCTACATGATATGTATAGGAAAGTAATCTCGGAGCATTATCTGCCAATTTGATCATAAAACAATATTTATACTGCGAATTAACGATTTGGTAAATTTCCCTAAGCTGTTTAAGCACTTGTCCACATGGAGACTTACTGCATTGCAAGATGGGATGTGAATGAACAAACAGCACACTGGCTGATCTGTCGCCCAAGTTTTGTATCAGATACTGTACTGGTGTGAGGTGGAGTGAAACCACTGTTCTGAGCCCACTGAAATAAAAAGGCATAAATGAAAAAAGTGCCGCAGTAGCTACTTAACCCTGAACTTCCATAGGTTTAAATCGGAGTTCAGTGAGCATTATGTATTTTCTGTATTTACATTTACAAAGTGAATAAGCCATTAAATAAAAAGTATTTGTAAAGTAAGAACAAAACAATACTAATCATTTGCTGCCCCCTTCTGGAGAATACAAAGATTCTCAAAGATAGTATTCAGGAATTCAGCAACTAAAAATTGTTTCTTGGCGTACAGCCCCAATCCTCTTTAGTCAACACCAGACCACTAAAAATCTCTTGAGCCATCAACCTCATGGAGATCTTTTTTTTAAACTCAGTTCATAACAGGGTATCACCTAGCACATAATAATATTTGACTTGGTTTCTCACATTATTGGATTATAAACATGTTTATTTTCCCCCAACAGTCTCAATTCGTTTCTGTCATTCCTTTAAAGTAACACAATATACCACAAATGGCTGCTTGGACCAGCAGGGGTTTGGATAGCTATAGCACAAACCGTGCATTCAGAAGAACAACAGTTGATGAGGTAAGCATGTCACTCCTTATGTTCCTCTGTAGCAAAGCTTCTGGCCTACAAAGGAATGAAACTGATTGAATATGGTTGTGTCTAGCACCTGTGCTGGTAGGACAGTTAGATCAATGTGCAGCTAAGATCATGAGTTGTAAAAGACTTGGTCTTGAAGAACCTCCCACGGGCCCACAAAGAGAGAATACATTTGAAAACTGAAAGCCAGGATATGTGTGCCCCGTTTCTCGTTTTGCCAGACTTCATGTGACACACCAGACAAGTCATTTAGCTATTCTGCACGTTTATTGTAAAAATGAGGATAAGAGTATTTGTCTACTTCCAGTGAGTACTAGGAAGATAAATTCAAGGCTTGTAAATTTTCAGACTGACAGTGAAGCCTTGCAAGATAAAGTTGTAGGCTACCACCCACAAATTATCATAATGATCATTCTACATGATCATTCCCCTCTATTCTGCACTAGTGAGGCCACATCTGGAATACTGTGTCCAGTTTTGGGCTCCCCACTACAAAAAGGACATGGACAAATTAGAGAGAGTCCAGAGGAGGGCAACCAAAATGATCAAAGGGCTGGAGCACAAGCCCTATGAAGAAAGACTGAAGGAACTAGGCTTATTTAGCCTGCAGAAGAGAAGACTGAGGGGGGATTTGATAGCAACCTTCAACTACTTGAAGGGTTGCTCCAAGGAGGAGGGAGCTCGACTGTTCTCGGTAGTAACAGAGGGCAGAACGAGAAGCAATGGCTTCAAGTTACAGCTGGGGCGGTCCAGGCTGGATATTAGGAAAAACTTCCTTACTAGGCGAGTGGTGAAGCATTGGAATAAGTTGCCTAGGGAGGTGGTGGAATCTCCATCTCTGGAGGTGTTCAAGTCCCAGCTGGACAAAACACTGACTGGGATGATCTAATGGGAGTGGTCCTGCTTTTTTTTGGCAGGGGGTTGGACTAGATGACCTCGTGGGGTCCCTTCCAACCCTATGATTCTATGATTCTATGATAAATGTCCTGTTTTCTGATCCCACAACAAGGCAACACTGACGTGTAATCAGAGCCGTAACTACAGCGGGGCGAATGGGGCTTTGCGCGGGGCAGCTCAATAGAACTCCTCTATTAGAAGGTGCATTTCATGGCACTGGCCCCAAGCATCGCGGTCTGATCAGACCGCACCCTGGGCACTGGAACAGAGCATTATGGCTCTGTGTGTAATTTTTAAAAAAGAGAGAATACAATGATTAAACAATGGTCAATTTAAAAACAAGTGAGAACACACAATATTCTTGGACTTTCCAACTATTACAGAACAGCTGAAACAAAATTAACTAAATACAAGAAGTCAACTTATGTACCACACTTACCACACAACCATGCCAGTGAAAACTTCACAAACTCAAACAGCAATAAAATAGCTAATTAGGGATCAAATCCAAAAGTCAACCAGCTGCAAGAAGTCACTCTCATATTACCAGAAGGTCTGGCAAAAGTGACACCACAAATGAACAACAAAAGTCTTCAAAGCTGAAGTTACGCCTCAGAAGAAAGACCATATGAGGACCATATTACATATTGTGACAAAGTTCCTCCTCTACCTTGGTGGGTCCCATACTGCCCTCTAGTGGTGAGTCTGTTTCCCTCAGGCCTGGGAAAGATTCTTTACCCCCTTTGAGCAGGGGTTTTCCCTTTCCCCTGTCTTTGTACCTGTGGGGCTCTTCCTGACCAGCATGCTGATCCTTCTCCAGATTAGTCTGCCTTCCAACCACACCTTGCCTCCTCTCATACATGCTCCCGTAGCTCTCCTCACTCTCACACTCCAGCTACCCCCTTTCTCTGGAGGCATGGCTTTTTAACAAGTCCTGGGTAGGGCCTTAATTAGCCCCCGGTGTGCTAATTAACTTGGAGTAACCACTGCTTAGCTACAAGGGGAAAAGCAATTTGCTCAGCCTGGGGCTAATAATATTAGCTTTCCAGAACTCTCTGGAAACCCTCCCATTTGACTGTCACCGTATGTACACACAAGAGGCTGGACTGAACATTGGAGAACACAGTTGGATGCAGTGGAGCATTCTGGGATCTGCCTTCTGAAATATTAGGACAGGGGTCTCAAACTCAAATAACCCCAAGGGCCACATGAGTGCTAGTACAGCGCTGCATGAGGACTAGTACATTAGCCCAAGGGCTGCACCACTGAAACCTTTTCATACAACGATATTGCAAATATCAGTGATAACAGTGTTGTTGCGGGCTGCAGGAAATAGCTTCACAGGCCGCATGGGCTGCATGTCTGAGACCTCTGTATTAGGGTACATCAATAGAGTTCTGATAGTTCACACCACCTGTAGATCTGTCCTTTGATTTCTGTAGGGAGCTCCTGACAAAGAACTACATATTTTCAGAAATCCTACAAGGAACTACTAGGGCAACAGTTGCTGGTTTCTACATATTCGTGCAGTGGTAGGTGCTTGATAAGTTTCATTTCAACTGAGTCTCTTGTCAAAGCTAAAGATGGAAGATTTTGTGATCCTTCATGGGGGGGGGGGACCCTACATAGGCACAGCTATCTGGCAATTTAATATTAGAGACAAAGGGAAACCCCAGGAAATCAACTACATTGGCAACCATATGGGAACAATTTATATAACAGTCCAGCAGCTGAATCAAAGTAAATCTATACAATTAAATTGGAACAGTACACTCATACAGAGAGATATAGAATCACAGGGTTGGAAGGGACCTCATAGGTCATCTAGTCCAACCCCCTGCCAGAGGCAGGGCCACTCCCACTAAACCATCCCAGTCATGGTTTTGTCCAGCCGGGCCTTAAACACCTCCAAAGATGGAGACTCCACCACCTCCCTAGGCAGCTCATTCCAATGCTTTACCACTCCCATAGTAAAAAAGTTTTTTCTCATATTCAGCCTTGATCTCCCTAACTGTAACCTGAGACCATTGCTCCTCGTTCTGTCCTCCATTACTACTGAGAATAGTCAAACTCCATCTTCCTTGGAGCATCCCTTCACGTAGTTGAAGGTTGCTGTCAAATCCCTCTCAGTCTTCTCTTCTGAAGACTAAATGAGCCTAATGCTTTCAGTCTTTCCTCATAGGGCTTGTGCTCCAGCCCTTTAATCATTTTGGTTGCCCTCCTCTGAATTCTCTCTAGCATGTCCCTGTCCTTTATGTAGTGGGGAGCCCAAAACTGAACACAGTATTCTAGATGTGGCCTCACCAGTGCAGAACAGAGGGGAATGATCACATCCCTTGATCTGCCAGTAACACTTCTTTTGATGCGGCCCAGTATGCCATTGGCCTTTTTGGCCGCAAGAGCATGCTGCTGACTCATATCTAGCTTCCCATCCACCATGGCCCCCAGGTCCTTTTCTGTAGTGAATGTTCCCCAGCCTGTAGCAGTGCATGGGGTTTTTCTATCCCAAGTGCAGGATTTTACACTTGTCCTTATTGAACCTCATAAGATTTCTATTGGCCCACTGTTCCAATTTATCTAGGTCTCCCTGAATCCTGTCCTTGCCCTCCAACGTGTCTACTGGTCCCCCCAGCTTGGTGTCATCCGCAAACTTACTGAGAGTGCAGTCTATTCCATCATCCAGATCATTGAAGAAAATGTTGAACAGAACCGGCCCCAGGACCAACCCCTGGGGCACACCACTCGTGACTGGTTACCAGCTAGACATGGATCCATTGATTCCTACACACTGAAACCATTGATCTAGCCAGTTTTCTATACACCCTATAGCCCACCTATCCAACCCATTTTCCTTAATTTGCCAATGAGAATGCTGTGGGAAACTGTATCAAAAGCCTTGCTAAAATCAAGGTATATCACATCAACGGTTCTTCCTGCATCCAGAAAACCAGTCATCTGATCATAGAAGGAAATGAGATTGGTCAGGCATGATTTACCCTTGGTGAATCCATGCTGACTGTTCCTGATCACTTTATTTTCCTCCAAGTGTTTTAGGAAGGATTCTTTGAGAACCTGCTCCATAATTTTTCCAGGGATTGAGGTGAGGCTGACTGGTCTGTAATTCCCCGGATCCTCCTTTTTCCCTTTCTTGAAAATAGGTACTATATTTGTTTTCTTCCAATCCTCTGGCACCTCCCCCGTTCTCCATGAGTTTTGAAAGATAATGGCCAGTGGTGCTGCTATCTCATAGGCCAATTCGCTTAGCACCCTTGGATGCAGTTCATCCGGCCCCATGGACTTGTGCACATCCAGCTTCCTTAAGCAGTCCCTAACCTGACCTTCTGTCACCAAGGGCCTCTTTTCTTCTCTTCAGCCTGCCATACCCATGGTAGTGGGCTGGGAGCTGACCCTGCCTGTAAAAACTGCTACTCCTCCTCATTTTCTTCCCTGCCTGTCTTTCCTGAACAGTTTATACCCATCCATGGCAGAGCTCCAGTCATGCAGACTATCCCACCATGTCTCTGTTATTCCAATGATATCATAGTTCCTTGTCTGCGCTAGTACTACCAATTCCTCCTGCTTACTTCCCAGGCTCCTCACATTAGCGTATAGGCACCTACGATACTCGACCGATTTCCCTACTTTGTCATTTTGATTTTTAATTTTATTACATATACCTCCTTGCATTTTTTCTAGGAGTTGTCCTCCCCCACTCTCCTCATGTATTGGGGCTTCAGGAGAATACTTAAGACAATTATTTGATCCCCCCCCCCCAATGTTCCAACTACCTTCTCTTTTATTCCTGTTGATACAGTCCCAGCAACCACCAAGTTCCATCCCTTCCCCCAGATCTCCCATATTCTCACTTACCTGTGGGCTTTGGTCTCCTTCCCCCTTTGAACCTAGTTTAAAGCCCTCCTCACCAGGTCAGCCAGTCTGTGCCCAAATATGCTCTTCCCCTTTCTGGACAGATGAAGGCCATCTCTGCCTATCAATCCTCCTTCCTGAAACAGTACTCCATGGTCAAGGAAGCCAACTCCCTCCTGACCACGCCATCTACGCAGCCATGCATTCACCTCTAGGATGCATCTGTCTCTCCTCAGACCTTTAGCCTTGACTGGAAGGATCAAGGAGAACACCACTTGTGGTTCAAACTCCTTCACCCTCGCTCCCAGAGCCTTGAAGTCACCTTTGATCTGCTGAGGATCACCTCTTCCAGTATCATTGGTACCCACATGGATAAGAAGCATGGGGTAGTAGTCTGAGGGGTGGATGATTTTTGACAATCCCTCTGTTACATCTTGGATACGGGCACCTGGCAGGCAGCATACCTCCCTAGAGACCTTGTCAGGGCGACAGATGGGTGCCTCCATTCCTCTCAGGAGTGAGTCCCCAATCACCACAACCCTACATTTCCTCTTAGGTGAGATGGCTGTGATCTCCCCAGCCTCTGGGGTGCATGGCCTCTCCTCTACCTCCTGCATTGTCTCTTGTGCTGCATAACAGTTCCTCAGCACAATGGATGGTGGGATGTGAGCAGGCATGGAGCACTGTCTACTGCCAGAGGTGACCAGCTGCCACTGTCCTCCCTCTGCCATAGGCATCCCATCTGTTTCCAGATCTGTGGCAGTAGCCCTTGGCACTGAGATAGGGACTTCCTCCTTGCATGTCTCATCGTGGACACTGTCAATGAACTTTTCCAGGCCATAGATACCCCTGAGTCATGACACCTCCTCCTGTAACTCTCCTACCTGTTTCTGAAAAGATGCCACCAGAAGGCACCTATCACATAGGCTCATCTCCCTAGCCTGATCATCAGTGGCAGGAAAATGAAGGCCACAGTCCCTGCAAATCCACACCAGGACCTGGGTGGAGATATCCATGGCCAGACAGTTTGTCTGGCTACAAAAAGAAGCAAAGGAAACAGAAGGGGCTCTGGTACAAGCAGTGCGGCTCCTCTTCACCATCTTGGCTTCACCAAACTCCTCCTCAAACTCCCTCTCAGACTCCCCTGTTTGCAGTCCCCTGTCGCTCAAGCAGTGGCTTTTAAGGCCTTCTCTGCCTAGGTCAGCCCTTGCCCCTTGCTAGTCACACAGGGGCAGGCCAATCACAAGGCTGCTAGAGGCTGGTGATTAAAGCGGATCAGGGAACAATGGTGCAAACAGCCCCCACCAAATCACACAAGCACAGTCCCACAACTAACAGCAATCACCTGTAGGGAAAAAGACACAAACACACAGCCAGCAAATAACCTGTAGGGAAAAAGACACAGCAAATTACGTACCTAGCTCCAACGCCTTCCCTCTCAAACTCCCATTTGCAGTCCCCTGTTCGCAAGCTCCCTCTGGTCGCTCAAGCAGTGGCCTTCTCTGCCTAGGTCAGCCCTTGCCCCTTGCTAGTCACATACAATGAGTGACCACAATATATACCACAATGAGTTGAAAAAAAAGGGGCTCAAAATGGACCCCACAATAATCAAAAGTGCCAATTCTTAAGAGGGATTTTGAAAAACAGGAGACCCTTTGTTAAGTATAGTACAATCTATAAAACCCCACCTAAACACTGTGGCAAGCCAGTGCGAAAAACATGTGTATATGATTCTGTCTCTTGGGTGGATGGATGGATGGACGATTTTCCAGCTGAAAGGAAGGTCTTGTACGTATGTAGTGAGGCCAGTTTTCTCTTTTAGAAGACGAAGTACAACACTGAAACTTACTGACATAATATCTTATGTGGTCATTACTTGAAGCAACTCTAACTTACAAACTAGTGCCCAGATGTTTTTATGATCAGCTAAAATATTAGTGGAACATAGGTGTTTCTCTCTTATAACTACACACAAGTGGAGTTTTTGCACTGAGAAATATTTACATGTGTTGATCATGTAACCACATATTTTTGCACAGATATCAGGTATCTCTGAAAGTGAGGCCCATAATCTTAGATGCACAAACACAGTAAGTCTCATTCACATTCAGTTAACGTTTTTAAAAGATGTCAACTAGAAAGTCTATTGTATATAACAACATTGATAAAATGCAAAAGAGAAACACCATAAAAAACCCTATAATTTATGTGTGTTGAAGCTCACTCTCCTCCCCCATTCCCTCAGTCGTGTTCTACTCATATGAGTAACCCCACTACAGACCTGGTGGTGTGCACAGCCATGCCAAGAGAATGCCTGTTTTTAACGTGGGCCTTCTTGTCTGAAAAATAACAGTACTCGAATACTTGGCACAATACCAGTACTCCAATAATAATCCTAACATGGAAGTTTCTGCAAGCATAAAACAAACAGGATTAGGACTATACAGTAGCATAAGCTATACCTGTTGCAGATGCTGCAAACAAATTCTTGAGTTTTTGTTCTATTCGTTCTCTTTTTGTTTGAGTTATTCTTTTTTGTGCCTGAGTGCTCATGACTATTCTCTTCCTCTTTCATTTTCTGTCTCTGACGGATCTGTTTGTGAAGCCTGCTCATTTGACATCTATATTTACATGCACAGTCACATAATGAGCACAAGAATGCTCCTTGAGTTTTGTGTTTTCCCATACGCTCTTTCAGCTCAGCTCTGAGTGGACAGTAAAAGAAATACAAATCCACCCCCTGCAAAATAAGTGCAAGTCAATCAAAGAAAATAGTACCATCTTCAGTGGCTGAAACATCTTAGTTTCGGATAAAACATTATCAAAGGTAGATAATTGCACCGTAGAAATAATAGTTTCATGGATCAACTACATGCAAAAGAGCAAGTGGCTTGTTCACTTATCAATTTTGTGCTATATACATGAAATTAATTTATATTATTGGAGTGGCCAAGTTCCACTTATGGGACTCAAGAGCCACACAAGTTGATTATTAAACCTTCAAGAGCTGCACTGAGACATATAGCCATGCCTTTACCTACTCCAAAATTACTAAGTTTATAATTCATTGCACACTTTAATTTTATTGTAAAAACAGGGCAAATATTGGTGCTACTAATGTCAGATTCTAACCATCACTTAAGGTCACCATGAGAACTAGGCCTATAAAAACATATTTTACTAAGTCATGCATTAGAATACAAGAAAACAATGGACATAAATTACAGATATACAGCAAACTGGTAAATGAGATAGGTTTTACGGCTGACATACAAAAATATCCAGCACGTGCACAAAAACAAACTATGTATTTCACTGAAACAATTTCTATGCCTTTGATACACTGTACTGCAGGGTATGCTATTAACAGCAATGATATATCTGAGCTGTAAACAGAAGTATTTTTTTCTTTCTGCTGACAACTTACTGAAACCTATGAACTGAAAAGTTTGTCTCCGCTACACTCAAACCATGATACTTATTTCAGTTTTTCCCCAGCTAGAGGAATAAAAGCATACTAGAAAACACAAGGACACGAGAATAGTGGGTTGCAGCATGGTAGGTCAGGTGCTCATATGGACCTCTGTTTATCAGAGAAATTGCCTTGAGGACAACCTCTCCTACCTTTGCTGATTAGAAACTACTTTCTCTCCCAGTGATTTTGTAGTTTCCCTATGTCAGCTACATAATATAACTGTGATTTTCTAAAAAGCTTAAGAATTACAAAGGGGTAGCCATGTTAGTCTAGTTCAGCAAAAGCAGCAAGGAATCCTATGGCACTTAAAGACTAATAGATTTATTTATCACATGAGCTTTCGTGGGAGAAAATCTGATGAAATAGGATTTTCTCCCATGAAAGTTCATGCAATAAATAAACCTGTTAATCTTTAAGTGCCACAGGACTCCTTGCTTCTTTTCTTGATTTAGGGAAATCCTTGTGTGATCTTGGTCAATGATGCCAGGAAAAGCACAGGTCTTTCTGTCAGAGATGGCTTATTTAATTATCAATACTGTGCTGAGAAGATGATTACTTTTTATTAGTTAGTAAAGAGAGGCTGAGGTCTAGAAAGAAGAGTTAACTTTAGTTACACTGTTGCAGTTTACATTTAAAGACAAACCACCACACAACCAAAGCAAATTGCTAATGTAATGGAGATCACACACACACACACACACACACCGACCCCCCACCCCACCGTCCTGGGCACTTGCCTCTCTGCTCCTGCCAGACTCTGAGCCCTTCTCCTTCCTGGCCACTGCAAACACTTCCCCCCCCACCTCCCCTCTTCCTTCCAGCCAGACCCCGTGTCTTCCTCCCTCCTGCAAACACACCCCGCCCCCGCTTCCCCAGCACTCCCTAGCTTCTGTCTCTGCTCCAACCCAATCCCAGCCCAATTCCTCCTCCCTCCAACAACACCCCAGCCCCTGCTGCATGATCCACCAGTACGGCCCCCTTAACCTCTTCCCCCTTACCTGACCCACCAGCCCAGTCTATGCATGCCTGAGTGAGCCTCTGCTGCTCCGCCCTGAGCATTCATCTGAAGAATGCTCAGGGTCCTGAGAATTAAACTGTCCCCCCAGCCTGGGGCCCAGAGGAATGCTTCCGGGGCCAGGTAAGGCCTGTGGCGGGTGAGCTGCACTTTGGCCATACCTGATGTATATTTAAAAAAAAAAAAAGAGAGAGACTCCCAATAACTAACTAGGTAAGATGTCCAAACATTAAGTACTTTGCCACAGGACAATGTTATATTTAACTTGTTTCCTTGAAATGACATGCATGTAGTAACTGGTTCCTAATGGTTTTTAAATATTGCAAAAATAATGGATAAGCAAATGTCTTATAATACAACATTTATATATAATTTTTACTCATACTCTACAGGATGAGCATAACATTCCTAGAAGCACCAAAGGGGTAGTTGTGTTCATCTAGACCAGAAGAAACAAACAAGGAGTCTGGTGGCACTTAGCCTTTAAAAGTGCCACCAGACTCTTTGTTATTCTTCGAAGTAGTAATTTCATAATACACCAATATAGTGCTATTAGTCACATGAAGGCCTAAGAACAAAAAAATCAAGTCCAACAATTATAACTATTTGGGAACAATTAGCTTTGCAGAAGACAGTTAGGCAGTCATAATGAGTTTGAATACTAGAACTAGCAAGGCACGTTTTGGGAACCTGTACATTGTTTTCCTAGTCTGCTTTTCTGATGCTTATCTTTTATATTTATTGAAAAGTCAGCTTTTCTTTTTAAATATAATTTGAACTAATTTTCCTCTTCTGCTGTGCCATCACCAGTAAGACAGTTAGATGAGTGCTTTTGACTTGCCATTCTTGAACTAAGGACTTTAATACCTCTTATGTGATGATCTCTTCTTGAAGTGTTTCAGGCTTTTCCTTTCTTTTCTTTCTTTTTTTTTTTTTAAATACTGTGATAATCAATCAGAAGAATGTCATCACTGTAAAAAAGGGAGGTTATAAAGAAATATAACGCATGCCCCTTCTTTCAGATATAGTTTCTTCCAGAATTCAACTAGTTCAAGCAGCAAGAGAAGGAGTCAAGGCTGGAAGAGAAAAGTTCTTTACGGTGGCTCAGTCATTGATGCACATTTTGAAACTGCAGCTACAATTTGGGAACCCAAAGGATTCATGAAATTCACCACTTATTTTTAAAATATTTTTATACAAATGTATTCAGCTTTCCTTTAATATACTGCACCAGATACATCTTCAGTTTAACCTTTAACCAGGCCTTGACAAAACTGTTTCTGGTCCCCACGGTGACCAGCTTTAGTAGTCTGACGCCTAGATCCGCTGTAGAAATGTAATAGAGGAGTGCCCTCTGGCGACCAAAAGGAAAACTTCTAGCGCCTAGCTGTGAGCCAATTTTGTCCACCCCTGCCTTTAATGCTAATCATAAATACAGAAAAGCATGACAGGCAACATTTACTGTAGGTGTTACTCTATTGAGGTTAATTAAACTACACCATGAACAAATTTAGCCTTATTTTATCTTTGAACCACCATGACAAAATACTAGTTTAGATATGGACAATTCCTGTGTATTACTGCCAGAAACCCCTAAATAGTTGCTACAGCATTTGAAGTTTAGACCATCATGCAAAGTCTGTGCAAATAACATTTCCATGCAAAACTGGCATTAATGTCAAACCAGGTCATAGGCAAATTTTTGCATTAGCAAATCCAACTTTGCATTAATACAGGATATGGTCTTTGAAATCAGTATAGGCACAATATAATGTGAAGAATTAAAACAGGCAGTATATTTTGTTAAAAACTTTAAAAGGATAAAATAAGTTTAGACAGACTAGGTTGGTGAGGTAATATCTTCTTATTGGACCAACTTCCGTTGGTTAAAGAAACAAGCTTTCAAGCTACACAGAGCTCTTCTTCAGGTTTGAGAAAGTTATTAAGACTGTATCTACATGGTAAAATAATAAGGCCCAGACCCTGGCTTGACATAAGTTCTGACAGTATAGCTCTGACAGGTGCAGGGACCTTGGGTCTGAGCCTTGGGTTAGTGCACTTGAAATGTACATCGGTGGTTCCCAATCTTTTCAGTAAGTAACACAGCACACTTCAATGAGGCAAACGATTCCACAGCACGCCAACTTTTTTCAGTTGAACTGATTGCTCATAATCGTCACATTTACTATGGTTACAGTCTTACTAGAGAGATTTGCAACATAGTTAATAAAACAAGCTACAGGAGGCTCAAATGTATTAATGTTTCAAATCCATGTCATGTCAATTTTGTTCTTTGGCCACCTGTGTTTAGAACGTTCACATTTTAGAAGTGAAAGACTGCTACTTCGCTCAATTTGATGATCAATTTTCACAAGTTGTAATTTTGGTTGGGTAGACTATTGTTTAAGATGAAACAATGTTTTTTTAACATTGATTTTCATTAGCTCTACAATATGGCACAGCACACTTGCACAGTTCTCATAGCAAACTGGTTGAAAACCACTGGTGTAGATGGAAGCGGGCAGTTAGTCTAGAACTACGGTTCAAACATGAGCTTACAGTATAGTATAGAAATATCCTCAGATTGTCATAGCTAAATACAAGATGGAACAGATTGCGTAGCAAGCTTTTTATTCTATGATGATGGAAATGTTAATGGGGCCATTTCACCTTGAATGGTCCCTTGGAACATGTATTAATTTACCTTAAACAATCTATTCCACCTTGTGTTTAGAAGACACTCTGAAGGCTGGTCTACACAAAGTTTCAACAACACAATGGTGCACACACTGTAATGCTCCCCCCAGAGGCAAACCCTGCTTTAGTAACAAAACTATTTCAGGGAGAGGCGTAGAGCTTTGTGTGGCAAAGTTAGAGTGGCAGAGTGTCCATGTAGATCAGGTATCTCAAACACGTGGCCCATAGGCTGCATGTGGCCCCTAAAGCTATTTCCTGCAGCCAGCAATGCCACTATTGTTGCCAATCTTTGCAATACTGTTGCATGAAAAGGTTTCAGTGGTACGGCCTTCAGGCCAATGTATTAGCCCTCATGTGACCCTAGTGCTGAATTGAGTTTGAGAACCCTGCTGTAGATGCTGTTTGCTGTAACTGGGCTCCAGGAGCTATCCCGCAACGCCCACCCTGACTGCTTTCCTCACTGCTTTGAACACTGATGTTCCACCCTGCATTCCAGCCACACAATCATGTGTCCTTCCCATTTCAAATCCCCAGGAAGTTTTGAAATTGCTCAGTGTGAAGATCTTACACAGTTACTGCCAAGCTGAACATTCTGGCTCCTAGCAACAAACAGATTCCTCCCTGGACTGCAGGAAAGAGGGTGGACCATTTTTCTGGGTCTGTGGGAGAACTCTCAGAGAATCAGTCCTGCTCTCCTACTGCAGGCATGCAGGCTGCTTCTGGGAGGACACTGTGTTATACCAAATGAGTACCTGAGATCTTTTTAGGCAGAAAAGGCAATATGCCATGTTTATTACAAATAAAGAGAAAGTTGATAGCTAACCTATCCCTATGCCTACACACACACACATTCATCCACGCGCCCAAGCATACCAGACAATGTTCTGCAGGTTGTGTTATTACCAGTCCTGATGGTGGTGCTGCTGCTGGAGTCCATGCTAGTGTCTGTTGCTGGGGTTCATGGCAGCTGCCTGGCCAGGGAAGCAGGATGTGAGGAGGAGCAGGGTCTTTGTCAGGCGTGCACAACTCTCCTTTCTTCCAGTTGGTATGCAGGACAGTTCCCCCTTTGGCTTTGGGATCTCACTCAGTCTTTATAGCTTTGTCACGCCACTTCAGGTGCTCTGTAACCACTAGTCATCAGGCAGTTGTGGATGTGACCCTCAGCTCATTTTCTTGGGTGTCTACTTCTGGGGTGGATCCCTCATTTCTTTGTTTTTAGGGGTGTGTTAACATTCTTCTGCAGCTGAGGTGGGCTTCTCACTTCATCTTGGCGAGCTGACAGCTTGAGGCTGGTTCACACCTAGTTGATCAGAACAAGCTGGCAGCTTGGAAAGAGTTCACACAGACATCCACCCTCCATTCACACCTTATAGCCTATTCGGTCTTCTACAAGATGGGGTACATTGGTTACAAAATGGAGTTTCTACATTTACAGTATGAAGTATGGAATGCTACAGAGATTGGGGAAAAGGTAGTGTTATAACCAAAGTTTAAAGATAAATAGGGACAAATTCATACAGTAGTAGAGGCTGGGACTGCCTGGCTCAGGGGAAAGCGCTGCTCCCCTGCAGCCAAGCGAACCCCAAAGCGCCGTGGTTGGAGTCCAAGGCTCCCCAACAGCCACAACCAGCCTAGGGGAAAATACTTATTTCAATCCACTAAAACTAAATGGACATTGATAGTACTAATGTAACAAAGTTGTAAATGCTAAGGTAAGACCATCAATGTGAAGCAATTAAAATGAAACGAAGATTGGCAGAGACAATATACAAATATTGGGGTATTATTACAAATGGGAATTTATTAATTAAAACTTAATAGAAATTGACAAAAGGCAACATTACCAATAAGAAACATTGTTACAGCCAGTCAAGATTATATGAAGATTGACAGAAAATACGAAACAATCAATTAAGGGTCATGGAGATCAAGCAAAACTGGGGTGAAGTTATACATCAGGGAAAGTCATACAAGAGTGGACCAGAACCACAAACCAATAACTCAAAGTTATGAGTGAGCCCAATGAAACCATGAATGGATCCACAAGGCCATAGATAAAAAATCACCACCACACCCCTGCAACTGGGGGAGGGGAGGAGAAGACTCCTGATGCACTGTGGACACCAAAGGAAAGAAGACAGGACTGATGCTGGAGTGTCTCCCCCCGCTCCACCTCCAACTGTACAGGTTTCCACTGAGCTGGGGCAGGACAGGAGGGACACCAGATATCTGTATATCAGTTTTTGCTTCAGGATCAGTTGCTTCTGGTTGCTGTCTGAATTTAAACAAATAGCATGAGGGCACTGACTCACTTTCATTTGTTGCAAATACAACTTCATACAGAACCACTGCATTTGACATCTGGTATCATGACCATACATGACCATAAATATTTATGAATAATATAAACCCCAAGACAAAACAATTGTGTTAGGAGGTGATCTGTAAAATTCCATCAACTTTAGCAATACATGCTTAATGCCCCCAACAGCTTGGCAAAGTGGCATTCAGCACATTGTTACATAAAAAACAAAACAAACAAACAAACAAACCATGCATCCTCTCCCCATCCCCCTGCTTCAGACAATGCCATCCAGTCTTGCTCAGATTGCCAATTCTTTACTAGAATGCCACAGCAAGCATTGTATTGTCAACATCACAAAGGCTGGATTACTCAGTTTACTACTACAATAGAGGTAGCAGAAAAATGCCCTTTTTAAATTATACTACACAATTTTGCAAAGATTTATTTACCGATCCTCTATCCGCAATGTATGACATCTCCATGCTCCAGCAAGTAGTGGTGCTCAATACAATATCATTAGCATGGTGTTATGATAGAGATGAAGCTCCAAGAGGATCTGAATGTCACAGGATCTAAAGAAGAAACATGTGAACTTTTAATTAAAAATGTGCAGAAGGCTTCTCATAGCCTGGTCACTAAGGGTATTCAGCACATATTGCTAAAATTGATGGATTTGTGTCCATTTCCTTTAAAAGTTACGCATCTTTTCATTTCCCCCAAATCTCATTAATATGCCACAGTCAAAGATTATAGCAAAATGCAGCACATTATTTTTAAAACGGTTTTCTTTAAAAACATTCCTCATTCTGTCACATATAGGACTAAACCAACACCTCACTGTCATTATGTACAGTAATAGGGTATGACATTAAACTTTACAAATTATTGATTTTAAGATTTTATGGAAGAACATTGTATTTTAATAACCAAGAAACTATGAAAACAAGCACACTACCTACTAAAGCATAAAAATGAAAGAGCTACCTACATTTGGAAGAACCATCTTTCATGTTCAGTGTATGTATATGATTGGAAATTGTAGCTGTGGGTGTGAAGATGCTTGTAGACCTTGCTCTACTCCCTGTCTGTGTTAAAAACCCATAGATAACCAAAATATATCAGGATCAAAGGAAACAGAAATAAGTAAATATAGAAAAATATCACTAATTCTTCCAAAACTATGTATTTGATCATGTTTAACAATCTTCCTCCCCCTCAGCCACACATTCATTTGAAAGGGCCAAATTCAATGCTAGTGTAATTTTAATAATTTCAGGGTAAATGTGGTTCAGAAACATATATGTACACACAATAATTCAAGAAGAATAGCAGCCTGCTATTAATGGGATAAATAGAACAGAGCACTGAATTGTGTAGCTATAATTCCATTCCTGGGTGATTGGTGATAAGAAACCACAATGGCAAAGTCTGAGTGGCTTATGTCGTATTCAGAAGTCCAAGACGGAACTGAAACATCAAAATACAAAGCTTTGCCTGCTTTTAATGTTAAAAATTACAGAGAGTTAGGAACCAAAAAAGCCCCAAGTATGTCAAGTACAAGTGGATAAAGAGTTAAGTCTCAAAAAGAGAGTGAAACCATAATTTGAAATGATTTACCAACTCCTCCAGTGGTGCATCTTTTTATTTTAAAGTGAATTAAAGTGCACATGTGACGTGTCAAACAAAAGACAAAACAAAACAACAGAAGTATAGACAGCACTATTTCTGATTTGGAGGGATCATTTTTAGAGGCAAAAGAGAAATAATTCATTTTCCATTCCCGCTCTTGGATGTTCTCCAAGTCTGTCATGAAGGATGCCAATGCGGGGTGACTTCTGTGATGTGAATGCCTCTTCATTTGGAAACATGACTGAGAACAGTAACTCCTTTCACTCAAAGAATTATTAACATGAAGTCACTGCTAGTAATTTGTGGTCTAACTGACCATGGCCAAATTCAGAATAGTGACCCAGAGGTTGAAAGATAAGCCCATTACGGGTTCTTTGAGGCTTTCTGTCCTCCATCACAGGTCTCGAGAATCAGCATGATTATGCTAATCTCACATGGGCCCTCCCTCCCTTGCTTTCATGCGGGGGGGGGGGGGGGAGGAAAGGAGGCAAGAAAGGAATGTTAAATGAAGTTCAAACACCATCCATGTAAAATGTATACCAAAAGAAACCTACAGCCAGACAACTCTGTAGTTTTATTATAGAGACAGTTACAGGAGTAAACTAATTTGTCAGTTAGGATGTTAAAATGCACAATAGTACAAGCAAAGTGTTCCCTGTTACCATTGTAGTTTTCCTGGATGTTGAAAGTCAGAATAAGCATGCAGCACACACAATTATTAGGAGTTACTGTCAGCTGTCATTTTCTTGGGCAACTGAAATTCAGTTCAAAACCAAAGCACATTCAGGGCTTACTAATACAAACTTCACTGCAATTAAAAGCTACTACAATTTCCAAAACCATTGCTCTAGAAAAGCAGGCCTTTATCATATCAGCTACAAAATCCATCAGAACTGTAGAGTTGGCATCTCTGTAGTATTACACTAAACCCCATTATCTTTTATGAGCTATTGTAACTGGGTGATCATCTGGAAAAAAAAAACCCTCACTATTATCCTTATACAGTTCCCCTACTACAGACTTTGCAGAATTCAACAGTATACAATATCCTTTTAGAAGAGCTCAGTTTTGTGATCACTTTGCTTCATTGGATAAGAAGTCTCCATTAAAAATAAAATTAGACTTTGAATTATACTGAATGGAGCAAGTTGCATGTATATATATGCACATGTAATCATTCCTATAACTGTAGAATCTGAGCTCCTCAAAAATATTTTAAAATACAAATACCCATAGCAATCTTCTTTGCCCTCCCCTCCTCCTTTTCCACTCAGTAAAGGAAATAGCTTGATTAGATTACAGACAGACTTCTTGCTTGTTTATGCTTGTGTATGAATGAGCAAAGGCATTGTGCATTTGTGTGAAGAAACTATCAAGAGAAAATTTGAACTAGTTAGTTTTGAATTTGGTTCTGCAAGTCACAAGCTTCAGTGTCATTTTTACTTCTTGAAAGAGTTTTGTAGACTAGATCCAGTTTGTGAGAAAGCACTGTCTCCTGCTACTAAACAGGCACATGCAACCTCAAACAGACCCACAACAGACAAAACTAGGAGCATCTCACATGTATCAACATATAAGTTGAGGGCAATAAATCCTTCACTATCCATGACCTCATTCCAAGCAAATTGTCCACAGGAATCTGTTTTACATGTACCATGATGCTCATCTTATTCCCCATTCTATTCACTGCATTTATAAGCTATTACAATGCTTATCTGACTGCAGCTATAGACACCATAGCTCCTTCTCCAAAACCACCACCTCCACAGATAGCTTCAGTTTGCAGACAAACTCCAACAGGAAACATGGTAAAGAAGAAACTTAAGTGGCAGAAAACAAAGCCTGACATCAGCTGACATTGGCATGATGAATTTTACATTATATGCCAGGATTTGATATAATATTTGAAGTCAGAGATGGCAATGTTGTCCATTGGACTGAGAACCGTAGTGGAAGGTAGGAATTCTGTCATTCTGGGCAAATCACTTGATCTTTGTCAGTTTTCCTATTCAGAAAATGTATGTAATAGCTGAATCACAGCCAAGCAAGCATTAATTAAATGTTTGCAATGGCACTATAATGATTTAAAAATGAAAGTAGGAGTGTGTTATTATTAAACTAGGGACCAAGTAAATCCCCATAAAGTTACTTTTCTGGTTACATGTGACCTGACTTTCAAGTCCTAATAGTTCAGGAGAAGTTAAAGTCCAACTTCTACTACTACTACTTTTTTTTTTTTTTTTTTAAAGCAACACAAATATTTAAAGTCCACAGATTATGGTACGAATAAAACATACCACAATTCTATAGAACACTAATATTTTCATAAAAGGTACCTTTGCAAAATCTTATTTTTATTGCCCGCCATTAACAATAAAATTATTTGTTAAAGGTCATCACAGATTGTATCCTACTACATATTGAAACACTTTAAGTATATCTTTATAATTCCCAATGTATATTATGCTCACAGATGGGTTTACAATGAGGGTGAGACTATGAGAAAAATAAATGTTTCACACTTACCAATAAAATCAGTGCAGACACTTAAACAAGTCAAATTGTGATAAGATAAATGCAGATTTCTCACTTCCTCTGTTTCATGCACTGAAACAGATTATATTTCCCATGCTGGCCATTCTTGTGTATTTTTCATGCACTTGTAATATAAATTCTCTCACAAGTCAGACACAGGTGAGTCTTTTTTTACCAGCTTGAGTGTTTTTAAATGATTTTCCACTGAGTCATGCAGAAATTGCAATAAACCCATCTGAAGTCCTTGTATCCATTTAACATGGATTTTACAAGCATCTTTTGACTTCAGCTCTTGGTTCCTTATAGTACAGTGTTGTATTCTTTCAGCACTTGGTTTTGAGATGCAAATGCCTCCCAAAGGCCAAGCTAAGCTACTGTTTTCAGGTCTGGCCTTCTTCTGGCTTTTACTATTTTCCTATTTCACTTCAACATTAGTTTTCTCTTCCACCTCTAAGGCCTGAGATTTAATGCTGGAAATGCAACACAGGCCAAGAGACACCAGATGTTCATACTTGGTTTCCTTTCTCTCTCTCTCTCTCTCTCTTTTTCTTTTTTTTTTTTTTTTTTTTTTTTTAAAAGAAGATTCATTGGAGTCTGTGGACTATGGTGAGGGATTAGGCACCACAGAGCTGGGCTCCTCAAAGTGAAACTGATTGGCTGTTTCTTCAAATTGTGTGTTTACTTCACAAGAATGAGAGAGACTAGGTTACCATAACTCCTCAGGCTAGCATCACAATATTCAGGATTCATGCTGTGAAGCATCTGATACATGGGTAACAGAAATGACATCTTTGCAAGGTTTTCATCATTTTCTTGGCTAATTTCATCCTCTATGCTGTACAACTCATTTTCATCTTGATCTGAGGCCATTTCAAGGTCCTCAAAAATGTGGCAGATTCTACCCTGCTTGTGAATGTTAGTCATAAGAGTTCTGATTTTATTCTTGTTCCTGCTTGTGAAGTGACAAAGTTTGCACCAGTACACTTCAGCCAAAAACATTTCCACCAGGTTGGCAATTTGGGCTTCAAAGTCAACCACCACAGATGTATGTGATCAGGATGTTGTGATCTCCTCAGGAAAATCTAACTTGGCGAAAGGAATATATTGGTATTTGTTCATTTTCAGAAAGTGTAAGAACACAACTCTACAAGAGAAACATAAATAAAGCAGTTAAAGTCTGTTTTCTGGATCTGCAGACCTGATGTGTCTACAATCGTCCAAAGGTAACTTATCCCAAATCTTCAGTAATACCAAGCAAGATATCCATAAAGGGCTTAGTTACATTTCCCAAGTAAAAAATAAAAGCAAGGAGTCCTGTGGCACTTAACGACTAACAGATATTTATCACATGAGCTTTAGTGGGAGAAAAATCGCAATTCATCAGATGCTTTGAAGTGCCACAGGACTCCTTGCTTTTTTTGCTGAACTAGACTAAAATGGCTGCCCCTTTGGAATTTCCCAAGTAGAGACGGATGCATACTAAGCTGCAGTATATTCAAATTTCAACTACTGTTGCATTTTCTCAGAAGTTCCATATGCTGAGAAGACCTTGGATCAGATTATGATCTAAATTACATCAATGTGTCTAAAACTACAGAACGACATCTTGGAAGACAACAAAAAAGTTTTGCCAGTAGACAATTCAAACCTTAAGTGTCTCATAAAAGCAGCTCACTCTTTACTGAAGTAAATTACTAACATTTACCTTGTAATTTCAGAATTAAGATTTTAAAAAGCTACGTTAAAAATCCCAAATCATTTGCCACTCTCTCAACTGGATTTTGTTGTGGACTCAGTTTGGACTCCCATGGCAACAGCTTTCCTGAAGAAAAATTCGTCATTAAGTATGACCTGACCCCATGTCTCACACTCGTTTGCATTTATTTTCATCCCATTCTGTAAGTTCCCCCATCTTCGAAGCGTCTGACAAAGTGAGATTTTCTCCCAAGAAAGCTCATGCAATAAATAAATCTGTTTGTCTTTAAGTACCACAGGACTTCTTGCTTTTTTTATCTCAACATTTGTTTACAAATCTAAAGAAACACATACGTCATCCACTACTGACAAAGGGCTGAGCTACTTTATATAATTTTTCAACTGTTTCTCCCCGATTCTTTTAAATTAAATAATAAAATTGTCCAGGCTGCATCACAGCAGTGCCCGATAGGTAGGGTTACCAGATCTCAGGCAAAAGGACATATCCTCCTTTTTACCTTCACGTCCGCCATCCAACAAGCATTTTAAAACTACGTGGTTTCATCTGGCTTTTTACTTACAGGGGTTAAAGTACGCTGGAACACCCCAGAACACCCTGTTTTTAGGGGGAAGCATTCCAAGGCCCCCTAGAAACAGAAGAATATTGCAAAAAAAGCAAGGAGTCTTGTGTCATTTAAAGACTAACAGATTTATTTATCACATGAGCTTTCGTGGGAGAACATCCACTTTGTCAGATGCTTTTAAGAGGGAGAACTTACAGAACTGGATGAAAATAAATGCAGGGGAGTGTAAGACATGGGATCAGGTCACACTGCAACAGCAAATCAGAGCATTTTTAAGGATTCAAACTCTAGGAACAGCATACAGAGGGAGGCTGAAGTCAAATTACCTGTTATAATGTGAAAACAATCTATAGCAGGGGTGGCCAAACTTACGGAACTCAAGAGCTGCACAAGTCGATTATTAAACCTTCGAGAGCCGCACTGAGACACATAACCACATATTTTTACCTACTCCAAAATTACTTAGCTTTAAAGTGCACAATGAATTTTATTTTGTCATAAAAATGGGGTAAACATTGCTCCACTAACGTTAGATTGTAATAATTATTTAAGATTACCATGAAACTAGGCCTATACAGTAAAAATTTAGCTGTTGCCGGATGTAGAACACTACAGGCTTGTGGCAAGGTTTTTTTAAAATCTGGGCTGTCACTTGTCAATGCAGCAGGTAAAAGCTCTCTGAGATGCTGATCTCTTAAGTATTGCACAATGTTTTGAATTTCATTGTGGAATATGATGCTTCACAGCAATAAGTTGTGCCAAAATTTGAAAGCAATCTATGTTCAGTTTTATACTTTTCTCCTTTGTATTTTCATTTCTTAATATTCCACATCATGTTTAGGACTTGTAAAACATGGTTTTATTTTAATGAGTACGCTGCATTAGGGCCTATGAGAAAAATCTAAATATGCTATGGCTTCTCTGACCACGTCATGCTTCTCTCCCTCACCACGTTTCCGCTTCCCTGCCGTCTCTTGCCATGCTGCTGCTTCTCTGCTCTCCCCAGCCATGCCACACTTCTGCCTCCCACCCCACCCCAGCACCTACCATGCCCCCACTTCCCTGCCAATATTTCTGCCAGTAAACTTGTTCACTAAAATACCCATGGACAGTGAAGACAAAAGGTCTGAGGACTAAGTCACAGTTACTTTTAAAATTACAGTTATAGTAAGGGAAAATACTGCTCTCATCTTAATCCTGTGAAGAGATGCACACAGGGACACTTTTTCAACTGTTCAGAATCACAACAGATCAATGAGAATTTATGGGGACATAACGTGCAAAATTAGAGCCTGTTTCAGTAAGTGCTTTGGAGTCCATGCCCAGAAGATACTATGGAAAAAATTCCATGGAGCTTATTCAGTTTTGGGTCAGGCCCTGTATAAATTCTAAATATCAATATTTGGTTTTTATAATACAAAGTAAAATCTTTATTGGTGAGAGATTTTTTTTTTTTTAGAAAGTTTACAACACAATTTTCCATCCTCCGCCCTTTGCAACAATTACTCTTGTCTAATGGGTTCAGATACCCATAGAGTCATTCATGAAGACTGCACTGAAATATAAATAGATTTTGACTATACAACAAAAAAGGTGGATAGAAAACTGGCTAGATCAACGGTTTCAGCGTGTAGGAATCAATGGTTCCATGTCTAGCTGGCAACCAGTCACGAGTGGTGTGCCCCAGGGGTCGGTCCTGGGGCTGGTTCTGTTCAACGTTTTCATCAATGATCTGGATGATGGAATAGACTGCACTCTTAGTAAGTTTGCGGATGACACCAAGCTGGGGGGAACAGTAGACACGTAGGAGGGCAAGGACAGGATTCAGGGAGACCTAGATAAATTGGAACAGTGGGCCAATAGAAATCTTATGAAGTTCAATAAGGACAAGTGTAAAATCCTGCACGTGGGACGGAAAAACCCCATGCACTGCTACAGGCTGGGAAACATTCAGTTAAGTAGCAGCAGTGTGGAAAAGGACCTGGGGGTCATGGTGGATGGGAAGCTAGATATGAGTCAGCAGTGTGCTCTTGCTGCCAAAAAGGCCAATGGCATACTGGGCTGCATCAAAAGAAGTATTACCAGCAGATCAAGGGATGTGATCATTCCCCTCTATTCTGCACTGGTGAGGCCACATCTAGAATACTGTGTTCAGTTTTGGGCTACCCACTACAAAAAGGACAGGGACATGCTAGAGAGAGTTCAGAGGAGGGCAACGAAAATGATTAAAGGGCTGGAGCACAAGCCCTATGAGGAAAGACTGAAAGCATTAGGCTTATTTAGTCTGCAGAAGAGAAGATTGAGGGGGGATTTGATAGCAACCTTCAACTACTTGAAGGGATGCTCTAAGGAAGATGGAGCTCAACTGTTCTCGGTGGTAACAGAGGACAGAACAAGGAGCAATGGTCTCAAGTTGCAGTTAGGGAGCTCGAGGCTGGATATTAGAAAAAACTTTTTTACTAGGCGAGTGTTGAAGCACTGGAATGAGCTGCCAAGGGAGGTGGTGGAGTCTCCATCTTTAGAGGTGTTTAAGGCCCGGCTGGACAAAACCATGACTGGGATGGTTTAGTGGGAGTGGTCCTGCCTCTGGCAGGGGTTGGACTAGATGACCTATGAGGTGCCTTCCAGCCCTAGGATTCTATGATTCTATGATTCATTGGGTTAGACCAAATGGCAAGGGTCATCTAATTTAGCCCCTTACCAAGATTCAGGATTTGTTGTGTCTAAACCATTCTTGAGGAGCATCATTAACAAATCATCAGTGGAGTGATTAGGAAGATGGAAGAGCTCAGCAAGTACTTTTTCTGTGTTGTGACTTCTGATATCAGTTTTGTGTGCCTTTATTCTTCTGCGCAGAGATGGTACTGTTTGTCCAATGTATAAGGCTTAGAGACATTTCCAGCATGCGATCGCATAAATCACATTAGTGGATGAACAGGTGACGGACCCTTTGCTGGAGTAGCTGGCTTGATTAGGTCCCATGATGGTGTCTTTTGTGCAGATATGTGGAGAAAGCTGGCAGTGCATTTTCCCCATGTGTCCTCCAACGTCCTCCTTTTTGTACTTCCCTGTTCTCCTTTCCATGCTTTCATATCTGGTAACCCCACCTATAGCTGACCATTTGTAGTACATCCGTGCACACCTCCGCCTCCAGTCCACCAGCCCGTGCTCGACTGCTCATTACCTGTTGCTCTAGTGTGCTGTGAGGTCCTGTTGCACAAGGGATGGCGAAGAACCCACTGGCTGTAGCTGCTACAATGATCCACAGGTGTAAGCAAGGATTATTCGCCAGCAAAACCCCGGAGGGAGGGAGGTAACGGCAACAGGGCTGGTTCTAGGGCCCTGCAAATAGTGTAGTGGCTAACACCTCTGCTTAACGTGCAGAAGGTCCTGGGTTCAATTCCCAAGGGGTTGGACTTGATGATCTCATGAGGTCCCTTCCAGCCCTATGATTTGATTTGATTTGATTAGAGAAAGACACTGATGAGTGGCAGAGCCCCTCATGCTAAGTCCAGCCAGAAGCAGCTCCTCCCAACTTCCTTCTCCAGCGGCAACGCATTTGCCAACTTGCCGGGGCACCCAGCCACCTCAATGCGCCATCAGCTGTAGGACCTACCATGGCTGCGCTTCAGCCTGCCCAGGCGGTAGAGCCACCGCCGCCGCAGCAGCCACTTGGGCTTGCAGGCAGGAGAGGAACCCTGGCCGCACGTGGGACCGTGGCGCGCGCCCAGCGGCTTGTTCCCCGGCTCCGCCCTGAGCGCGTGGGAGGATGGACGGACGGTTCCATTCCGCTCTATAGGGGCGACGAAGCTGCAAAGCTGGAACGTCACAGTGTTAGTCTCATCCCACCGCGTTTCCGGTTCCAAGCCTGAGCGGCTCAGACTCCCCCCCCATGAGGCTTCCTGTTTCCGCACCAGGGCTCAGCGCGCGCGCTCAGCCCCTAACGAGAGACCGCGGCTGCCCGGCTCTAAGGGACTGTGTGCAAAGTGTGGTCTGGACAGCGGCTGGCCCGGTTCTTGGTTAGCCTATCATAGCGTAGCCAGAGGTAGGGCTACCAGATGCCAAAGCTTGAAAAGGAGGACAGAGAAATACGAAAAGGGGGGCATTGGAGCACACGTGGAAAAATGGAGTATTAATGTAATATTTCTTTGATTTTAGGGGGCCCTGGAATGCTTTCCATTAAAAATAGGGTGTTTCCACGCATTCCAGCATACTTGAACCCCTGTAAGTAAAAAGCCAGACAAAATCATGCATTTTTAAAATGCCAGCTGGATGGAGGACGCGAAGATAAAAAGGAGGATGTGTCCTCCTTTTGCCTGACATGTGGTAACCCTAACCAAAGAAAAGCAAACAAGGAGCCTGGTGACACTTATAAAGAATAACAAATTTATCGCATGAGCTTTTGTGGGAAAAATCCCACTTTATCAGACACTTGAAGATGGGAACTTGACCAGAAAGGACTTTAGTAAGTCATCTGGTTCATGCGCCTTGCACTGAAGCAGGACTAGAATAGGGCAGTGGTTCCCAACATCCTCCTTTATGCAGACCATGGAAAGCTTTTAAGGACCACAAACTGCCAAATGTACAAAAAACGTTCATTCACATGGAGGTCGTGCAAAAGCACAACTAAATTAAGATCCAAAGGGGTAGCTGTGTTAGTCTAGCTCAATAGAACAAACAAGGAGAACTGTGGCACTTAAAGACTAACATTTATTTATTGCATGAGCTTTCGTGGGAGAAAATCCCACTTTGTCAAAGTGCCTTTGTCAAAGCAAATTACGTTGCAAATAATATATTATCAAATAAGATACATAAGAGGTTGATGGAATTATACAATCCCCCCCAACCCCATGGACTGCCTGCAGTACCTTCACAGACCACCAGTGGTCCACAGACCACAGGTTGGGAACTAATGATCTAGGCCAGTGGTTCCCAAGCTTTTGAAGGTTGGGGACCCCTTTTTGATTTGAAAAAGATTTGCAGCTCCCCTGGCAGATGGGGGGGGTGCTTTTGCACCACCTTTGAGCAGCAGCGCAGCCACGGGAGGAACCTGGCCTGCACACCAGCAGCACTTGGCCTGCGTTGCTCTGATGTCACTATCCGGACCGGCTGGCAAGTGGGGTTACTGCAGCCATGGTTCCCAGCAAGCTCCTGCAGCGGAGCAAAGCTTAGCCACCAGGCCAGTGAATGGCAGCACTGCTGCAATGGGCCCCAGCCAGCACATGCAGAGGAGTGGAGCCAAGCCAAGCTGCTGCTGGCATCAGAGACTGGTCGCAGTGCCCCACCCCAAAGTCGTAACTATGGCGGGGCCAATGGGGCTTTGCCCCGGGCGCACCAGAGCGGCTCAATAGAGCCACTCATTTAAAAGGCGTATTTCACAGCGCCAGCCCCAAGCGCTGCTAATAGCAAGGGGTGTGCTCCGATCGGAACGTGCCCTGGGTGGCGAAACAGCACATTACGGCTCTGCCCCAGCCCACCCCACCCCACCCCCCAGCCAGGGTCCAGCCCCGGTGGGCAGCGTTGGGGCTGCAGCTAGATTCTGGGCCTGGCAGGGAGCAGGCAGACCCCCTGGAACATGGAACATGTCCACAGAGCCCCAGGTTGGAAACCGCTGATCTAAGCCGTAATGATACAGAATAATAGTGAAGTACTTGTGTTACTAACACCTGCCATCTAGATTCAAATAATTTTTAAAAGCTAGTTTCATTTTCTATTTTATTCTGTTTCCCTATTGCCTGTCTCTCCCTTTTGAAAATGAAAAGACACCTAGGTTTTATTTTTTGTTTACAAGCTGACAAAATTCTCACTTTCCCATATCTAGGGATTTTTAAAAATGTCAGCAAAATATAATTCCCACCCCTCCCTCCAGATATCAACACTGAAAAGAGAGGGTGAAAAGATTTTGTACTTGGATTGCTAAACTATCATGCCAGTCTTGCAAGATTTCCTTCTCAGTTTCATTGCCACTGCTTTGAGTATCTGGACTGCAGAGGCTCACCTTTGCTCACTCTGACATTAATTAATTAAAAAACCAAATTGTGAAATCTTATTTAGGAGTCATGCAGTTTCACAAAACTTCAGAGCCGCAGTGTCTATCCTTTGGCCTTAGGCTCCCTGGCCGTTTCTCTTTTACTTAAATTAAGCCCGCACAACTTCGTCTGGCTCTCAGTCAGGTCTTATCCCCATCTCTTATTTGGGGGGGGTCCTTCGAGGGGCCACATGATCTCAAGATCCAGCGAAGTGGGATTTTCTCCCACGAAAGCTCATGTGATACGTAAATGTGTTAATTTCAAAAGGGATAGCCGTGTTAGTCTAGTCCAGTAAAAAAAACAACCAGGAGTTGTCTAAATCTGTTAGTCTTAAGGTGCCACACAACTCCATAAATGTGTTAGTCTTGAAGTGACTCGCTTTTTTTGCGTGATCCCAAGAAGTGTTGAATACTTGCCCTGCCTGTTCAGCCCTTTACTCTTTATTCACTCCGGATTGCCTGTCCCTCTCCATCATTCCCCTCTCAAACACGCGCTGCCCACGCATCACTCTGTGTCATTTCCCTCCCCAGACCCCTTTGGACTCGGATGGGGATGGCCACTCCCTGCCCCGCAACCCCTTCTTCCCTGCTTGCGCTGCGCCTGGAGATGGCGCTTTACAGACGCTCCCTGGCCCAAGAGCCACCGGAAGTGACTTGCAGGAGGGCGAGGTTCGCTTCCGGCGGTCGCCGAGCTGGTGCGTTCCCTCGCCTCGACCCTTGGCGCCTCACTGCGCACGCGCCGCGGCCCCGTCTGGCCTAGCAGCGGCGGCGAAGGAGTTTGGAAGTCCAAAATGGCCGCCGCGGTGGAAGCCGAGCTGCGGGCGCCCGAGTAAGAGACGCGGCGGCCCCGCTGGGGAGGCGCCTGCGGGCGGCCGGGCGGGGGAGGCCGCGAGGCGCCTGTGCGGGGAGGTGGATGGAACGGCGGCTGAAGCTCATTGGTTGAGGGAGGAATCGTGAGGGCCCGGCGGGGCCTGGCGCGCGTGACATCCAGCGCGAGCCGTTGGGGCTGCACGCGGCGGCCGTTGCCGGGACCGGAGCGAGCACGAGGCGGGCGCGCGCCTGCTGAGCTCCCCTCGCGCGCTGCTTCCTTCCCGCCTGCTTGGGGCGCCGCGCGTGGCTGCTAGGGCGGCTCGGGGGAGGATGGCCCGCTGGTCTGATTTTGTGGGGAGAGGCCTGGTATTTGGGGCTTGTCTTACCTAGGTGCTCATTAACCCTCCCTGTTTTTCAGACTTCACCTGTGGTCTCTCTAGGGCAGTGTTTCCCAACCAGTGTGCCATCAGGCCTGAGGAGGTGTGCTGCAAAATTTTTTGAAAAGCTACGCAAAGAGCTCTGGATTGGCTCAGGAATATTCATGAGTCCGTTTGGCAGCTATAGGGTGGTGTGGCCCAAATGAATGAAAGATAGCAAGGTCTGCCAGGGCGGAGAAAATGTTGGGAGCCACTGCCCTAGGGGTGTTGCTAGCCCCCACCCATGCTGGAGCTGCAGGGTGGGGGCTGTTCTCTCCGGGTGGAGCTTTGCCTGGCTGTGGGCATCCATGCAGCAGCATTCGCAAGGCCGTGCAGCCCTCTAGAATGAGGGAGCCAGGCTTGTCTTGTGTTCACTGCTGTGGGTAGGGTTACCAGATACTAAAGCATGGAGAGGAGGACAGGGAAGTACAAAAAGGAGGATGCATGGTGAAAATGTAGCGTTAATGTAATATTTCTCTGTTTTTAGAGGGCCTTGGAACACTTCGCCTTAAAAATAGGGTGTTCCAGGGCATTCCAGCATACTTTAACACTTGTAAGTAAAAAGCCAGACAAAATCATGTATTTTTAAAATGCCTGCAGGATGGAGGACGTGTCCTCCTTTTGCCTGACATCGGCTAACCTTAGCTGTGGGTGATAGTCACTGTGCAAAGAGCTTTTTTTGAGAGCAACAATGTCTCAGACTTTGTGCATCATTAGAGATTTTTACTTGGAGTTAAAAGGGACCATCTCTGCTCCAGATCTAGGGAGCTGAGACTCTTCTGAAAGGCTGGCTGGGCCTCTATGTACATTTGTGGAATCTCCAGTGCCCCATGGACAAGAATCAACTATTCGAGAGCACAGGCTATCAAGTAACTAGACTTAAAACAAATAGCTCACAACGTCAGCAAATCAATTTAGTAGGTAAAAGTATATGGCTATATGCCTCAGTGCAGCTCTTGAAGGTTTAATAATCAACTCGTGTCTCTCTTGACTTCCATAAGTTTGGCCATCGCTGATATATAGGAATCATCTACGTGGCAAACTTATCTTAGCACGGGGCTCGACAGATTTGCCACCCGGCTAGGAGCCAGCCCCAAAATTATGCTACCTTGCTGTGCAACAGAACAGAATGTTTCACTTGCTGACAGTTTCAGCAACACTGGAATATAGAAATGTTCCTGCTGCCCAAAAATGGGGCTTTCAGGGACATGGAGGGTGGTGGTGCACGTAGTGGAACTGCTGAAGGTGCTGGCGACTTTTATTTAGATGCCAGGGGACGTTCCACTTATGAAGTACTGCAGCACAGCTAGGTGCAATGGTGAAACTTGGGTGCCATGCAGCCTGGTGCTTTGGATTTTTTGAGCCCTGCATTAGCATGGGTTTGGGTCTCAGTGATGTGAAGAATCTGTCTCCTGGAGAGACATGGTTATCCCATCCTAAGCCTTGGTGTAGAGACAGCACTAGAATTCTGTGGACTTGTTGCTTCACAGGGAGATGGTTAGTTTACACCAGGGGTCTCAGACACATGGCCCGTGGGCCGCGTGCGGCCCCTAAAGCCATTTCCTGCGGTCCGCAACGACATCATTGTTACTAGTATTTGCAACATTGTTGCATGAAAAGGTCTGTGTGCAGCCCTCGGGCTAACATACTAGTCCTCATGCAGCCCTCTAGTAGTCCCCATGCGGCCCTCGTGGTGATTTGAGTTTGAGACCCCTGGCTTACACTAACAAGAGAACCTGTTCCATTGGTATAGGTAGGACATACCTTAAAATACTACAGTGGTGCAGGTGCAGCTATGTTGTCAGTGTGGTTTAAGACAGTGATTTTTCAAACCACAGAATTTTCAAAACACAGAATTTTTCTGTTGTCGTCTCCACTCTAGACCCCGTATTGGGTCATGACACCCCCAACTGCTGACACCAAAAGACTGGACTGGATTGCTGAAAGATGTAATTATTGGGTCATGGAGATAAATGATGTTTTTTGACTGGGTCTCCTGAAAGAAAGTATGAAATCCACCGGTTTAAGGTCTGAACTACTCTGAAAAGTTAGGTCAACCTAGCAGTGTCAATCTGAGTTGTGAAAAATCTACATCAGTAACAGTGTAATTAAATTAACCTCATACCCGAGTGTGGTCAGCATGACATTGACAGAAGAATTTTTCTGTTGAGCAAGTTATCGCCTCACGTGGAGGTGAATTACATGCACTGATTGGAGAATTTCTCTTGTTGGTATAGGTGGTGTCTATGCTGAAGTGCTAGAGTTGTGCAGCTGCAGTACCTTGGGGCAGTGTTTCCCAACTGCGTGCCACAGCACACAGATGTACCATCAGGACTGAGCAGATGTGCCACAGAATTTTTTGAAAAACTTCTCAGAGTTCTGGATTGACTCATGAATATTCATAGATTGACTGAGACTGTGTGGTGGTGTGCTTCAAACTAATTAAAGGCATCAGTGTGTGCTGCAGCAGAGAAAAGGTTGGGAACCACTGCCTTAGGGGTTGTCTACATTTATGCTTACGCTACCAAAACTTTTGTTGCTCAGAGGTTTGGGGAAAAAAATCCCCACTGACTGATATAAGTTTGGCTGGCATAAGCTTTCGTGTAGCTGCCTTATGATTCGTGCATTGTACTGTCTTGCAAGAGTTGAATTCTGCCTCTTGCTTCATTGGGCTTATCAGGAGCTGGTTCTCTGGTGAGGCAATAGAATCAGGTTGTGCTGAAAAGGTGTCATTTCTGTGAAGCAACCAAGATAGCAAAGCAAAGGGTTGATAGGCTTCTAAGTTCAGTTCAGCCTTTTGAGACAGGAAAAGATCAAGACAGTATAGAAGGGCATGGGGGAATTTTTGGGAGGAGGTACTTAGACTGGGAGAACACAGGAGGGATAGAGTGGAGACAACAACAGAAAAATTCTGTTTGGAGAAGAACACATGTCTGTAGCTAAAATTTATAAGATTGTGTCTACAGTACAGCTTAGGCCAACAAAACTTATGTCCTCTGAGGTGTGAATATTGTACCCCCCAGGGTGATATAAATAACACCGGAAGAAGTCCTTGTGTGCACAGGGTTGTGTAAGTGGGAGAGTGTCTGTTGCCAATGCAGCTTATGCTGAGCGTGGAGATGGTTTTTTAATGCCTATTTAGTGTCTTCATCACTCGTGTTGCAATGGCTATATGGATCAACATGGCATTAAATTCCTGTGGATTGTGCATGTGAATAAATGGAAAGTCTAACCACACTAGATATGCTTGAGTCCGTTAGTTGGGTGTTTTATCTTAAGTGATTAGTATTGTCCTTTAATTTTTGTTAGTTGCTTCCTGGTTATCACTGTTGAAGTGAATATAATGCTTCATGCTTCTCAGAGTTTGATTAAAGTCAATGGAACAGGTATGGAAGTCAATGGAATGGGTTCCCTTGACTTCAGTAGTCTTTGAATTAGGCCCTAAGAGCTGTTGTTCCAATCTCTCTGAAGACCTGGACAGAAGCTACATGTGGAGTAGATGGCGCTTTACTTCAGTGAAGCATGTTTACTTTAGGATTTGGTATGTTGTAATGATTTAATGAAGTTACAGTGGTGCATTTGTGAAAACTTTTCTGATAAGAGACATCTCTCTGGTAGTCAATTAGACTAGAAAATATTAAACAAAAGATAAATTTTGTAGAAAGCATTTTATGCATACCAAAATCATCAGGGAAGAGGTACTTGCCTAGATATTTGCGAGCATGGAAAGTTTGAAAGCCTAAACTGCATAGTTTGAGTAATTGGTGATTGAGGAGGAGGGAGAAAAGAATGGGTAACTGTGACAAATAAATGAAATGAGTATGCATCGAGGAGTAGGAGGTTATGTTTATAGTAATACGTAGAACTGCAGTGAAGAGTAAGAGGTACAGTAAACAAAGGAGCTCTTAAAATGAGTATCAGGACAATCTTTCTCATAGTGAAATCTCTTAGTTTGGAATAATCTTACTATGGAATTAATGGAAAGTCCACTGTACATTTAAAATGAACTGGAAACGAAGATTTTGAAATAGCCACTTGTGTCCATGAGAGCTGAAATTTTCTACTGATGTATGTGGATACTTACAATCATCTGCAGATTTCATTAAACCTTGTTTTAGAAAAAGTTTCTAGCCTGGTTCCAAATGTGAACTGTCAGACCTCCTAGGTCAGAAGTTAAGCTATTGATCTTTGAATTAGCTGATTCAATTTACATACTCTGATGTGCAAAGAAACATTTATTTAATGCAAGCAACAGTCAATTTTATAGCAAACTTATAAATCAGGAGTTGTTAAAAGAAAATGGCATTTAGATATGAATTTACAGAAAAATGAAGAGAACAGATAAACATACTTTTGTTTCAGATCCAGCTCCTGCATTATTTTCTATGCAAAGTAGTGAAATCTTATTATGCATCACAACATATAATAAGATCAATCACAGTGATCGTGTGCAGCTGTTAGACTGGTCTGGTACCTCTCATTTCATTGTTCAAACAAACAAAAATTATTCAGGGCAACACAAATTGCTGCAGTTGTTTTTATTGTGTTGCTTTTTAATAAAATTATGAAGTGCCATTAAAATATTAAGGAACCACTATACTTAACCGTCTTGCTAGAATAAAATCTTATGATTACATAGTCCACTTAATAATTCATTTATAATATTTGTGTGCTCATTTATCATACCATATAGTTTTCACTTCTTCTCTGTGCCTTTTGAACAGTCGTGTGATTTGGTCAACCGCTTCTATTTAAATCCCAATTTCCTGAAGTGTTGCCACTAGGAATTTTGATAAGTTGTGAACTAGATTTTTTTTTCTTTGTTCTTATATCCATTGAGGCAGATGCAGTGTAAAATTTTTCTTTTGTTATGACCAGTTCCTCTGTTTCCTCAGACATAATTTGCTGCTGTCACAGATTATGATAAACATGTGGAAGAAACTGATAAGAAAGTGAGAGCTGCTTATTTGCATACAAATACCTTGATAATCAGTTGTAGTAAGAAAGAATTGAGTAAATATGTGATTGAGGTGTGTCTGCAGTTAGATGATGATGTATATATAGCATGTTTTTAACTCAGCTGATCTGATCACTTGTAGCTATATTAGCCCTTTAGTTCTGAAAGTAACAACTGTTTATTGACTGAAATTGTTACTGTTTCATTTTTTCTCGAGCTAGAATTAAAGAACCAAAACAGCTATTGGAAAGTGATCTGGACTTTTCCATCATATTAAAATAAATCTTCTCTATAAACCTCTAGTTAGTAGTTGTCTTTATAAATTTGGAACTCCATATCCATTGATTGCAGAAATATAGGAGGTGTTTTGTGTTTCAGCAGACCAGAGGCTTCTAAAGAGCTCTGCTATTCTGTACTTCTCTTAGCCTTTACTTTTTGGATTTTCCTCCTGAGCAAAGAACTCTCTATGCTGTAGGTTTTGCCTCTGCTGCTGTCCACAGGATTCTGAATATCAGCCATGAAACAGGGAAGGTTTGTTAATTTCACTCTACCTGCACTTGGAAAATCTAATAACAGCAGCTAAGGCAGTGAAGCAGACTGTCTTCAAACTCAGAAGAATGACACTATATTGGTTTGCACTCAGTTTGTGTGTTGTCTAAATTTTGTCTAAACTTTTAAGTGTTGGCTAACAGATTTTAAAATCCTTGTGTAGGCAGGGCAGGGTGTGTGATCTCTAAGTCAACCATCTACAGGGCAATGTGTTTGAAATGAGATTTGTTTTGTCTACATTAGAATTCTAAGTGTTAACTAATACAGGGGTTTTTAAACACCTTTTATCATTATCTAGACAAGGTTTTAGTGGAAGGTTTTCTTTGTCATCATCAAGTCTAGAACCTTCTTTTTAAATAAAAGTTTAGATTCTTCTGATTGTAATAATATAGGTCCCTTCCCTTGCTAGGATAAGTATGTGGGTTTTTCAGCTCTGCTTTTGTTTATTGCAGGCTGTATATTACTGCCTAAGTCTAGTATGCAGTTACAAAGCTAATACAGATAGCAGTATTAGCTTGGATTTTTTTTAAATACCCTGGCTAGAAAACAGTTAGGCAATAATGTTGCTTCAGAATGATTTACTAATGGCAAATAGTATTCTCATTTATTGCTGGGGCTTTTATTTCATTTCATTTTAAGCAAAATGAATAGATTTAGTAAATTATACAGTGTTACATTTGCACAGTTAAAGACCAGAAATGTAAACCTTGAGATACACAACAACAATTTAAAGTTTCATAGTATGCGTAATATATCTTCCCAGTTAAATGTTCCAAAGGGGTAGACATGTTAGTCTATTTCAGCAAAACAAACAAGGAGTCCTTTGGCACTTATGCAACAAATAAATGTGTTAGTCTGAGCTTTCAAAGGAGAAAATCCCACTTAGTCAGATGCTTAGAAGATGGGGCAACTTATGGGGTGGGCATTACTGTTTCTCTTTTAATCTTTTCTTTTTTGTTACTTTAAATTTTAACAATGTAACCTTAATGTTTCATTACTGATGGTTGGGGGACTGAGTTGCAGTTAATGTAAAAACGATGAACCCATATCAGCTTTTAAGGAGAGTAAAATAGGATGCAGGAATGGTTTGTCAATTTTTCTCAGACTCGGGGTGTACAGAGTATAGCATTGAGTGAGGTGATACAAGTAGCTAGTTGGAAGAACTGTAACTGCATCATTAGAGCCCTCATGGATACAAAACTGTGGGTCCGGGTCCAATCTGCATCTGATCAGTGATCCGCATGCCAGGTTTTTAATGAATCAGCATCCGTACTCGGGCTTGGGCTCACTCAGTCAGCATACTGGTGTTTGTTTGGCTAATTCCCAATGTGGCGCCTGTCCACTTTTCCTTTTCTTGTTTAGGTTCATGCACTGTGCTGTCAATCAGAGATTTCCTTGTCCAATTAAATCTCTGACAGCATGGCGTGCAAACCGCAAACAGGGAAAAGAAAAAGTGAGTAGGGCACATGCGGGGAACGAACCAATTGAAGGTCAGCTGGGTCCCCAGTTGGGAGCACAACTAAATGCCAGTATGCTGGCTGGCTGGCTGACTGTCAGTCTGAGAGTCTCTGATTGGCTGGCAGACTGCAACCAGAGGTGAGCTGGGATTGGTTGGAGTGCTTCCTTTGTTCTGCAGGGGTCTGTGTATCATGATGGCGTAATGTGTAGCAATGCTCAAAATTTGCCTATTGACGCAATTGTAAAAGACTGATGCAATTGTTAACAGGCTAGTTAGTGACAGTTGGTAGAAGGTTCAAGTTTAGAAGCTTCATGACATGGTCACGCTAAACAAGAGAATAAGTAGAGTCACAAATGTAACAAGTCAGATTGAGTACGGTGTCCCTTCTAATGACTGCTGCAACCGATGCGACTATTCTGGAGCAAAGATCTCTCTTGAAGAGGATTGCAGTAGAGAGTTTGGACATGTCTATGCTAAGGGAAATTTACCAGCGTAATTATAATTGTTTTATTGAATTTTATGTTAAATGCTGCCATGTTTTCTCCCTAATAAATATAATTACCCTAGTATCAGTATGCTGATAAATTTCGCAGTGTTGGTATGCCCTTAGTTATTTCTGATTCTCTGGATAGAGTTTCCCTGGATGAGTTTATCTCTTTAACACTATTAAGTATGTTACATACTTTTCTCTTTGTTGTTTGGAATTCTGATCAATTGCAACTTACTTTGTTCATCTAAAATTCTGTGTTCCTCATTGCATTGTCTGCAAGAATAAAAGAGGAGGAAAATTTTAATCCTGTATATAGCTGAAGATATGTGCAGGATAGGGTTCCTCCCACAGGAAGCAAATAAATTTTTATTTTAATTGATGTGATTATGAGGGAAATTTGTTGCCTACTTTCAGTTTGAAGCAACAGTACCCCCAAACTTTTCTTCTCATGTTCCCTTTACCCATAGTAGAGCATGTCTGCACTCTCCTGGCCTGGGAGTGGGGTCTGTGGCAGATGCTCGGAGTCAGGGCCAGCAGTTGAAAGTGGGGGCTGGTGGCTGAGAGCATGAATTGAGCCACAGCCACAATTGTAGCTGTGCATTGGGGTCCTGGATGGTGCTGGAGCAGAACTGGGGTCAGAGCAGGGCTGTGTAGCATTCCTTCCCTGCCCACTTGTGCGAGTAGTCTGGGCCCTGCTACACACCCCAGATGTTCCTTGGTGCCCCCCTATGAGGGCCCATCCTACAGTTTGGGGAAACTGGTCTAGAGTGATTGTTTATTTTAAGTAATCACATAGTATTTTTTGCAGTCTGGCTTTGTGTCCAAAGATTTCATCTTTTACTCGGCAGACATGTAAGCAGACTTGTGTGTCTTGCTGTCAGGAAAGCTTTCCTGATATTCATTCTAAATTGTCCTTTCCTTCATTTATTCTGATCCTTATACTGACTGGAACTACTTTACAAAAATGCCTTTGCCTCTATAATATTTACATACTTTGTATACCAAACTATAAGCATGCTTAGGAAGAAAGAAGAACACTGCTAAATAAATAAATCTATATAAATAGTGCAAAAATTGCTTAATCAGGTATCTTGTGTAGTCCTTTAAAACAGAAACTAAGATCTTTTGAACACAAATTGTGGAGTTTATAATTTGAAGACAACCCTACACACTTTCAAAAGGTTTATCCTTGAATGCATGCAAGTGGAACTGTAAGAAAGATACTCCTGGGGGAATTCTGCATCAAAAAATTAAAAATTCTGTGCACAATATTTTTAAAGAGTGCTTATTTGATCAATAAGACAATAGAATCTTACTAGTTATAATTGGTAGTTTATTTCAAAATAGTTGTCAACAAGTATGTCTGTAACAATACAGATGGCAAAAAGGATTCAGGAAATTTTTACTGGAAATCAGTTTCTTACTAGGCATGTTAGTAAAAAAAACAAACAAACAAAAAAAAACACACCACGTTTGAGTACTCCATTTAAACAATACAGAAATATATTTCCAGCATCCTTCAGAAGAAGTGTGGTGGTTTTTCTACACCCCCCTCCCCCGCAATTATGTAGTCTTGGGCTTAGAATATATTCACAAAGTGTTCTGTGGCCAAATTAGTTTGGGAAATGCTGCCAAACAGCACTGGGCAGAAGCTTGCCCAGTGTTAGTTCATTATTCAGTTTGCCACTTCTCCAAAGGAAAGTGGACATGCACTCACCTTTGTAAGCTAAGCAGATTTCCTTGTCATTTCGACTAAAACACACTTTTTCAGATAATACATAAAACAGATTTATTAACTATAGAAAGGTAGATTTTAAGTGGTAAGTAATAGGCATAAAAGACTAGAGTTGGGTTACTTAAGAAAGAAAAGTAAATATGCGGTCGCTAAGTTCTACAGACTGATAGAATTTAAATCATGCTATGTCTCACTCAGATAGATAGTACAGACAGGTCTTGGATCTTCAATAAATAGGCTGGAATATTCATCCAGCCCAGGACCACCTTGCCCAGTTTCAAAGAGTTCAGCCTCCAGATGTGTTTCCCGATGTTGTTGTGGGGGGAGTGAAGCCAGGAGACAATGTTACTTCTCTTTTATAGCTTCCAGCTTGCTGGAAAGATCCGTGGCTATGAAGTGGGAGGCACTTTCTTTTGGTCAAGCAGTGGCCACTGTCTACTTGTTTTCTCTGTGAAGTCTTCACAGTAAACTGTTCCTGAGATAATAGGATTCTTTCTTTGTTGAGTGTTGATGAGCCATTAATGCTGTCTGGATACTCTATTACATTTGAAAGATTGTTTTGGGGTGTTTCCCATCTCAGAATGTATTTTCATAACATAGACAGCAATATGTCATAACTTCACATACAAAAATAACACATACAGTATAATAGGACAGGAGTTCCCAACCTTTTGAAGGCTGGGGGCCCCTTTTCTTAAAAAAGTCTGCAGCCCCCTGGATGCATGGAATGTTGCCACAACAGTGGGGGCCGGGGGGGGGCGCACTGGAGGAATCCAGCAGGCCTGCAGGGGGGTCCTGCCCCTGTGCTGTGGAGTGGCAGGGCTGTGGCGGCAGGGGGGCACCAGTGGGGTCCAGCTTGAATCACTCTAACCCCCTTCCCTGCCACTGGCTTCTGCTGCTCTGGACAGACCCCTCCTCTTTGCACCCTTTCCCTGGCTGCCCATCCTCGAGCCAGACCCCCCCCCCCCAAGCCCCCTTACCTGGCCGCTGGAGCTGGGAGCAGTCATGCCACTGGCTGCTCTTCCCATCCTGAACATGATCTGAACATACTCAGGGTGGTGGGGGAGTTCTAAAAACTTCCAGTCTGGAGCTGTGCAGCTCCCTGCCATTGTCTGGCTTGTGGCTACCCTTGCCGCTGTCATCCAGCCCCAGCTCCCAGCCTGTCCACAGACTCCTTTAAGTGGCTCTGCAGCCCCCCGCCCCCCCCCAGGGATCCATGGGCCACAGGTTGGGAACCACTGTAATAGGACATTAATGCTCAACAGATCAACTTTTAAAATACCACATGTGACATACTTGGTACAGAACATATCATGATCATATGACAGTGGTGAATATGGGGTTTTCAGGGTGCTGCTTTGATGCACAGAGTGCCACAGAATTAGATTTCTGATTTTGGGGAAGTTTTTACTAGTCTCACATAAATGATCTTATGAAAAGATGATAGAAGTGCAAGAACATAGTGAGTAGATGTATTTGATTTTTGCTGATCTACATTTTAATGTACTTGCAGAATTGAAGATGCTGATATTTCTGAGAGAAGTGCCAATGAAGAAAATGGGGAGATATCAGAAGGAGACCAACCTCAGAACAAGCACAGTCGACACAAAAAAAAGAAACATAAACACCGAAGTAAACACAAGAAACACAAACATTCTTCAGAAGAAGACAAGGACAAAAAACACAAACACAGGCACAAACATAAGAAACATAAACGAAAAGAGGTGGTGGATGCCTCTGACAAAGATGATGGACCAGCAAAAAGAACTAAAATTGATTTCTTAGCTCCTCTAGAAGATCTGGAAAAGCAAAGAGCATTATTAAAGGCTGAACTCGAGAACGAGTTAATGGAAGGAAAGGTTCAGTCTGGGATGGGGTTAATATTACAAGGCTATGAGTCAGGCTCTGAAGAAGAGGGAGAGATCAATGAAAAGGTGCGGAATGGCAATAGGTCTTCAACTAAATCATCAAACACTAAGGGGAGACTAGAGCTTGTGGACAATAAAACAAGTTCAAAAAAAGCAAGTAAGAACGAATCAAAAGAACGGACTAGGCACAGATCTGATAAAAAGAAAAGCAAGATAGGAATTGATGGAGTGAAAGAGAAAACAACTAGAAGCAAGTCGAAAGAGAGGAGAAAATCAAAAAGCCCATCTAAAAGAAATAAGTCTCAAGATCAAACAAGGAAATCAAAGTCTCCTACCCTTAAAAGGCGATCTCAAGAGAAAAATAAAAAGTCTAAGTCTCCTCCAGAGGATAAGAATAAAGCAGATGATAAGAGTAAAACAAGAGATCGCAGAAGGTCTCCAGTTGTAAATGAAAGCAGAAGTCGAGACCGTGGCAAAAAATCCAAATCTCCGATAGAACTAAGAAGCAAATCCAAAGACCGAAGGTCACGATCCAAAGATAGGAAATCAAGGAGATCAGAGACTGACAAAGAGAAGAAGCAAATCAAATCTCCATCTAAAGATGCTTCTTCAGGGAAAGAAAACAGGTCTCCTGGTAGAAGACCTGGCCGCAGCCCTAAAGGAAGAAGCTTGTCTCCAAAGCGTGAGAAATCACGAAGAAGCAGATCTCCTCTCGTTAATGATCGTAGATCAAAACAGAGCAAATCACCCTCTCGAAATCAGTCTCCTGGTAGAAGAGCGAAGAGTAGATCAGCAGAAAGGAAACGAAGAGAATCAGAAAGGAGGCGTCTTTCTTCTCCCAGGTAACTTTAAAATGTTAAACACCAAAGATCAAGTAAGAGCAAAAAATCAGAATGCTGCAAAATGTTATAATGTTCTCTTAAAGCACGGCTTTATCTAAAAGTGGCTGAAAAAATGATGACATTGGATTGTTTATTTATTGTCTCGTCTTATACAGTTTGTGTGTGTTCAGTTCACAAGTAGATGGTTCTTCTAACTCAGGGGTCTCAGACACACGGCCCATGGCCTGCATGCGGCCCGTAAAGCTATTTCCAGCAGCCCGCAATGACACTATTGTTACTGATATTTACAATATTGTTGTATGAAAAGGTTTGTGGTGCAGCCCTCAGGCTACCGTACTAGTCCTCGTGCGGCCTTCGTGGTGATTTGAGTTTGAGATCCCTGTTCTAACTTCTAGTCCTTTAAACCTAACCTGGATTCTGAGAGGCATGCTGGATTCTTCTTGTGGCTCATTTATCATCTCCAGTGCTGTTCTGTAGCTCAGATTCTGTCCTTAGTTCTGTGAGTTGGACACAGAACTTTGCCATATGGTTAGAAAGTAGTTAACAATCCTATGGATTGTGCACAGTCTAAATTAAAACCCAGTTAATTATTCTATAACAATGCTGAGTCTGTAATGTTAATGAGAACATTTTAGTAGTAAAATCAGCATATATGACTGAATATTTGCATCGAAGTAGGAAGATGACATTTTACAGCCAGTTTTTTATACATGTGACTAAAATATTTTCACTTTTAAAGACTATTTTTGCTTGTTTAAGCTGCATTAGCATTTGTCTTGCTGCTGTTTGTCATACATGTTTGCACAGGGCCAAGAGGTCATATCAGTAACATGCTTCTTAACTGGTACTTAAATCAGGGGAGACTGACTTAATCTCTTACTATGTGTATTCTCAATTTTATGGACTATTTTTTATTATACTAGTAGAAATCACTGTTAAGTATGCTGTAAATGTAAATTCATTGAAAATGTTTTCTCCTGGTGGTTTTTGTTTCTCTGAAACATAAAGCTGGGGCAGTACCCATCCTAACAGACGAAATCTTCTAAAGCATGTATTTCTGTGTTTGAAGTGAATAATTTTAAACAAAAGCCACAGTTTAAGGAAAATTATTTTAAAATTTGTTTCACAGAGTGCTTGCAACTCAGATGGGAGCTGCAGTATAAAGCAGCACATTTAAAAGACATCGTCATTTTTAATGTATACCAAGGGTGCAGCTCAGCACACAGCTGGCCCAGGATTGAGTATGTAAAAAATTTGGTTTAAAAGTTGTTTTTTGCAGTTATCCTGTACTGAGGCTGGGATCTAATCTGATAAACCTGTGTCTGAAATTGCACTCTGCTTGCAAGCCTGCAGAGGAGATGTCTATACCAGTGGTTCTCAAACTTTTGTGGGCCACAACATGCTTGGTGGCATATTGTGAGCCTACAGGACACACCAGCCTACCCACCTCAGGCTGAACCCAGCCATCTCTCTGGCTCTCCAAGATACACTTACCACTGTGTGGCAACACAGTAATGTGTCCTGACACAGTGATTGAGGACCACTGCTCTGTACTACTGTGTGGCCTCCCCTGCTCTTCTGGCCGTAGCAATGGAGGGTCTCTAGTTTCAGTGTCCTCTGCCATTGCTACTTGGCTGATGCAGTGGGATTGAGTCTAACTCTCTAGCCCCCAGAAGCATCTGGATTTTTTCAGAATCCTCCTCCCTCATAAATAAAGCTTTTGCTGCTCATTCTTTCCAAACAGCAAGAGAATGAAGCTGAGGACTTTTAAGTCTGGTCTGTGCTGGAGATTTGCTTTGATTCAGCCCCTCCTGAAGCTGCACCTTTTGCAAGTGCCTAGTTACAGACTGGCCAAGCTGTTGGGGCCAGTAGTGCTCACTGTAGTTTCAGGTAGAGGGAAAATTCTACCAGCACAAATAGTGACTTTGCTTGCCTGCACTCTGGATGTGGACATTGTGAGGGTGCACTGGTGACAGGCCACTGATGGTGGTGACCTGATAGTCTTCACAAGTACAAGTTTAACATCTCTTCCACTCAGTGCTGTAGCATTTGTCTTTGTGCTTTGCTTCTTCAGTCAGTTTTTAGTTCATGTAATTGCTTTTACGGAAGCCAATTAGAATTAATTTTGTAAGTAAATATTTCAAATAAGCATTAGTATTTTTACAATATATACCAAGAATTCTACACTAATGACAAGTACATACAGTAGTTATTCAGTGTTTGACAGACACAACAGAATGAAGGTATGAGGTTTCTATTGAAGCTCTTAATAGTTTTCTAATGAGATTGTGACATGATTCAAATGTAATTCTAAAGAAAAAACCTAATATTTCAATATTATTTCAAAATTCTTTTTAACCCTTATGGTGATAATGACAAAAAGAGCTATAGTTCTGTGCTACCTTTTGCTATGATTTTGTTACACAAGGGTAGACAGATTTGGGCTGGATCAATAATTGAATGGGAGATATCCAAGAAACACTTTCTAAAACATGGGATGTTGGCGATTCTGTGAGAGTAAACTTTCCACTTGGGGCAGTAGTGAACCAGTTTCATACTTTTGGAAAGGGGCCACACTTCTGAACATTTATGGCCATTACTGATCCCTAGGTCGTGAGAATTAATGGGTGATTTGTCCAAATACAGATTATGGCCATTTTATTCTGCCTATCTAAATTTCTACTGTGGTTCTATTTGAAAAAAATATTCTTCACTTCATTTCCTAAAGTTAACTGCTCATGTCATTGCTGTGGCTCCTTAAAAACTTGCCGTGTTTCATTCCATTGCATTGATAGATGAAGTGATCTCTATCTGACAATTGATATTATTCAGGAACACAGCCTTCATTTCAACCAGTGCACAAACACATTCTCATATGTCTTACTTGTGAATTGAGTTAGTGTTGCATTTTCTGGTGTATTAGATTTCTCTGTATTGTGAAAGTAAAGGACTAGAACCCACCTATTTCCATATTTGCCATGTATGGAATATATGAATCAGCAATATATAGATGAGGTCACTGAAGTTAGTTTAGCAAACATAACATTCATCATTACAAAAAGATAAATTTCCAAATTTCTGTATATATTCAGGCAAAAGATTTTTTTTTTTTTTTTTAAAGATGAAATATTGCATCTAAAGTAACTTCTGAGTAACAGGAAAAAAATACGTTGAGGAATTAGCATCTTTCCTCATCCATGCTTATGTAGAAATGTAATTGTATTTTTTTGAGTTAGTCTTCAAGCCCCATTAAGCATTTTGGCAACTATTTTAAACTCTCATATTCTACAAACTTGGATTGTATTTCCTAAAGACAAGATTTCAGTTATGGTTTGTAATTCAATTCATAGCCCATATCCTATGGTTTTTAGACAACATCTAATTTCATGTGAATTTTTGTGAATAACAAAACTAATTAGATCTCAGGATTTTGCACTATATTTAAAAAATTAATGAGCAATTTTAGATTTCTTTTAAAAATGTGCTGTCATCAGTTAACTTATCAATTATTTAGAAAGGTGCTTTCTGATTAGTCATTTTCTCCCATTGTAACACTATCTCAATAATTGCACCACAGCTGGCCACATCTATTTTCTAAATTAAAATTGACATTACAATGGTCACAGCTAAGTAGTTTCAGCTCAAATCTGAGTTGTTGTAATGTTGTGGAGAAGGCTTCTCTGGGTTCAGTTTTTATTTTATGTATGTATATTTTAGCACTATTACAGATTAATTTAAATAAGCCATTATTTATGCAGTAGCTACACAGAAGCTTTTCATGTTGGTAATTAATAAATTTTGAGTGTTGTCCTGAACTAGATCTGTGTTTGGGCAAATATTTCCACGGGTGGGAGTCAAGCAAGGCAGAATGGCAGTGCTGAAGTATACTTCCCGCTTGTGAGTTTCACTGGCAGGAAGCTTTTAAAGTGAAATTTAAGAAGGAGCTGTGATTATTGTTTTGTTTTCAGCGTGCTGCTGATATTAATGCCTTTCTCTTTCTTAATTCCAAGAACCCGACCTAGAGATGATATTCTGTCTAGACGTGAGCGATCAAAAGAAGCTAGCCCACTCAGGTGGTCGCCATCCAGGAGAAGATCTAGGTCTCCCATCCGAAGGAGATCTCGTTCACCACTCCGACGTAGCCGGTCTCCAAGAAGGAGAAGCAGGTCTCCTCGGAGAAGGTAAAAAGTTCCTGCAGTGGAACTTTCTTTTCGGTATTGTCTCAATAGAAGCACGTTGTTCCAGTAGAATGGAATAAATATTACATATTTTTATTCATTCATAACTTTATCACGCGCATTTCCTCTCCACTCTGAAAAGTTATACATTAGCAAAATCTTTGACTCCTCTTAGCCTCTTTCAGAATATTACTGTGCTTAATGTTAGTTTAATTCGGGTTGCTTACCACCGTGCCAGCCCTGCCCACTGCATCCTTAGTGGGTGCCGGGGGAGGGGCCAAAAGGGGGCAGAGCCAGGACTCCAGTTTGGGGCAGGGGTTTGCTCCTGGCGGGGCTGCTTCTATCTCTGCAGCATCCAGGTCCAGCTGGAGCCGCGCGCTGCGGCTTCTGCTGGCCTGGAGCCACAGCATGCGGCTCATTGCGCCCAGCCGCACACCGCTTGGGGAGTGGGGCCATCAGGGAAGCCTGAGCAGTGCCACATGCTGCTCCAACTTGGCCACAGTGCCATTTTTGGCATGGGTGCCAGAGGCTGCTGACCCCTTGTTTAATTGTTAAAGCTTAGCATTTTAAAGGGTTGTGTGGTGGACCCTTTCATGTATTTCAGTATCAACTAAATATTTGGTCATAAATCAAAACTAAGCTAATCATAAGCAAATTAAATTATATGCTATTTTTCCCTTTCTTTCCTTTTTTATAATGTATTTCTTCTGTTCAACAGGGATAGAGGTCGGAGGAGTAGATCTCGGCTTAGGAGGAGGTCTAGGTCACGGGGTGGACGGAGACGTAGGAGCAGAAGCAAAGTTAAGGAAGATAAATTTAAAGGAAGTCTTTCTGAAGGCATGAAAGCTGAGCAGGAATCATCATCAGATGAGAAGTAAGAATGAATTTAATATCTCATTTTCTAGTAAGTAAAGATTTGGCTGCGTTAAGAGGGAGAACTAATTAATGAAAGCTTTTATCATGTCCATTTAAGCAAAACTACTATAATGATGACCCATTCGTTCATTTTGGCCAAGGGCCTTGACTCTTACATCATTTTGTTGTAAACTACATGAGTATTGTCAGGTGCAGAGGTTTTCAAACTTTTAAAATGGAGCTCGCTTGATGAGTCTTCTGTAGCAAATTGTGCCCTCTCCCCTTTCAGAGAAAAACGGGGCATACGTGCTTAGTTTGACAGGGTAAGTGATAGAAGCTGTTCTCCTGTAGCTCCACCACCCAATATGACCCAATAGGGAAAATGGTGGTGTCAGGGAATCACAATTTGAGGTTGCCTGTGTGAGATGCTGGGGTTCCGACTGCCAGCTGGCCCTCCTCTCAGCTTGGCACCCCTCACCCAGCAGAGGGAGACAGCTTCATCATCAAAAATTTGGTGTTGGGGCGGGGGCATGCCTAGTCTAATCTGATGGGCAGAGAATGTCTCTGTTCCCAGTCTTGAGTTGCTTTGTATCTTGGGCAGATCACTTAGTCTTGCTGTACCTCGATCTATTAATTTGGAATGAAAAGTTTAAAATATTACAACACAAATGCAAGACTTGATAAACCAGCATAAATGGTTTTGAGACCCTGTGAAAAGATATATTAATGTGAAGTGGTATTATGTGTGTGTTTAGATTTAACATTCACATTTTCAAGGAGAAGCGCAGCTGAGAGGAAAATCAACAAGTATTTGATTTATTCAACTCCTAACTTTTTTTCAGAGACTTACTGGTTTTCTTCAAGTCACAAAGGGGCAGCCATGTTAGTCTAGTTCAGCAAAAAAAGCAAGGAGTCCTGTGGCACTTAAAGACTTCAGTTTCATTTTAAAATACAGAACACTGGAAGCATTAATATCATGGTACAGGATGCTTGTTAGACTTTATCTAGAATGGTGTATACAATTAGTTAAGTCCAAAACAGACTGCAAAGATTTGCAAAGTGAGCTCACAATATTGGATGACTAGACCACAAAATGGCAGATAAAGTTCAATGCAAAGTCATGCTCACTGGAAAACATAATCCCATCTATACCTGCAGAATGATTGGATCTAAATTTGCCATTACTGCTTATGAAACAGATCTTTGAAAATATCTGCGCAGTGTTCACCAGCAGTCAAAAATCTGGCAGAATGTTAAGAATCATTAGATAAGGCAGAAGATATCTCAATATTGGCCTTGACAAATCTGCCACACATCTAGAAGCCAGCTGAAAAACTGAGGCGTCTAGATGTGCAGCAGTGAAGGACCCCCTGCTGTCAAAAGACTGCCACCATTGCTTTTGGTGGTAAGGCAGAGTACCCAGGGCCCCCCTGCTTAAAAAAAAAAAAGGAGTTTCAGTGGTGTGCAAAAGACTCCCCTGGGCTGGAAAAAAAAGCCAATGCCATGGGTGCTTTTTGTGGGGGTGGGGTGGGGAGCGGCTCTCTTTGTAGACACTGGGGGTGTTTTCTTGGAGCACTGCTAGGCACCAGAGCCAAAATCCTGGATGCCAGGGTGGCCAGGTGCCTGGGATTTGTGAAGCTCCGTCATAATACCACTGTATAAACCCGTAGTGTGCTCACATCTTGAGTACTGTGTGTAGTTCTGCTGTCCTGTTTCAAGAGATATATTGGAATGGGAAAAGGTATAGAGAAAGACAACAGAGTTGTTGGAAGGGTATGGAGCAGCTTCCAAATAAGGAGAGATTCAAAAGAGTGGAGCTATTCATCTTGGAAAAGGGATGACTGGGGGCGGGGGTATGATAGAGGTCTCTTAAAATCATGAATGGTGTGGAGAAAGTGAATAGGAAAATGTTTATTTCTTCACATAACACATGAAACAGGGATCATCAAATGAAATTAATGGGCAGCAGGTTTAAAACAAAAGGAAGAACTTGTAGAATTCCTTGCCAGAAAATGTTGTGAAGGCCAAAACTATAACAGTGGTCAAAAAAGGATTAGATAAATTTGTGGAGGATAGGTCCATCACTGACTGTTAGCAAAAATGCTCAGGGATGCAAACCCATCCTTTGGGTTTTCCTGGATTTTGACTGCCAAAAGCTCAGAGTGAATGAATCAGTCAATGACTCGCTGTTCTGTTCATTCCCTCTGAAACACCTAGCGTTGGCCACTGTTGGAAGGAGGGTACTGGAGTAAACGAAATGTTGGTCTAACCCAGGAGTTGGCAATTTGAACAATAAGAAAAGCCATTTTAAAAAATTTCCTTCAATAACTGTTTGGGGAACTGCAATGGGTGTAGCCCCCTGGTGGGGGGAGCTGAGCCAGCGTACCTGTGGCAGGGGGGCCTGGAGCTGCAATGGGATAAGCAAAGAGCCTCATGCAACTCCAAAGCCACAGGTCTAACCCATTATAGCTGATCTTGTGTTGTTAAGAAGGACAAATTCAAACTTGGATGGGTACAGAGAAGGGCTAGTAGAATGATCAGGGAAATGTAGAACTGTTTTTATGAGGAAACTTGAAAGAGCTTGGTTTGGTTAGAAAATTAAGCCTTAGAGATGATATGATTGCTCTATGTCAGGGGTGTCAAACGTGGCCTGCGGAACCTCTTCCATCCAGCACTTGGCTGCACTCTGTGGGATCTCACACTCTCCCTAAAAGGGAGAGAGATCGTGGAGTGCACTTTTGCATACACAGCACTCTGTGATCGCACAAGAATACTATAGTATTTCAATTTATGGTATGTATGGTCCACTTGAAGTACATTTAGGTCAAATCTGGCCCACCGTAGCAAATAAGTTTGACATCCCTGCTCTAGGTAAATATATCAGGAGTAAATGATGCAGAGGGAGAAGAGCTATTTAAGCTAAATGACAATATTGATGCAAAAACAAACAGGTGTAAATTAATCATGAATAAATTCAGGGCAGAAATTAGAGGAAGGTTTCTAACCATCAGGAGTGAGTTACTGGACAGTCTTCAAATAGAAGTGGGGGCAAACAAACTAGTTTGAAAGGATAGCATGATATATTTTGGATGAATGTGGTTATGTGATGTGATTGCCGCCCAGGCCAGGATACTCAGTGGTGCAGAAAATTTCTTTCAGTCCTAGGATAGGGCGCCAGTTTGGGCAACTTAATGTACCATCTCTGCACACATCCACATCATACTGTTATAATTGTAAAAAAAAAAAAAAAAAAAAAGACTAGTAAGATCTTATTCAGCAGGCACAGCCATGTGCCACATTTATTGTAAATGTAAGGGTATCTTGTCCACTCATTTGAGTGGAATTAGACAATATACACTCGAGGGGTAGCTATTTTAGTCTGTGTACAGTAAAAACAGAAGGGCTCCAACCCACTTCGTCAGATGCATGAAAGCTTAAGCCCAGAGAAATTTGTTAGTCTTCCAAGTGCCATGAAGGCTTACTGTTTTTACACTGTGCACTTAAACCAAGTTTCGTGAAGAACAAAATGGAGTACATTATTCCAGATGGCTTCCACTTATGTCACACTAAACAGTACTATACCATTCTTATGACATTAAAGGAAACATTTATATCTAGCTCTAGTTCACTCTTACCGTAAAACAAGGAGTCTATATCTGATTAATTTTCACAGCTCCTGGGGATGGTTCACCATCATCAGAGAGCTTATTATTTCTCCTTTAAAATGAGATATGATGTGTAGCTGTCCAGGAGTGCTGTTATGATAGAATCAGGGGCTGAGAGATAAACACTGGCTTGATTAACAGGTCAAAAATGACCACTGTGAAATATTAGTATTAATTTTTGTTAGTTTAATGATATTATTTCAAGACATAATATTGAATTTTTGTGTGTTTCCTAAAGTATCACAATAGCATAAAAGGTAAATCAGGATCTAATAATAAATTTGTACAGGTATCATTAAAATGTAATAACACTGGTGACATTTCTAGTCAACTTCATTAGCGTCTTGTTCATCATTATGATCTCTGTTCAAAGTGCCTGTATTACTACTGTCTTTGTTGCCATGGCATGTACACTGTTCTGTGCAAGGAAGATTGTTCTGGCTACAAACAGTTGACTAGGCAGCAACCTCTCCTGATACAGACACAGATAACGAATTCCAGGAGCTGTAAAGAATACAAAGAATTCATCATCCACATTTTTCCATCCATGTTGCAATGATGATTCAAAATCTGGTTTGTCTGTGTGTGAAGACATCCAGTCTTTGTTTGCCAGGATGCTCTCTTTATATGTTGTTCCAGACTGTCTTCACGTGGTGTTTCTTGCTTTTTATAGATTGAGGTGAAAGCATACAGGTTTCTAAGTCTCTGTTTCTTTCTTTGGTTATAAAGCACTGCTACCACATTCCTTCAAGCAAAAATTGAGACTTATCCCCCCCGCCCCCCTGGCCCGCCCCGTTTGGAAAGGGGTCTGAAGCAGTGGGGGGCCTTTGTTTTGTGTAAAAATTTTTAAAAACCCCCCCCCCCCCCCCAGTACCAAATAGAGATGAATCACATGCTGTTTGTGTGTGTGACATCAAGTATGTTGTGGAAGTCAGGACAGAAGAGCAACATAAATGAAGCAGCATTTTATCAGTTGTGCTGATAATGGTGCCCATTTCAATCCACGTTATCTGTGTTCTAATTCTGGAAAGCAGTAGACAGCGAGTACCGAAACATCTGTATCAGGTGATCTTATTACTGTGGTTCCTTTGACCACAAAATATACCTACAATGTAGGGTAAGCCCAGGGTTTGAACTCAGGCTCAAACTTAACCCCCCTTCTGTCTACATGCAGATTACACTAACACATGGCCTGGTCCTGGGACCACATGGGAGTATATGGCTGAGCCTGAGTCATACCAGGACCTAGGGTTCAAGTCCTGTTGCTGTGCAGTGCAGATGCCACCTAACTGGATTTGTGCCCAAAGAATCTCATGGGTCAACATCCTGTTCTCTGGACAATCAAATTTTCCCACACTGTACCATGAACAAAGGGCTTGAGTGGGCACATTTTGGGGAGTGCTAAAAGTCTGGACTATGTGTGGGCCCCAGTAAAGCAGCATAGATGTTGAAGTTCCAGGTTGAGATGCAGGATTAACAATTCCTAACCTGAGGGTACAAATGTATGTAGATGCTCAAGCCTTAGGTTAACAAACCCCAGTGCTTGAATTCTGCTAGGTCTGTGCTTATATTGCAGTGTAGACATACTCCAAGAGACCCAAAAAAGCCGTACTGGTACTTAAGGTGCGCAGACACATCCTTGTGTCTGATCCCTTTGAATACGATACAAGTCTTGGGTTTCTTCAATACTGATGTTGGTGGTGGACATTGCTACTTCACCTTTGGAAAAGTCCTCAGCAATGATTATTTGTGTTAGGAGCATTTTGAATCCTGTTCATGGAAGAATTTTAAAAGTGACTGGCTGTTGGATCCCACATTTAGAAACATATTTCATGGAGACAAGTTCCACAGGGGTAGCCGTGCTTAGTTTAGTTTAGCAAAACAAACACAAGTCCTGTGGCAGTTTTTAAAGACTAACGGATTTATTTAATGCATGAGCTTCTAAGGTTATAATGAAAGCTTATGCATTAAATGTATTTGTTAGTCCTTAAAAGTGCCGCAGGACTCCTTGTTTTGTTTTGTTTTTTCTTGGCGGTGCGGGCTATCCACTTGGTATTTCTTCATCCAACCTTAAATCCTGTCCAGGAGCTCTCTTTCTGCAGCTTTCACATCAATTGTTATTGTCATATAAGACTTTGATTTTAGAATTAGCTTTGTCAAATCCTTTTAGGACCTGCTTCAAGTACTCAGCATTCAGTTAATCAAACATATGGAATTAGCCTCCAGCCATTAGCTGTTTGACTGATGTGGCATTTCTGTTGTACACTGTGACTTCTTCTTTGGATGCTGTTAGCTAATGGATTCTTTCAGCCTGAGCTTTCAGCTGATACTTTAATTCTTCTTATTTCATTTTTTATTAATTTTTATTTTTATTGTTCCAGCTGATACCTTAAGTCTTATTGTTCCATTTCTTATTTCTTCCAGCTGACACCTAAATTCCAGCTGATATAATTCTTACTGTTCTGTCAGCATGGAAGAGGGACGTAGGCACAGATCCTGTTGAGTTCCTAAGAGTAGCCACTGTTGAAATATAATACGTGCATCTTGCTAAGAAGAGGTCTCTGCATAAAACAGTTTCTGGACTAATAGCTGCTGTGATTGTCCTACCCTTGTCAGATGCAGACTTGACCTTGTCCCATATAAGCAGATGTTTTGATGCTAGATTTCTTGACCAGGATGAAAAAGCTTATTCCCACCAGAATAGCAGATCTTTCTGTTTGTTCTTCATCTCCATCTGCTGTTTTCAGTAGAGTCTCTAGCACATCTGATGTTATATGCAGTTCAGTAGACTACATTGATAAGCAACTCTGGATGTGAGTCAGTGTTAAATGGATTTGTCATATTGTTGACATATTGATGGTAAGAGCTGTGATATGCTCTTCACCTTTCTTCAGCGTAGAGGCGAGGACTTGTTTGTGGACTTTCACTATTTCTTATTAGACCACTTCTTTTGCTCACCGCTTTTGCATATTCATAATACGAAACTGTGTAGTGTATTGCCATCTAAAAAGCTAAAAAGGATATCTCAAAGGCTAGTTCTCTTCTTCATGCACAGGCAGTACAAATTAAAGCCTTCTACCGGGTAGGCTTGGTGCTGAATTGTATGGACGAAATCTTACAAATGAAGAATTATGTTAAGATCCCATATAAATTAGGGACATGCGATCTATTGCTACTGGTGTACAACTTCCATCATTTCTTAAAACAAACAAAAAAAAACTTTGTTTGATAGTTGACCAAAAGCGCTACATGAAAATAATGTAAACATAAAAATCTAGTCCTAGTCACATGCCTCTGGAGTTGTGCAAGAAACTGATTTTGTTTTGTGTACCATTATTCACTTTGCTACAGTATTACTGCACTGCTTGACAGCTCCATAATTGTACCTCATCTAAACATGTCTATAGTATGCCTTCCAGTGATGCATGATGTTGGTATATGTAGGCAGGGTACATTACACTCCAAAAAAAATAAGGCCGTCTTGGAGAGTTGCCACACACCTAAGAGGATAAACTTTCTCAGAAGGGGGGTTTAGAAAACTAATTTCAGGATTTCCTTTGCTTTGCCTCACTTCATTCACTTGAACCTGTAGTTACACTAAAGAGAAGTGAATTTTGCAGTGCTTCAAAAGAACCTGCATTCTTCCTTCAAAGTATTTTGAGGTGAAGAGCTGTGTAATTTCTCTTAAAATTTAAGAATGTAAACTCTGAACCAGGGGCTACATCTTTTCTAAATTATGTGAAGAACCACATACATTTAGAGTGATACATATATTAATAATTCATAGCCTTGAAGACTTTGATGTGGAAGAAGAAGATGAAGAAGCACTGATAGAGCAGAGAAGATTACAGAGACAAGCAATTGTTCAGGTATGCAGCTGTATTAAAACCATCAGACTACTTAAATTGTCTGTACACCTACAGTAAAAACATTTCTTTAGTCTTACTATTTCTTTTAAAGTAAGATTGGAGACTGACATTTTCAAATGTACACTTAAATTAATAAATCTAAGGCTGTCGATCTTTCACTCGTTTTCAGAGTGGTTGTAAAAATATCTGGGTTGAGACTTAAATTTTAGGCGCGCACACATTTTTTAAAAAGTTGAAGCAACCTAGCCTGGATGAGTCATTTTTGTGACAGATGGCTTTTTTAGATTTTTTGTAACTTAACAATAAAATGATATAGTAGTTGCATCAAAGGGATAAATCATGCATATATTGTTTTCAGTGATATATTGCTGATATCACAATGACAATATAATGAAAGTTAAGGCTGAGAAATATTGAATATAATTTGACTAGTTCATTGCATTTTAAATGAAAGGTCTCTCCTATATAAACATTCAGAAAGCTTAGCAGAGTTGGGGTGTGTTTTACATGTTGCAAAATTTAGACATCATGGATACAATTATCTGACATTCTTAGCATACTGTTGTTGTTTTAAACCTGTAAAATAAGCAATCATGACTGATCAGTCGAGATTTTAAATGCAGCCATTCTGTTTGGTTTACACATAAAGATGCAATGGTGCTATGTTGAGAAATGTTACTGGCCAAACTCCCCAAATCTGACAAAACTGAGTAAAAATACTTTCTACCATACTCAGAGGATTATTCAGATCAGACTCTCATTGCCCACCAAGGGAAGCAACTTCCAAATGTTAATGCTGTTAACTGAAATAGCCCTCCTAGTAATTCCGGAGACTATAAACCAAGGATTTGACACCAAGATGTTCTTGTATTGTTCTTAATTTCTGGGGTAGGGGATAGAGTTAAGAGGATGTTAGTCGGATAATTGGGCCCCATGTCATTTAAGGCTGAAAAAGTAATTTACACAATTTTATTTCTGTGATACAATTTTATACAAGCACAGAATAATTAGGGAATTAACAGATGCTCCAGTTCACATAATAAAATTGGAAGGAACACTTGAGATTTCTATACTTTTGAACTAATATAGAATGGGAAATGTTTTAGGTTGCAAAACTCAACTCTTTTTATTCTTGAAGTATGAATTCAATTTTTATGCACCAGTATTAGTAATGAACTTCTCAATGCTGATGTTTTGCCCCATATGATCAAACGCTATTCTTCTTGCCTGCTCTTCATCAGTAAATCAGTTTTAGGTTTATTGACAGAACTTTTGTAAAATGGCTTAAAAAACCTATTTTTGAAGTATTTTAAATCAAACTTTAAGATTGGGGCTATATTATCTCTGTGTGTATCTTAAGGAGACCAGTTTTTCTCCATATCCTGAAGCTGATATGCTGAACACTTTGAATTAGCATTGCAGATAACGTGTAAATAAAAAATGTGCATTAGATGCTTTAGAATGAGCTATTTAGAGTCTGGAGAAAGTTAGTCCCTCAAGATACTATGGCATTAGACTCTGACAAGCAATGATTTTGAGCATAATTTTGTAAAATTTATTTGCAGAAATACAAGTACCTGACTGAAGACAGCAATATGTCTGTGCCATCTGAACCAAGCAGTCCACAGAGTAGCACGCGTAGTCGTTCAAATTCACCGGATGACATTCTAGAACGTGTAGCTGCTGATGTTAAAGAGTATGAACGGGAAAATGTTGATACATTTGAGGCCTCTGTAAAAGCCAAACACAACCTCATGACAGTTGAACAGAATAATGGTAAGAATCTGAAATTTTATTATGCAGGTATGAAGGGGCGATATCTGCTTTGCAGGCATACTTCATTCAGATTTCTTAATATCAGAATTTCAGGCTTGTGAAGAAAGTCAGTTCTTAGACAGAAAGCTTCCCCAAGAAAGTCACAGAAGTAACCTGTAAAATAAAACACTTTGCCAGTGAGGGTAGCATGGATGGGAGAATTTGTGTTTTGAGTGTTCCTAATTACCAGTTAAGCAGTCATTGCGACAAATTAGGAAGAACTTTGATGCCTTTCTTTATATTTAAAAAGGAGTTATCAGCTTGTTCTACTTTATTTTCAAATCTTTACTGTATGTGACACTTTAAGACTTGCAAATGGTGTTTTTCTGTTTATTTTGTTGTTTTTTTGTTTAGCAGACCTTGACTTATTTTAATCTCAGTCATTGTCATTGGAGAACGTGCATGGATCTGTGAACGTTTTGATTGCTTCAGTGAAGCCAGAAGAAACTTGTACCAGGGTTGCAGTTTTGCAACACAAAATAATGGCTCTTATTGGTTCAAAAATTTGTGTTCATTCCATCAAAAAGTAATCAGCAAAGTAATATTGGATTTAAAATGTATATTTTAGATCCAGAACCAAATCTGAGGGGACATGAACTGTGTGTGTGCATAGTGGTGTGTTACTCGGGGGGGAATTCTGCTCCACTGTGCACACACGTAGTTCATGTCCCCCCAGAGGTTCTTTGCTTCCCTGCAGAAAAGTGACTTTTGACAGGGAAGCAAAGAGAAACTACAAAGGTGGTCATGTGCCCCTCCACAGCAGCGCAGGTGTGTCATTTTGGTGCCTGAATCAGCTGCCAGAGAGGTAAATCAACCTGAGAGGAGGTGTGGCTGGGGATGCCCCAGCTGGTGGCTCATCCCTTACACCGGGCTCATACAGAACTCTCACGCCACACTTTGATCTTTCCAAACTTTGACCCTGTCTGCCCCACATCTGGATTGGGAGCCAGAGCTGTGGATGCATACAAGGCTTTGTCCCTGTCACTTACTCTCTTGGTGTACATGGTGTGACGAGAAAAAGCCTTTGAGTTATGCCCAGCCTTTGTGTTGTGTCAAGGTTGGGTGCAGCCTCACCTGTGAATCCATGTTCTGCAGAGTGGGTCTGCTGGGTGATCTCTCACTCCCACGCACCCAGTTGCTCATGCTCCTCACTGCCATGGTGGAACCTCCATTTTTTTTGATTAATAAAATATGTAGAATTTTGCAGGATTTTAAAATATTATATGCTGAATTTTTAATTTTTTGTTGCAAAATTCCCTCGGCTAGTTTGTTAACCAGGACAGTTCTTTTGAGGAAGATCAGAGTGCAACTCGGCCTGCTGTTGCATGCAGTAATTGTATAAGCTGCTTTAGGGGCAGCATGCACCTTCTAACTCACAGACCAAGTACCTTTATGGGGTACTCCTCACCAATGCTGAAAGACTAACCATAGTCTATCCTAGTACTCCCTGAACATTCTGCAATGATCTTGTCCTGTGATTAATGTGTGTTTTGGAGAATGCTCCCTATGCTGTCTTCAGCCACTTTTACACCAGTGTAACAGAGACTAGATGGTAGAATTTAGTTGAGTTTATAATTCAGAAGGCATTTTCAGCACATGGCAATTTCGGTAGTGCTTCCTTGGTGGTTACTGATTAACAAAAATATTTTTTCTAGAGCGTTGTGCAGTTGTCAAATATTGCTCATTGTGGTACATGAATGTAGGAGTTAGATTAAAAGAGTAATCTGGTATCAACTCTGAAAACCACACCAAAATGTCCGTTTGTGAAACAGAAAATTCTCAGTTATAGAAAGTGCCTTGGCAAGGCACACTTTAGTGTGCGACACAAGGAATTAAAATACTAAATAATAATTCCAATACAAAATACACTGTGTAAAAATTAAAAAAAAAAAACCAAAACAAAAAACCACAGAGTCTAATAGTAGTACTCAAAATAAAAAAAGTGAGAAATACTTTTGCTTTTAGGTTTTTAAGAGTGGATATTACAATAACATGGAAACATAAAATGAAAGCCAATTTTAAAAGATTGCCCTGCTGTTTGCCAGAGCCAAGTTTCATCTGAGTTGCGACCTCCTGTGGAGGTGGTATGATGTGCTGTCAGGGGACTGACAACTTACCAGAGATCAAATGTAGGATGTAATATGTTTGTGTGGGGCAGAAGAAGAGAGGGAGACTAAATGAGATGCAGCATAAAAAAATTACATATGTAGGAAACTTACTATTTTTGGATTCATCGTTTTTCTTAACTTTTGTGTATGAACTCAATTTTATGCACCTTTGTTCAGATGTAAACATTGTTAAAACGCAGAAATGTAAGGGGACACCAAACTTTGTGGAATGTGGGTAGCTTTGGGGCATTAGAAAAGAATAATGAAGTGTCTTCTGTCTCTGAACAGGATGCACGTAACTTATTCTGAAAAATTAGTTATTTTACCATATGTTATGAAAAAAAATTCTAGCTCTGGCTTGCGTTAGCTTGTACCCTTAGTTTACATTTCTTTGACATTATCAACCATATAAAATGTCTTTGGAAGGGGTAATCTTGTCTGCATTTTAAAATGTTTCTTTTAAATAAAAGTTAAAAATACCACCAGCTACTTTAATCTATTTTATCATGAAGATTATTTATCCTAGTTATTGTCCAAGATGACATTAGGTATGAGAAACTCAAGGGAGAGCTTTGATGCTTTAAAATTTTTAATAAAATACCTCATTATTGGTAAAGAAACCATGTACATTATATACTCTGTCCACAGGTTATGCAGAGAAATATGTAATATACAGCATTTTTTTATGTTATGTGAGTTTTGGGAAAGCCATTACAGTTATTCATTAGAGATATTGGTTATTTTTTAAAGCAAATAAAAAAATTTAAGATCATTGCATTTTTAAATAGGTCAATTATTTAAAAGAAGATATTATAAATTAATGTAATCTAGGAGGAATGGTGATAGAAATGGCTGTCATATCTTGTAACTAGTAAATGAGTTTAATTCTATATAATATAGATTACTATTGAGAAGATAACTGCTAACAAACCTGAATGTGTCTGTCTGTCTCTGGTAATCTGCTTTCAGTTTATTTGTTCGCTATGAAATTGAGTAACATAAATTTCCTTTTAAGGCTCAGCTCAGAAGAAGCTATTGGCTCCTGACATGTTCACAGAATCCGATGATATGTTTGCTGCATACTTTGATGTAGGTAATTTTAGAATGATAATTTAGTCATGTTATTCATTCATTGCTATGTAATTAAAAGGACAGTGTCAAATTTTTTATGCCTAAATTTTGACTTCCCTAAAATTTGTTAAGTCAATTTGATAATATCTTCTGAAAGCTTTTATTGAAGTTAATTGAACCGGATTTGGAAATTCTTACGAAGTACCATCAAGGAAATCTCTCACTGAAGTCAGTGGGAATAAATGGATTTTTGCCCATTGGTCATGCAGGACCTGCAATGGCTTTTGTGCTTTGTCTTTGCAGAGGACGAACAAAGTAATATAAGAAAGCTAGGGGTGAGGAAGATGCCCCCAGAATTTGTATAAAAATGTAGTAAACAGAACTGAAGTTTAATTGCGAAATGTAGTGGCATCATAGTAAGTGTCACATCTCATGAAAATGGTGCAAGAATTGTTTGTTATAGATCAGATTTTTAGTTATAACATTGCCTTTGGAAAGATGCTATACTATAGAATTAATCTACTATTACTTTGTTCTCCTTATAGATGCAGGATGCTTTATTCATTTTCTTATAATCATCATGACATAATTTAGATGTCACTTAGCATCCTACCTCCTTCCACATATGTTGTTCTCCTGAACTACCCTGGTGGGTTAGTATGTAAAGGTGGGGATGTGCACCTCTGTAATGGGGCAGGCTTCTCCCCTAACCAGAGATCCCCTACAAATAGTGATGGATGTTTTCTGTTTGTTAACACACTATAAGTTTTCTTTGTATTACCTCCAGAAAGCCACCATTATGGCCCGTGTAGCAGTGCTGTCTACAGTTTTCCCTGGTCCTTAGCCCTTTTTCATGGGAAAAGCAAAAAGTTATCTTACCAAACTTAGATCTTATGTCCTCTGTTCTGTTAGCCTCTCTTCTGTGCACTTTCTTCCAGTGCTTTTTAACTGGCCTCTCAAGTAATGGATCAATCAGCCTTCTCCACCCCCCAAGTCTGATCATATAATGAAATGTTTCACTCCTTTTGGGAGGAATGGTGGCTAATTACAGCTTAAGTGATTAGAATGCTGCTTCCTAGTACTCTGTCACAGCCTCCCATTTAGCAAACATCAGTCTAGTCCTCAGTGTTCTCATTTTTGCAATATTTCTGAAGTATTTTCAATAAATATTTTCAATACATATATGTAGCCTAATGGTATATTTGGAATTTTGAAACCATCATATTTGCATGCACTCTGATTGACCTAGTCATTTACATGCAAATGTCCCAAAATGTGTCACGGATGGATTTTTCTTTTAAGAAAACAAAACATAACAATAATGGAATTAATGATTCATGCCATATGCCATTCTTTAATTATAAGCAACATCACTACAAAGGGCTAAAAAGTCATTGTAGTGTCACTCCATTAATAGCAAAGGAAAACCCTTTAAAATGGTAAAATAGGTGGGAAAACATTTTTATTTTCAAGCTTTTATGACCATGATGTAAAGGAGATAAAAAATAAAAGTGAAATATAGAAAAGTAGTTAACATTGCTCCATTTAAAACCGTTCATAAATGGGTGACAGTTTCTAGAAGGAAGATGGTTATCACTTAACTGAAAATGCTCTCTTAGTTTTTATATCTATTTTTTAAATTTATTATACTGGTATTGATGGCTATATATTGCTCGTGGTTGTCTTCTGCTAATGCATAGCAATCATAGTGGTATCCGTTATGAATGACTCATTCTATGAAGCAAGAGCAAATGAACGAAAATAATTCAGGCACCACACCTCAGAATATCCTTTGCTAATTGATAATTTACTAATAAATGTACTGTGTTCTTGAAAAATATTGTACTAATTGTACTAATAAATGTGTTCATAAGCAAATATTAAGAAAAGCCACAGTTACATACAAAAATGTTTTTCAAATATAAATAAGAAAAGCTAATCATCCACTTTATTTCAGAGCGCTCGCCTGAGGGCTGCTGGCTTTGGAAAAGACTTTAAAGAAAACCCTAATCTCAGGGATAACTGGACTGATGCAGAAGGCTATTATCGTAAGTATTTTTTACTAACTTAATTTATGTTATCTGAAATAGGGTTGCTAAATGTAAAAGCACTTTATTAAAAAGATCTGCAGAATTATTTTGAAATTGTGAATCACAGTGCCATCACTTAAAGTGTGGCTCACCCAAAGTAGCTGCGTGGTTGTGCACTATTGTGCTGTCAAGCTGCTCACAGGTGTGTCACAGGATCTAATACTCAAAGTAAATTAAAACCTATCCAAAGTTATTTACAGCCATGAGATCTCCCTCCAGAAGGAAGGGTTACGTCAGCACACTTGATATGATCTGAAACCAAGAAAAACAGCATGAAAAGAACCTTGATGCCCATCGTGCTATAGTTGTCACCCAGGACTCAGAATGGAAGCGCTTCAGTGAGCACATTTCTTCACTACTCAATGTTAAAATCAGAAACAGTTAATAAAAACCAAAAGAAACGTTTCTTGTAATGGGGTGAAATGGGCATGCAACTTTTATCTGTTTATTAAAAGACTTCGGTTCAAAGGAAGCACAGTTTCAGTTCCCCACAGTTTCCACAAAGTTAGGTATAAAGCACTATAGGCTTGACACAATAATTAAGTGACTGCACTGTGTATCCTTGTTTCTTCTGGAATTACACAGAAAAGTTTCTTTTTGTCAGTTATTCTTCTTGTGTGTACTCAGCTAAGAATTTATCTTATTTCCCTCTTCATTTTCTCTTCTAGGTGTTAACATAGGTGAAGTTCTAGATAAACGTTACAATGTCTATGGTTACACTGGCCAGGGGGTTTTCAGTAACGTTGTACGAGCCAGAGATATGGCAAGAGCAAACCAAGAAGTGGCAGTCAAAATAATCAGGAACAATGAACTTATGTAAGTCATGTATTGTTAAACAGTAAAATAATGAGATTTATGACTAGATTATTAATGCTGTAAAAGGGTGGGCTAATAAGGTTCGTTATATATATTGTAATTGAATTTTTTCTAATTTGGTTTAATTCCCACTTGATACTTCTAGTGAAATAATCTCAGGTCTATCCCAGTCAGCAGCAATCATCATTCATTTGATTACTATACACAATTACACATTTTTATAAATATTTAGTAGCAAAGCAATAATACTTGATCTATCTGGTAAGTAAATTATTTACAGCTCTTTTGAGAGTTGGAGTCCTTTGCTGAGTAGTGTAAATGTTTTAGTAAACAGTATTATCTAGTTTATGAGTTAATATGTAACTTTAGTTTTCAGGATCGTGTGTGTCTTTAAGGTTATCTCTCTTTGTAATTTTCTGTGTTTTCTCCTAGATGAGAATTTTCAGTGTAAACCTCCCCTACCTATTTTAACTTGAGGTTTTTAAAATCTTCTATTTTGTTATTTCCATGAATTAAAATAAGTTATTGTCCTGAATCAAGACGTCAAAAATTCTCTGAAATAAAATACATGATTAGCACAGAGGTTATATTAAAATATGAATCTGGATGTGAATTTAAATATTAAGTAAACGATCTGTATCACATGCAACCCATTCAGTAGCAGATGTGTTAACCAGTAGAGTATAAATTTATTTAATAGATATTAGATTTATTTTAAACAGCAACTTTCCTAAAATCCCAAATCAAGTCAAACCTCATAAGCAGAATTTTACCTCAGTTCTATATAGGGGAAAGGTAGATGGGATTTTATGGACATATGAAGCATTAAAAAGGTCAAGTGATTTTCCAAAGTCAGATGTAGAGAATAAAACCCATATCTTTTGAGTCCACGAAGCGTGTTAACCACAAGGCTGTTAGTTCCTTCCTAACATTTTGAGTGTCAGCCACCTTAATGCTTATGTAGGATGTAATCTGTGGAATTCAATGTCTTATGGTGGCAAAAAGATATTTCTTTGTTTTTAGGCAAAAAACTGGTCTCAAAGAACTGGAATTTTTGAAGAAGCTCAATGATGCAGATCCTGATGACAAATTTCATTGTTTGCGATTGTTCAGGCATTTTTATCACAAACAGCACCTCTGTCTGGTATTTGAACCACTCAGGTAAAATAAATATATACTGAATTGTGTACTGAAATGAAAATTTATGTGCATTTTAATCTTTTGTACTCCTTAACTTGAATTTTCTCTCTAAATTTGGACTTCTTTTACATTCCTCTCTTACTATGGCAGTAAACTAACTTAAGGCGTTCAATTCAAAAACATCTAGAGCCATTTCACAAATATTAGATGAGTACTTAACTATTTTAACCTACTTAAAATGACAGTGGAGAGATGACATCTTGTCATTTATAATATAATGAACTTTAAATAGTTTGTTAGCGTATCTGTCCTCAGTCTTCCGACAATTTGTGGTGTATTTAGTATTTATTTGTTTTGCCATTACATTTTTCTTTTATAACATTAATAATTCCTCCTTTGTCTGGGATGGTTTCAGAGGTTCAGAAAGCATTTGCGCCATTTGCTAAATATGTTTGGGAGTGTTTTGTGTGTATACAGCTATATAGGATACCTTCAGAGAAAAACAATCAATAGGGTGATTTGACCTTTAATTATTTTCTCTAAAGTGGTGTAAATGTGCAAGCATCTTGTGATTTTTATGACAGTGGACACAAAAATGTGCACAGTGCAAATCTTTTTGGGTTACGTTTCTACACTGAGAATCAAAATAGTATAAATCATAATCTGTGTGTGTGTACAATTAAGTAATTTTCCATGTGTTCTTGGGGAAGTAGTTTTGATGTTTATGAACCAATAATTGTACACTAGCCCAGTTAACTGAGACCAAAGGATGTCATTTTTGCAAAGAGCCCATAAATTATCAGCATGTGGAAGTGTTTGTCTTCGAATTCTGTGTTGTATTTGACTGCTGTAACTCCCTTTGCTCTCCTAGTTTTATAAACATCAGCCAGTCTATTTGCCTGTGCCAAAAACTAACATGGTCACCTCCATGTCTGTCTTTCCCCTCTTCAGGTGCAGTCTTGTCAGTATTTTTCCTGCCTTATTTTGCTTTTTGAGAAAATTTATAAAGACCATATAGTTGCTGAGAAAGTCATAGTTTTCACACAGATAAGATGTTCAGTTAATTCTAATGAAAGAAGTTGCATAACTGTTAGATAAGCACAGTCATCTCAGTAACTGTATAGCATCTCTTGCTTTGATTGTTAGAGATTTCTGTTTCAGACTGCTGACAAGGAATCTGTTTCAAGTTGGTCTGATAGGAGTGATTTCTTTCCTAACTGCATTAAAGACAATTAGTATCTGTATATTAAGCTTTGTGTTTAAAATACAAATATGCTTGTCTACGCTTAATGTTTCTCCCATCATTTTTTATGTACATAAATAGTATGAATTTACGAGAGGTACTGAAAAAGTATGGAAAAGATGTTGGTCTCCACATTAAAGCTGTCCGGTCCTACAGCCAGCAGCTGTTTCTGGCATTAAAACTTCTTAAAAGATGTAACATCCTACATGCTGATATTAAACCAGACAATATTCTGGTAAGTCATATTTAATTACAACAATATAAGATTAGATGATCATATTGATCCCTTCTAACCTTAGGGTCTATGAGTTTGAGTCTATGAATGTATAAGCAGCCTAAGACAGCCTATATACAAAATAATTTATAGCAGCATGTGTATTTAAATTCATATAGTGTCCTTTTTAAAGTTCCTATTTTGTTATCCTTTACTCTGAAAAGAATCTCTTTATTTTGTATTGGGACAAAATCTAATCATCATGGTGTAAATAATAAGAAAATATCTGTAATTCAATCAAATATTCTTTGCTTCTAATTAAAAAGGTTTAACACTAAACATAATCTAGTAACCTGGGATTTTATCCTTCAAATGAACACAGCTGCACCCAGATCCCTTTTCTTTAGCCCTAAAAAGAGGGCTAAAGAATTGCAGAGTAAGGGAAGATCCTTTAAGAGAAGAAAGGTTTTGATTTCTTTGGAGGTAATGATAGAAAATTCTGTGTTTTATGAGGGTGTTGGCAAAGCCATATCTGCTTTAAGAGCCACATCTACTAGATGGCTCTAAACTGAGATTTATTTTGTTTGTATGAGGGGAGTGGGAAAGACTCATTACATTTGATTTCCTGTACCCTTGCAGCAGAGGTTAGGTACAAGGTCAGGGGAATTAAACTTCACAGTGTTGAGCTGCTTCTGGTTCACTTGATGTATTTGTGGGGCACATGATAGATTTGGATTCTACAGAATCTGAGTTTTGTTACTTAAAAATGTAAATTTCTAACTTTTCAGTTTGTGAAAATAACCTAAATAGGAAAATATTAAGCAGTGAACCATCTACTGATTGTGCATTAATTTGAAACAGTATCTGGGATACATTACATCTCACTGTTCCTTCATTAATCTTGCTGGGGTATTAACACCAAAGCATAATCATAGTATTTTAAATATTAAGTTTAATTATTTACATGCTGATCACTTTAGTGGGTGGGTTGGGTTGGGAGTGAAATGAAAAAGGGAGAATTTGGAATTGCTGAAGGGAAAGAAGTACAGCGGGTAGAAAAGAGTCTAAAAGAACGAGAAAATAGAGAATCAAAAAATTAAGAAAGAAACAAAGGACAGAAGTAGTCTTAAAAGTGATCTTATTTTTCATGAAGTGATACTGAGTGGGTCAATAAGATACTAAATAAATAATAGAAACTACTTAAAAGTTTAGTTAATAAGAAAGAGTCCTATTCTACCCTTGAGCTTTTTGCAAACTGCTGTGTAATGAGGGCTGTATAGTTCTAAATTTAAACCCAGACCCTCTTAAAAAGTAAAGGAAGGAAAGATAGATATAGGATGAAATGTATGTGTAGTATAGATCCTAAATCTCTAATAATGAATTTGACTCTGAGTCTATAAAAATACTCATTAAAAAGCTGTTGTAAATGGTCATGTTAACTTAAGCTTGGTCTACATCAGTGTGTTTTTCATTCGTGGGCCACTAACAAATTTTGAATGGAGGTGCAGATCCCATTAGAAATTTTAGACATAGGCTGCAAACTCCAGAAGTCTGAAGATCACAAGTTGAAAATCACTGGTCTGTGCTGCAAACTTACATATGTATAACTACTACATCACTCAAGGCTGTGGAAAATCCATATCTGAGTGGTGATGTTACACCAGCCTTAACCCCTGGTGTAGACCACCGTTATGTCAATGACAGAGGCTCTCTTGTTGCTCTAGCTATTGTCTCTTGGGAAGATGGAGTACCTGTGCCATTGGAAGATGTTCTCCTGTCAGCACAGATAGCGTCTTCACTAAGTGCTGCTGCTGTGCTTCAAGTGTAGACAAGCCCTAAGAGCATAACTATGATTAACCTTTTCTCCCCTCCCAATTTTGAAGCTCATGTGTATGGAAAATCTAGTTTGCCTCATCATTTTTTTTTAATTTGACTGTTCAAACAGCTTAATCTTTTCTAACCTATTTCATGGATACATCCTCAGTCTCTGGCTAACCTATTGTTAAAATAACTTTTTAAAAATATATTTTTGAATCAAATGTATTGTGTTAGAATCCCCTGAAGGAAATTTGCATTGTTCCCTTAATGGTCTCTAAGGTGAAAAGGCTGACTAATTTGAACTGATGGATGGTTTCTCTTTCAAGATGATGTGAGTCATCTGAGAAATAATTTGAGATCTTAGAAGCATGGCTTATAATACTGTTATAAAGGCTTGCAATAATGAAGAGGATTAAGTTAAATGGAATAGGTCCAAAAATATCCTCCTCTAGCTCACCACACAGGAATCTAGAAACCAGTTTAAGTGCCTGGATTGACAGGTTATGCAATAGGTTTTAAGGTTCAGTGGGAGCTTTCTTACATGTCCTCTACAGATTGGAGTTTGTCCAACCACAGAATGAGTGTATATTTTTTAAGTTGATTTCAGTAATGTTAACAAGAGGAGATATAATATGCAACAAATTTAACAGGTGATTAATAATAATTAACAACAGATTAATAACTTGAACACATAGGTGTGTTGTGAAAAATCGAGAGGCAAGCATGACTTCTTCACTCAGTGACTGAAAGGCTATGTCTACACTGGCAAGTTAGTCCGAACTAAGGAGGCTTAGTCTGGACTAATTTAGCCCATAGCCACATTAGGCTTTCCCTAATTCAAACTAAGAAATTTCTTACTTTGAACTAAGGAACATTTAGTTCAAACTTGTCAGTACTGATGGTTAGTCTGGATTTAAGTGCTTATTTTGAACTTTAATTTGAACTAGGCGTGATGTGGCCACAGACTAACGCTTAGTTCGAACTAACCGAGCGTTCTAGTACAAAGTAAGCCTTAATTCGAATTTATAAGCACGTGGTTGGTTTGAACTTCTTTGTTCAGCCTAACAAGTCCAAACTAACTTTTGCTGATGTAGACATAGCCAAAGAGATTTCTGCCCACCTGAGAAGACACAGACAGCACAATTCAGTGTTAAATTGATCGTTAAAAATGAATGTTAAATTCAGTCTGCCTTTTCAGTAGTTTTTATGATATGACATTCTTAAATGCAAATGACAATGAAGGTAATATAGTTTTTTAGAATAAAAGGAACCAAGATAGAGTGTTGGGAACAAATAATATAGTTGGTTTCACAGATTGCTGAATGATTTTATATTGTCCTGTTACTGATGTATGACCGTTATGTACTACCATAGCCTCAGTGACAATTTATGTACTATAACTGTTCCAGTAAGGTCGTGTGGGTTTTTTTAAAACTTGCAGGTGAATGAATCAAAGACCATATTAAAGCTTTGTGATTTTGGATCAGCTTCACATGTTGCAGATAATGACATCACACCATATCTTGTCAGTAGATTTTACCGAGCTCCTGAAATTAGTAAGTTTGTCTGATATATTTTTCTCTTTATTTAGCTCATTAGGTACTTGGCTGGTAGTTATCATATATGGCCATATCAGTTAAACATGAATGCTTCATAAATAATCTGAAAACTGAAATCAGAGTTAATCTTAATGTAGCCAGTCCTGAAATCTAGCAGTAGCAGAATATGCTAGCATAGAATCATAGGGTCGGAAGGGACCTCATAGGTCATCTAGTCCAACCCCCTGCCAGAGGCAGGACCACTCCCACTAAACCATCCCAGTCATGGTTTTGTCCAGCCGGGCCTTAAACACCTCCAAAGATGGAGATTTCACCACCTCCCTCGGCAGCTCATTCCAAGGCTTCACCACTCTCCTAGTAAAAAAGTTTTTTCTCACATCCAGCCTCGACCTCCCTAACTGCAACTTGAGACCATTGCTCCTCGTTCTGTCTTCTTTTATTACCGAGAACAGTCGAGCTGCATCTTCCTTAGAGCATCCCTTCAAGTAGTTGAAGGTTGCTATCAAATCCCCCCTCAATCTTCTCTTCTGCAGCATCTGGTGAAAAAGAATTTGAGATGTAGTTTGTTTGGTCAGGCAAGGATTCGGAATCTGAGGTGGCAGAACATTCAGATTGAGATGAGTAGAACTTCATATGACCTTTCTGTGCAGATGAGGTGGTTTCAGTTGACAGTTTTCACTGTTTTTATTTTATAGGTGTCCTGACAGGTTGCAGTTCAAAGCTACTGTCAGGGGAAAGTAGAAAGACTTTCATGGTTTTCCTTTAGTAGTCTTAGAAATTTGTGTCTTAATGTAGCTGCCAAATTAGGGTTTTCAGTATTGGTTTCCTTTGGTGGCATTTTTTGTTTGTCTGCTTTTGTGGTATTAATTGATTTAATCAGAAAACTCTTCTTTTTCAGTTATAGGCAAAATCTATGACTATGGTATAGATATGTGGTCTGTAGGCTGCACATTATATGAGCTTTATACAGGAAAAATACTATTTGCTGGCAAAACCAATAACCATATGTTGAAACTTGCCATGGATCTCAAAGGAAAGATGCCAAACAAGGTAAGACGTGTAAATTGTTTAAAATCTCACATGAAATTACAGTAATTTGCATCATAATAAATTTCCTTTACTGAATTGGATCTGATGTCTTTTTATCACTACATCCACTCTTAGCAGCAGCAGATAGCAACCTTACTAGTAGAATCTGTAGTCATAAATTTTATGACATGAAAATACATAGCTTCTTTTTTGTAGATTGAGCGTGATGTGAAAGCAGAAACCATTTCTATAGTCTGACATCAGAAAATTAAAACACACAAGTCACTGGGAGATAACTGTGTGTGTTATCCAGCTGGGTTTGAGTGACTTTTTACGAAGTCTAGTCATTTCTCCCTTATCTCTGAAAGATTGTTAGACGTATTAAGTGATTCATGTTTCCGTTGGTATATGTAAGCCTACCTTATGTCTAAAATCTGAAGTTTGTAAAACAAAGAACTTTATGATACTGATACCTGTTTTTTTCAGATGATACGAAAAGGTGTGTTCAAAGATCAACACTTTGATCAAAATCTCAACTTCATGTATATAGAAGTAGATAAAGTAACAGAAAGGGTAAGTCTTAAATGCACTGAGCTGTCATTTTATAAAAAGGTTTTGAACTATAATAATGTTCCAAACATGATTTATTAATGAAGATGTCCAAACTAGTACTAAGATATGTTGTGAAAGCTGTTTAAAATGTTTGTTTTGTGACAAGTTAAATTTATATTCTAGGAACAAGGAATTACCCTAGGGCTCTGCATGTTAATTTAAAAAAATATATATTATTCTGAATCATAAACTGAGTACACACTTTACAGAATTTAAGCTGGTATAAACGTAATTTGGTATAAACTTAATTACTGAATAAATTGTAATTCTGCTGCCTTCATATTGTTAAAATTTGGAGATGTGCAATTTATATATGAAATGTTTGTTGGAGAATACAGAATACTCCCATAGGCCTTATGTACATGATAGAGCAGGGATGTCAAGCATGTGGCCCGTGGGCTAGGTGTGGCCCGTGACTACATTCCATGGGACTACACTCTCTCCTGAACAGCAAGAGAGAGGTATTGCGCAGTGCGGTTTCACATACACAGTACTCTGTGATGCTGCGAGAGTGCCATAGTATTTTTCAGTTCTATGGTGTGTACAGCCCACTTGAAGTACGTTTTAAGCCAAATCCAACCTGCCATAGCTGATGAGTTTTTGACACCTCTGTTATGTCAGTTTGATACAAGGCAGCTTACAGTGACAGAACTATGTCAAATGTCTAAACTAAATTTCACTCCTGCTGATGTAAAGGCCTACCTGCGCCAGCTTACTAACATAATCTCTAGGAAAGGAATAGGATCAGTGTCTATGCAGTTAGGTCAATGTGGTGTCAGTGTAGACATTGTGTTGCTTACATCAGCTCTACTGACTTTCAGAAGCTGTCTCACATTCACTCATGCTAACTTAGTGACATTTTGTAATGTTGATATGTTCTTAGTATTAAGGATTGTCGTGTATCATTGCAATGTTGGACTTCACACTGAGAATGCATCCAATAGGAAAGTATGGAACATGTTTTCTCACTTTGAATTCTTAAAATACTAATTCACTGAGTCTCAAATGTGAGGAAGCAAACCTTAAATCAGATGTGCAAGAAAATGAATGCATAAAGCTTTGTATAGTATCAGGTTGATTTAATTGGTATCAGATACAGTAATTAATCTTACTTTCAACTTCCAGTATCTTTTTTTTAAATAGCATGTACAGTAATGAGAGCTACAACACTAAATTTGTGTTGGACAGCAGTAAATTGAGGAGGAATAATGGGAGAGGCAGTTCTTTTAACTGGAATATGTGCTTGTTGTTATGCTCTTAACAGTGCCAATTTATATGGAAGTAAATGTTGGTTGCACTTTTTGTATTAGGAGAAAGTTACTGTCATGAGCACCATTAATCCAACCAAGGACCTGTTAGCGGACTTGATTGGGTGCCAACGACTCCCTGAAGACCAGCGGAAAAAAGTACATCAGTTAAAGGACTTGTTGGACCAGATCCTAATGTTAGACCCAGCCAAACGGATTAGCATCAACCAGGCTCTGCAACACGCCTTCATCCAGGAAAAAATTTAAATCAAATGAAGAAGTTCAAAGGGTTTGAATAGTTAAGATGCAAAGACTGAAGAAATTTCACAGCAGTTTATTAATGTATATAAACATAAATATTTCCCCTGCACAGTTGAGGAAGAATGATATATTTGAATTAACACCAAGGCTGATATTTCTTTTAGAAATGTTAGAGTAATTCTGTTTGTGTCTTATGTGAAAATTTTCACTGTAGAACTGTTTTAATTGCCAAGACTGCACAGAAGTACAATGCTAATGTATATGGTTGCAGTTCATATATTATAAAAAAAAAAAAAAAAAAAGCTTCTGTTATAAAGAACAGTAATACTGGGTGGTTGATTTGTTTTTAGCAGACTTGGCTTCATTTTTGTCTTTAAAAAATGGCCAGCATAAATGCTGTTTATATTCACATTTTCCTAGGTGTGTGTGTGCAGGCCACAGCAGCATGCCCTTGGTGTAGTCAGTGCCGAAGGGGGTCTGTTCCTTCTTGAGCCTGCCTGCAGGGATGATCTCCTCTTTTAAAGCAGGTTGTGTACAACTTTCAGTACACTGAAGGTAAGCTAAACCATCAACATCACCGGTGTTTAAGATGTTATTTTACTGGAACAACTGACAAATGAAAGACAATAGCTTTATGGCAGAATTCCCTGCATGTTTGATAAATAATGTTGTTTTATTTTCTGGCATTGCAACTGTGGCGTAGTAACAACTTCCGTTCTGTTCATCCCATTTAAAATTTGGAGAGTGCGCACTTGATGGATAGAGCGCCTTCAGTGTACTGTTATTACTTTAATTTTTTAAAATCAACTTGCTATAGACTTTGTATACATTTTGTTAATATAGTTCACTCTGACATAGAACCAATACTTACAGAAGAGTTTTCATTTACTAATATCATACGTTGGGATTTGATTCTGAAAGACCTTATATCTAAAGCGTAGATAGACGACATAATGAAATTTTTAACTATTTGTATGTCATTTTGAAAATGTACTACTTTATGCTGCAAGTGTTTCATTTGTTCATTGTTTTCATTATTTGTGATCATGTTGTCTTTCAATACAGGCATAAACCTTCCACTCTTGAACAAAGCAGCTGCTTTTTAAAAGCGGTAATTGCTTCTTTACCTTTTATTTCTTTTGTAAATGAAGCTTTTCTTTAAGAAATGTGACAGTGTTGTCTCTTGCATAAAACAGTTGACACTCACTTATTGTAAAGTGAAGATTGTTCTGCTGCATGTAAAGTGGACCATGCAGATTTCTGTATGTTTTCAGTATGCATCATTAGGTAATAAAGTCTTTTGTGAACAAGGCATTTGTAGCCATTTTTAAAAGATTTTTGTCTTCAGTGCTGGTAAATCAGGTAATATGTAAGAAGAAACCCTCCATTTTTCTGTAAATCCTTTTAATTAAAGGGATTATTAAGTTATCTTTGGAAGGCAATATTAGACTACATAATTACATTTCTAATTATCATTATTGATTAAAAAAAAGAAACCTACAGATACTGTCTATCTACTTTCATTGTTATGAAATTATTCCTGTAGAATATATGATTTAATTCAGGCTTTAACTAATGTTTGTGCTGTTTTTCTCACTTTTCCTTTTGATGGTGCTGAAAGAGAGAAAGGAAAGCGAGGCACAGGCCACTCAACGCCTACTCCAGGGGTCTGAGTTGATGAGGCACCAACTTCACCTTCCTAACAAGGTTATTTCTGACAGCATGTGTAGATAAACATTTAGCAACAAATTAAACATAATCTGAAACATTTGAGTTAGTTATGCAACATGAAGAATCCAGAATCCAACTTTTCCAATCCATACTGATGTTTTTAAATATAGTTTCAGACAATAAAAATGCATCTCTTTATTCCCATTAATCATTTGCATAAAAAGTACAGAAAAACCGGGGGGGAGGGGGTTGTAATGCCCTTTTAAAATTGTAAATAGCACTTCTTTATCCATCTAGGCGCATAATTGCAACAAACATGCACGCTTTAGTGCAATCAAGGATGGAAAATGAGACTAAGCAGTCATTCTGCAGGTGGGGTGTTCCCCACCACGGAGATGTAATGAACTACAAAACAGGCAGGTGATGGGTAATTGCTACATGCCTATTTTGATCCTTCAGCCTGTCTTTCCTCAGTTTTTTATTTTCATTTTTAATGCAAACTAAATCAGTTCTTACTTCAGCTATTGTTTCTTGTTCATACAGGAAATAGAATACAGATTTTACTCTTATTAAAAGGAAGCACTAGATAGTTAAATCTGCACAAAGTAATTTGCACTGTTTTGGTGACACCTATAACATCCAGCACTTCAAGTGGCAGTTTTACACAGAGGTAGTGAAATCCTATTGTTTCTGTTGACTTTGACCATTATTGTGTATCTTTTTTTAAGAATAATGAAAAGAGTTGTCAAGTCCAATAGAAACAATACACCTTACCCCTACAGAACTTTAAAAAATTATTCTAAAGAAGCATAAAGTTGCTCGTTTACTTGTTCTTTGTGTTGTAGGTGCAGCTCAAAAGAAGATGATGACCGCCAGAAGACATGAACAAAGGTTTCTGTCCTATAAAAGATATGAAAATATTTTTGTGTTATCTGTCTAATCTTTCTGTTCGCAGCATTCAGACCTAAGTTTCATTAGCACTGTTGCAGTATTGATAATTCTAGGGTTTGTCCTGTTGTGATGGTATTTCTATGTAGGATGTGTTTGTTTCATTTCTAGTCAATGTGATTTTTGTTGTGCTCACACATAGGAAGGTACACAATACTGTATTTATTTACTTTTTTAATAAGAGAAATAATGAGTATGGTACTCTTCTGTTAGCAAGGAGTCAACCAAGGTTAATGGTAAAAATATATATTTTAGCATTGCTAATTTAGATTTTGCTAGCAGAGGATATAAATTTGTGTTCCCATGTTTTATTGCAGCAGTTGCATTATTTATGCTAATACTTTACTTATTTACCATCAGCCAAGAGAGGAAAGATTGTACCTAGGGGCGTTGGTTTTGAGAAATAGTTTAAAAACAAATGGATCCTGGTCCTTGGCTCTCCTCCAGTTCCTTTGTGCTTTTTGGCAGAACAAAGGAATTGTAATTCTGGGTTGAACAGCCAGTTAATGGTTCCCCTAGCATGGAAGATTCCTGAGTAGAGTAGACACGTACCCCCTGTTTGCCGCACCCTCTTTCTTACTCCCTGGTGTAAGGGAGTGTTGGATATATGACGAGTGGTGCTGAACTTGGCAGATTCCCAGCTAATGCCACCTGCTACAAATTAGAGGATCCTTGAAGCTGCTTTAACTTGCACATGGAGCTGAACCATTTTCAGGGCTTTAGGAGGAAGGTGATATAAAACCATCTTTGCTGCCTTCACGCGTCAGGTCCTGTACCAAATAAATGCTTGAGTTCAGCCCAACTTCATTCAGTTCATGATGCGTATTTCAAGGTGACTGAAAATGAACAAAAAAACAAATGAAAATAGGTTTTGAACCTGGGCCCCCAGATGAGAATTAGATGTACTGCTTCTTAAGTGCTGAGTCAGACTACTGGAAATGTATAATAGAAGAAATCCATTTTATATGTTGTTTATATTGCTAAGGTGTATTATACGTATAGGTTGCACAACTGAACACCATTTTAAAATACATCTGTTAAATGAATGTTAATTTTGAATAAATACATTTATTTTAATAATGTTTTTCCCTCCATACATAGGGTAAGTGGCAAAATAAACTTCTGAAGAACCTTTGTATATATTGATCCATACACAGGAGGCCGATCACTCTGAGAGAACACTGGAGATTAAGTTATATCTTCTACAGTGGAGTCACCAAATTTAATAGCAGTTAATGTTCAAAGTGGCAATTGCTTCACGGTAATAAAATAAGATTTTGGAACTTATTTGCATCTTGTGTTTGTTTTTCTTTAACTCTGTTATAAAGTTAATATAAAACTTTTAAATACTTTTTTCAAATATTTGCATGCACTAAAACGTAACAGGGCCATTCTTTATATTCCATTTTCTCTGCTTAAGTTTAGGCCAGTATTAATCACTGGGGTGCCAATGTGGGTCAGTTCTCTGCTGCATCACAGACTTCTGTGATATTCAGCAAGAATCATTTAGTCTCTTTGTGCCTTAATTCGCAACCTGTAAAATGGGGTAATAGTGCACAGAATTTTGTGAGGATAGATTTATTAAAAATCATATTATACTAATGGGAGCTAGGTTAGCATTTAAGATGGCTCTAGCTCAGTCAGGATAAGAAGAGTGAAGATGGTTGAATGGGAGGAACAGCCTGATGAAACTAGATCACTGTTTCCTCTTTAATTGAGGGTTTGTGGTTGCCATTTGTTTTTAGGTGTATTGTTGATTGACCAAATTGATATATAGCAGCAGCAGCCAGGGTGGCTGGCTGTCATCCTTTGCCAAGAAGTTCTGACCTTTCAGGAGCATACCTTATTCACCATATCACTTTGAGGTTAAGGTACAACAATGCAGTCTAGATGGGGTAATACTTAAAAGTAAAGCTGGCCTAGAAGGTAGTGGCTTTCTTGTTAACTGGAGTTTGTAACCATGACATACACAATTGATGCTCTGTACTGGCTGTGTGTTGATTACCAGCTGGAATTTAAAGTCTTGGTATTGATCTTCCAGTTATTAAATGGCTTGGGGCTGTATACTTGAAACCATTTTTCTCCCTAAGTGATACCAGTGCTGTTTTGATTAGAAGTGGCTGAGCTGAGGCTTCCTCTATTTAAAAGAGGGAGGGAGCTGATAGAAGGGCCTTGTCTATGAAGGACTTGGACTTTATTCTAGCCTTGACCTTAGGTCAGAAATAACCCAAATCTGATGATAGTCAAGACTTGCTGCAAAAATTCTTACTGAGGAGGAAGTGTGCAGTCTGGACTGGGATCTACGTGCTAAGGGGTGATGGTGTTTGCAGCTGGGCTGCATTTTTTTCCCTGTTTCCGAATCTTGATGAGTCTGTTTGTTTGTTTTTTTTTTGACTGCCTTAAAATGTTTCCATCTTAATGTACGGCTTTTGTCTGCAGCTCTAAATTCACAAATTTGACAAAACATGATGTGACCTTCCTCCTTCCCTGAGCTTTCCTTCCCTCGAACTTCTCCGTTCCCAGTAACTCTCCATCCCATCTCATCTGCCTTGCACTTACTCTGCCCTTCCTTAATTTCACACTCTGTTCTGGCTTTTTCACCTCTCAGCACAAGCATGCTGTAGTCTCTTCCCTCTTAAAAAACAAACAAAAATCCCCACATTTGACTCCACTTGCCTCTCCAAGTATCACCCATTCTCTTTCATCTCTGAGATCACTGTATGTACCCTTTAAAGTCGTCCTGGCATTTCTTTCCTCCAAATTCCATTCTTGACCCTCTCCAATCCAGTGTCTGTTTGCCAAAATCTCTAATGACCTAGTTAACACTTTATCCTCATCCTCCACGAATGTCTGTTGCCTTAGATATTGGTGACCAAGCTTTTAACTGCTTGTTCAGCTTGTTCATTGAGGGATGTGCCTCATCTGCTGCCCTTTGCTATACATCTTGATTTGATTTGGACAGACTGGTAGAATGATCTTAAGTTAACAGGATGAAATTCAATAAAGACAAATGCAAAGTACTCCACTTAGGAGAGAACAGTCAGTTGCACACATACAAAATGGGCAATGACTGCCTAGGAAAGAGTACTGTGGAAAGAGTTCTGGGTGTCATAGTGGGCCACAAGCTAAATGAGTCAACAGTATAACATTGTTGCAAAAGAAAGCAAGCAGCATTCTAGGATGTATTAACAGGAGTAAGACGTGAGAAGTAATTCTTCTGCTCTACTCTGTGCTGATTAGGCCTCAGCTGAAGTATTGTGTCCAGTTCTGAGTGCCTCATTTTAGGAAAGATGTGGAGAAGTTTGAGAGAGTCCAAAGAAGAGCAACAAAAATGATTAAAGGTTTGGAACACTTGACTTACGAGGGATGATTGAAAACTGGGTTTGTTTAGTCTGGAAAAGAAGAGACTGAGAGGGGACATAACGATTTTGAAGTACCTAATATGTTGTTGTTAGGAGGAGGGAGAAAAATTATTCTTAACCACTAATGAGAGGACAAGAAGCAATGGGCTTAAATAACAGCAAAGGAGGTTTAGGATGAACATTACAGAAAAATTCCTCTCAGGGTAATTAAGAACTGGAGTAAGTTGCCTAGGGAGGTTGCAGAGTCTCCACCATTGGAAATTTTTAAGAGCAGATGGTGTGTGCGTTGCAATTAATGGGTATGCAGAATGGTGGAAAGTGTACTGAAATAAAGAATCCATTGTAACTACACTTAAAATTAGAATGCCAATTGAGTTTTAGATGTGGTTTGCTAGATCTTAAAATTTTAAAAACGGCTTCATTACCAATACCCTGGTTTGTCCAGTGGCATGTTTAAGAAATAAATATTGCATTCATGTTGAGAAGTATTTGCATATTTGGTGTACACTGTACAGTAAAACATCAAGCTGAAGACAGTGACTCTTGGATCTGAAAAGTGAAATGGAAAATATAGTCATAGAGGAGGTATATTGGATTTTCAGTGGAAAGGCTTGATAGTATTAACATATATAGATATATAAATAAAACAATTAACATTTATAGAGGAGCTTTCACCATGTAGTACTTTAAAAATGGGATGTTACCTTTGTTTACATACCAGTCACTTGCTCTGCAACAAGTGAACATTAAGCATTAATACTATGCAAGTCTGGGCAGGAGGTGAAGAATAATTAATCCTTTTGAAACTGTCAGGTGAGTTTAGAAAGTCAGAAAAGAATCCTGTAATTTGACTGTCAGGACACCAGAGGTTTAACATCACTGCCACTTGTGAAAAGTGCTGTGTGCCCATTAGTGATCAAGAAGTGATAATCTGCTCTTTCTCATTCAGAGATTTTCAGCATCCCCATGTGATGTGCTGGACATCAGTTCAGAATGTATTTACAAGAAAGAGTTCTGCTGCCTGAATCACAAACACCATTTCATGGAACGCTTTTGTGTCTCCTCAGGATTTAACTTTTAACCCCTACTGACAGAGGTGACTAGGGAAATGCAAATGCTCTGGCCCATCTACACTGGGCAATACCTCTGTGTCCCAGCAGGAGCATGCGTAATGAACAGTTCATTTATAGATGAGTTGGTTTGCCCACTTCATTTGTACCCAAGAAGTCTTTCTGCTGTGCAAGCTCCCTATCCCGAGTCCCACCAATCGGCCCATTCCACTGTAAAAGAAGCATCAACTGAGATTTTAGATGCATTCTACTAAACTTTGATGGGAAATGTTAGTGTTTTGATACTTTCCAATTTTTGTGCTTGTCTAAATAGGCACTTTATAGAATTTGCAAGTTCTGGTTTGACGTGGACAAGAAATATGTTTCATAACCTGCTGCCAGAAATTTACCTGGAGGCTATTCCACTTGCACTTACCTGTAGCCTTCTTTTTTTTAATATATTAAGAGTCAGCATGCCTCTAAGGCAAATCTTACAGGCCACAAGTAACCACTTTTAAGCAGCAAACCAGGTTATATAGTTACAAAATAAAGGGTTTTATTTGTAACTATTTATAGTTTACATAAAGGAAAAACAAGACTTAATATGGTAGAAAAAAACAAACTAAATAATAGAACTATATGTATATCTGCTAGGAGGCTCACACACAGGGAATTAATACCAGTAAAACATAATTCCCAACAAAGATGGTCAAAGCCGTGGGACTTCAAATGCTTTTACTGGATCAGGGCCTTAGTAGCTAGATAACATACAAACGATGTTGAAAGTAATTTAAGATATGCATTTTTCTAGCTACTCTCCTTATCATACTGTGACCTGATCATCCTTGCCCTGCTCTTCTCTCCAGTAGATTAATAAAAAAAAATATTAACTTCATTGGCACACAGTCTTTTTTGTAAAAAGCCATAGGGAAGTAATCAATTAGATAGCTCTTTGTTAACTAGCTAGGGTCATGGCCCAAGAAGTTCTGTATAGTTGCACAGCCTGAATCAGTTTCTTAAAGTGCTGGAGTAATTCAGTTAAAGGAATTGTTCAAACTTCTGAAGGATGGAAGTTGTACTTATAGTTATCTCATAAAGGTATGTCCAGGGCAGGCTACTAATTATTTTGCCAGGGTTAGCCACTAATCCGAAGAGGATTTACGCTAAACTAAAAAGCAAGATTTCATGGAACATTCTAGTTCAATAGCAGACTGAGAGATGAGGAATGTGATGGGAGTATAGTTAAAGGGATAACCTCAAGTAGTGATTTGGTTTTTAACTCGAGTATTAATAGCTGACAGTAGGTCTCTGTTTTCTCTTTCCTTGGTCATCCTTTTTTGTCAAGTTTCTATTTAACTGGAGAGATTTAAAGCCACAGCACGAAATGTGGCTGCCTTTTTTGTTTGTCTGCTTGTGCACTAGCATATCATTTATCACCACAAGCATCTGCAGGTCTGAAAAACTAGTCAGGCACTACGAAACTACTATTGATATATGCCATTTATAGTGTTCCTGCTCTGTGTATAAAGGCAGTTTTGGTTCTGTCCAGTTTTGAAAGAACAGATGAAGTGTTCCAATCCCCTCTGGGGACAGTCTCCTAGAGAATCTATCAAAAGGATCCAATTCAAAGGCTTGTTCATGATCTTTATTGACCCATTTGTTCCAGTTTTATTTTAGCGTCCTAAAAACTTGTGTAGTTTCACAGATACCGTTAATGCTTGCTGTTTGTTAATGAATGGAATACTTGACTACTGTGGAATGGTAGACAATGCCTAAGAGCATGCACACACTGAAATTTGGAATGATGGTTGTAATTTCTTGTCAACAGATGAGAATAATGAAAAATGACCAGCAAATGAAAAGAAAAATTGCATTTGTGCCCCCCCCCTTTTTTTTTTACAGTTATAGGAACAAGAACAAAATGATTTTTTAAAAATAAAACTACTTAAATTACAGGTCTTTTCTAGTATGCTCTGTGAACAGTTGAGCAACTAGTTGGTTTATTATATTAATCAAACAAGTGCAGTCTAATTGAAAAAAGTAATTTTTTAATTAAAACTGTTTCAAACTTTTGCTTTGTGTTCACTTTTGTTAATCTCTGTGTAACTAAAATGCTTAACAGAATATAACTCTTTTTCTAAATATTCAATCGGGTTTCAGAGGACTGAGAGCTTCCAGTCCATGTCTTAGTCCTGCAAACAAGATCTCCGGCAAAACAGGAAAGACAAAACAGACATATTCTTGATGTTTCCAAACTGTTGCAAAAAACCCCTCTGTCAAGCCATTTCTATATACCAGAAAGAACAAAAATAGGGCCCATACCCATGTGTTTTGTGTTGGGTGTTTTTGCTTCATATCAATTTTTAAAACAGAGGCATTACCAGATTGTATGTTGGTCACATTTTTACATAATTTTTTTCTAAAGTCTCAAACATATCATTTTTACTATCCACACCAATAACTTACAGCAACTAACATGTAAGAAGTTTCCGTTTTGTGTTGTATGCAGCTTTGAACTGAGTATAAATGCTTTTTTTCCTATCATGCACAGTTATGTATTTATTAGAATAATTGTGACAATGATAAAGTACTGTTCATATTTTTCATAATTAAAATGATCTTTCATAAACTATTTTGAACCCAGGAATCTGGAAACTTTCCAACTTCACATACAGAGTGATTGTTTTCAAATTGTATGCAATTTTGAGTGATGTGCCCTTTAGGTACGATGTGTTAATGAAGACATTACCAGTAGAAATCAGATTAGTTTTAGCCATGGAACTGGGAGTGATTTTAAATGAAATGTAAGCAGATGAATATATCTTGTGGTGACCCTGTAGAAGGGTGAATTTCAGCCTAACTGAATCTAAATACTTTTTATATTAAGAATAACTATATGGGATGATGTGCTAGTTGCCAGCTTATTACCTTTCAAAGATACTGAGTCTAATCACTCAGTCTTAGTCATTGATAACTGAATTATTGTACAGTGGTTAAATGTGTTCTGAGATTACTATTATCCACCACCAATCTGCTGTCACAGCTGGCAGCATTTGTTCAGACAAACATGTCAAGTTTATCTAAAATTTATGGCTGCTTTCAAAAGCTTATAAATAAAATGCAATTATGAAAACCCTTGAAATTTCAAAACATTTATCCTGAAAAATGATTAGATAGATTTAAATTGAAACCCTCTGGGATAAATCTTTATTACAAATTGTTACATTTATCAGGAAATGTAAATGAATTCTGGCTTACATTCTGCAGTGATCTATATGATACATCATTTATCACTTGCTGCTTACAAAAACTGAGCTAATAAATGTTTAAAGTGTAACAAATAAAGTTGTGCCTAAACATGGACTATATTCTTCACCACGTGTAATAATTAACTAGTTCCGGCAACATTTAGACTGTTCACCATAAGCATGTGTGTGCAGTTTTTTGTCTAGCGAGTGGAAGGGCTCTGGTCTTAGAGTTCAGATGGTGTTTTGTGTTCCCTTTATCCCCAGACAATCCAGAACTCTTATTCAGGGTTAGTCCTTTGCAGGTCCATAAATGGTTTGAGAAATCCAGTGTGGACAGTGTGAAGATGAGAGGATTTAGGGGCCCTTTGGAGGTTTTAGATTCTAGGGCCCCAGTTCAGAAGAGCTAGAAGAACTCTTAAGCACATGTTGACTTCATTGCAACTTCAACATGTCCTTTATTAAAGACGCTTCCTTAAATTGGGGCCTAAGAAAACTCCAAGTCATACAGAAAGTAGCTGAGTGCATGGCACTTCAGTCACTACGATGGCTTTCCACAGTAGTTGGTTAAGTGATAGGCTGAGAAAACATCCTGAGAGCCCTAATAATCTAGCTTCCAGTGGTGGAGATGCACTACTAGGATATTATCAGTCCCTTTTTTTGCTGGAGCAACCAGTGTCCAGGAATTGCACAGGTGCTTGGGAATTGTCAAGATCCAGCCCCTAAATACTTCTGGCAAACTTCCTATTTAAAGAATACATTAAACAAGAAATCTGTTTTTTGCACAATCTGTACTGCAAGGATTTTGCTGAGCCAGGACAGCATGCAGTGTCCTTACAACTGGATTTACCTCTGCAGGATTTTGAATTTTGTATTGTATGAAAATGAGTACTCTGTAGAGCAGATCAATTTCTCTGTAGTGAAATTTGAGGAAAAATCTCACTGACATGCAAAACTGTAACTTCAGTGAATGCTATATGCACTCTGAAAAGCTCTTCTGCAAGGGCCTGGTTTTAATCACTTTGTGGCACCAGAATGGATGTGAAAGATGTTGGTGACTAAAAGCCATCCAGTTCTTGAATATAGGCATTTTCTGGGTATAATATCCAGCCCTTTTTGTACAAATGGGCTCCAAACAGCTAAAATTTCGGGATTTTAAAAATGATTATTTTTAGCTCTCAAGAAAATTATCCTTGAATATGTGAACAAGACTATAAACTGTTGTATGCCATCTTCCTCAGTTAAGAGTAACAGGTATTTAGAACTGGTAACGGTCAGGCCTGAAGATATTTTAAATGTCAACGGTGATAACTCTTTCATTGCTGATTGTTTTAGCAAAAATATCTAGCTAATACGGTAACAACTCCCACCTTTTTCATGTATCAAAAACCGCCAGTTTACCCCTCTGATAACTACAGCTCCATTACTTGTTAATACCAAAATCTGACACATACTGAATGTGTGAGGATGGTATAAAATTAAATTTAACATCTACGTACAGTAATCCCAGTGTTACTTACTGACTTCAATTAAAACAATTTTAATGGAACCACTACAGCATTTCAGTCTGCTGCCAGAGTATCAGATAACCTAGGTTCAGCTTATTAGTGTATTTGATATAGTAATATGTGTTAGAGTGGTAAAGCCCATAACAGCAAGAGAGAAGGGAGTAAGTGGGTTTCCTAATGTGGCCCAGATTTAGGGGACAGCTATGACTGTAATAGGAACCATAAATCTGAATTTCTTCATTTCTGTGCATGTACAGCAAACATCATCAATTTAGCTGTTACATTTAATTTCTGTGTTTGAAGGGAAAAATATGAATGATTTCACATTGAAAGAAATGTACTACATTTTACTATTTTCTCAGGTGTATAATAAGACCACTGGTCCTTTGTGCATCAGAAAAAAATGATAAATGTATTTTTCTCTCTCTCTACCTTTCATGTTGCATTTAGCTTGTGAGTTCTTCACAGCTCATGCCATGTTTTTCCATGTATTAGCACAGCACTCTTCATCTGGGGATTGATGCTGAGTGGAATCTTTTGGGTGCTAGAGTATTATAACTACAGGCTTTTGCAAACATTTGAAAAAAAAAAATACTTGCATACTGGAAAAGGATGATCTGCTAGTAAGTACACTTATATTGCTTCAGTTCTTTTAAAAGTTACGCAAAGGGTCTGTAAAAGATGGTAGTAAATAGAGGGATAAAACTGTTGATTTTTCTATAATATACGGATTCAATTCCCACAAGTGCTGTTTCATATCACTTCCGTCTCATACTGTTAAAAATACTTAAACTTGATAAAAGTCAAACTAAAATAAGATTGCTGAGCAAGACTCACCCATAAGTATCAATTCAAGAAATTACTGTTTGTTAATGTGAGTGTACTTCTACTTTGGCATAGGAGATACAGATTTTAGCTTCTGACAATGGAAAGCTTTATTCAGCATTACATTTTTTCTGTAGAGTCTCTTTTTGGCCCTTGGCTGTTTATATTTTGAACTGTCATCAGAGGAAGGACTAGTTATAGCTGTACTTGGTGGCAGTAGCTTTGGGGAAGTCATTTTAACTGTTGATTGAGTTCTTGGTGCTGCAACACAACATGAAGAAGACCTCTGCAACAGCATGTTGTTTGAGTTTAAAATTACGGGGGTTTTAGAGATTTTAAAGGCATCAGAAGACGTTCTCAGATGTTTTGTGGATGAACTTCTAAAGGAGGATGTTCCAGCACTCCACTTGCAATTCTGACAGTGCCCCCAACTACATTTTAAGTTGTTCTGCTCCTGCATGCAGCAGCCAGAATGCATGGACTTATGTTTTTCTTTAAGTTCACCATTAAAAGTTGTCTGAAGCCACGAAGAGTCAGACAATCTTGACTTTTTCAACTGATGCATGGATTTTGTGGAACTGGGTTGATTGCCAAGCACTGTACTGGGAGATGCTGCCAGGTCTTTTGTCTTCTCTTTTAATATAGTCAGGTGCTGCATCCTTTCAATTTCCAACAGACGAGAGATTAATTTCACAACAGAGCTTTCTGGTGGTGGATTAAAGACGGTCTTCCAATCATCCCATTTTGATAAGGCTAACTTTTGCAAGTTCAAGCTATTGAAAGGAGGTGGTAGAAAATCAGGGTATGGAAACACTTCATTTTGGTTCTTGGAGGAAGCTTTTTCAATGTTTTCTATAGTTTCTGGTCTTATGTTCAGATCCATATTTTTGAAATAATTAAGCAAAACATCATTTACTTTTTCACTCTCAGATGCATCATTTTCTTCTGTTAAAAAACTGTCAACATTACTGTTTTGCAACTTTGTATTCCATTTGGACACACAAAATGTGTCATCACTTGTACTTTCTGTAGCAAGACAGGATTCAGAAGCTGTGCTTTCATTTCTGGCCTTGAAAAAATCCTCATCTCCATTTGTCCAGTATATTCTTAATGGCATTTGCTGAGATCCCCGGTAAGCCACTGTGTGATAGTTGTTTACATGGGCCCCCACCAATGTGGGATTAACAGTCATGAAGTTAAAAGGATTATCACTTGAGCTGGAAAGAGTTTCCACTAGAGGTTTACTGGCATTTCTAGAGAAGGGAGAAAAAAAGAAATACTGTGCTTTTACTTAGGGAGTTAATAGAAAGTAAATGTATCAAGAAATTTTGACCCTATTGAAGTCAGTGGACGTACTGACTGACTGGCAATGGGGCCAGGATTTACCCTACAGTTTTAGTGGGCAGCTATTAGTGTTACATATCACTAGGAGAATGATTTCTACTCAATTATATTGAAAGGACATATTTATAGCTTTGACCCAATACAGCAATCATGTTGATGGGGAATATTCACTCAGATGAGACTTAATGCCTTCTACATACTGAGTGCCAATTTGTGCTTGTCATTCTCATGTTAGTAGCTGGAGGATCATTATTCTCCATTTGTTAAAATATCAAGAGTGTATCAACATGTTGTTCTATTTTTCTAAGCCCTAGTCTACACTTGGAAGGCTTTTCAGCGATGATAGAATGCGTATCTGCCAGTGACTTTCTAAGCCACCAGGACACACTGCTGAAAGCTGACTGCAACTAGCTTGCAGTCAGCTTTCAGCTGCATCAAGTAGGGGGCAGGACTTCCAGCATGCAGCAGGGAGAATGTACTCGCTGCTAATTGCGCCTGGAACACCAGGCTGATGACAGCAAAATTGCTGCTCTTCATTCAGATGGGCTTCAAGGCCAAATATTCAACCAGTCCTGTGATAGACTATTATTAGGGAAATATATTAATTTTACATGCCTCTGATTTGACTTCCTTAATATGAACAACAAAAGGGAATGTCCAATCCATGGACTGACACTGACCTCGAAGAAAAAGTTCTTTTCTAAATTTTTCAAGACCCAAAAAAAATGCATAAAAAGGAAATGTTACCAGACTATGTTCCTAGCACTGTGGGAGGCAAAAGTTCTTTCCACTACTACTAATGTAGAATCACAACCTAGAGCACGGTTCGTTTTTTTGTTTTTCAGATAATCTGTAAAATTGAAAACTATATACTAACACATACAATAAATTATTTCAGTCACAATTAGTGGTCTTTAGCTATACAGATGAAAATCTATCACAGCACCTCTTTTATTTAATATATCTACCTTGAAACAGTTTACATGGTAATGAGTTAAATAAAGATCCAAGAAATTTAAAGTACCAATTATAATTAAGAAATAAAAATGATAGTTAAAGAAATACAGGAAAAATGTAATAGCCATTAGGGATATGTAATGATGTGAAAACCTCAGCTACCTATTCCTGGCACATTTTTTCTAAGATAATAGTTTAACTGCTGTGTACATTGGTTCAGTGCTTACTGCAAGACCCACCAAGCTTTCTTAAGGATATCTAAAAAATTATACAGTACTCTTGTGAACGGTGAGAAATTCCAAGTGTTGAACACAAGGTATGTAAATATGAAGCTAATCTGAAAGTCCTTCAACTGAAAGTTTAGAAAAAATATGATGCTATTCTGCAGCTTAGGAAAGTTCATTTTTGGAAAGTTCAGCCGTAGGTCTGAAAACTGCAACTCAGGGCAATTTCTAGAAGTTAGTCATGTGTTGTTGATATTTTAAAAAGAGATTATCATGAAGATCCTCCTGAGTTTATGATATAAACTGTGCACTGGTCATGTGTAGATGGAATGATAGTGTAGGAAATCTATTTGCTTGTTTTTTCATTTAAATAAAAATGATCCTATAACTAAGCAAGGACAAAGGCACTACCATTGGACAAATCAAATGTCAATTAAGTGCACTAGTTTAAAATGTTTACAGGTACATGCACTGAGCATATTGATAATATAGTATTGTCTTCCACCTGTATAATCTGCAATGGTGTGAGACTTCCTGTAGTATCTGATGTTTCCTCCTCTGGGTATACATTTAACAAAAAAGGTAAATGAGACATGATGCAAGCCAGGTCCATTCTAAAGACAAAAATGTTTGTGTTTCAGCCCTTATCTAAGGTGGATAGAAATGTGTAGCATTATTCAAAGAGGGAGTGAAAGCCAACACTACCACAGACCCAGTCTTGTTTTTTCAACAGAATTTAAAGGGTTCCTACAAGTCTTCTCTAGCCATCATTGCTAGATGATCTGTTTTCTTCTATGTATCTGAAAAAGGATATTTAACTGTTCTGATTGGTGAAATATTTCAGTTCATTCTTACACAAAGAACTGGAAGAAGTGAGTTATGTTTATTAACTGGTTCAATCAAGAATAAAAGGAGAATGCACATGATAAATTCTGTCAATTTTCAAACTGTTACATAGTCCCTATTTTCACATCTCACAAGTCAGAAGCCTTTCTGAAGTAATTGCATATAATCAGGTAATGCGAGTAGGTGGAACCACAGGGTCTTGTTCATAGATTGAAGGATTACCTAGCATTGAAACTGCTCGGTTTTCATTAAAATGTAGAGGAAAAAACTGTTGTCACTTTTAAGTGGAAGGGGAACAGATTGATACCAGCATGGAAAGCTACTTAAATTTGCTTTGGTCAGACACATTGTACAAGGAGGGGGAGGCAGAAAGGGGACAATGACAGACAATTAAAAAATGAACATCTAGATTGTTCCTATACAAGGGTTATTACAAAAAGTGCACCTAACTTGTATGTAAAAAGTCATAGTTAGCAGCGCAGACCATAATTCTTGAAGCGCATTAAAGGGTGCATAAAAATCTTTCATCTAAAGCAGTTGATCATATTCCAGAAGAAACACTTTGGTGCATGACTATTAAGGAGCTTGCAAACTAAGGTGAACAAGTGGGTATGTCTAAGAAAATGAAGCTGCTAGATAGCAGAGTTAAAGTGCTTAAAGTAAATGAAACATGAAAAATAAGTTTATCCTTATTAGTGACACTTAAACTCCTCAAAACAAAGTGCTCCAAAAAAAAGAAGCTTGTGACACTTGAAAAGCCAATAATAGTAAGCAATTTATTGTATGAGGTATCTAAAGCACTAAGGAAACAGAAGTCTGACTTAGCTTTATCAATAGTTTTAAGCCTAAGATCCTTAATTTAAACGTTCAGGAAAAGCCTATGTATTTGGAGAAGAGCTCCAAAATACCTATGAGGAAAGGTTGGCAGGTCAAGAAATGAAAGCAATACCTTTAATATCTACCCTAAATAGTATGCAAATTGGAAAGAATTCTAAATACAGCCAGAGATTTTTGAGGCAAATTTTAAGCTGCCTTATACTCCATGCAACTCGAGAGGGTTGGACAAGAGTACATTGTCTCTGAATTTGAATCATTACTGCCATGGAAATAAAATATTTCTCTTATAATGCACTTTGTCAGCCAATGTCCCTTAGCCTCTGTTTCACAGGTAATCTGTGAAGTAGCTGTTGATGACTCTCCTTGTTTCTAGCTGCTACATTTCATTAAAGACAGCTACATTCAGATTAAATGCCTCTAATATTTTTATGGAAACAATTGCAGTAGCTGTTGCTGGAATGTTCTGCAAAAGGAAGAGAGAACTTAATGACATTCTATATTAAGATGATGTATTTGACAAGACCACAATATTTTTTTATTAAATGTCCTCTGTTAGTTGGCAGAGTACAGAGTGGCACTGCCTTGGGGACAACATCCCGCTCTGGTTTTAATCTAATACTTTCCATGGAGCCCAGAAAGTGGGGAGGGATTCTCAGGGTTTATTAAATCAGAAGGAAGTGGAGGGACAAGAAGAGCAAAATAATTGGAAAAGGCATTTTCTGCAGATAAAGATGCAAATGAAAAAGAAAAAGAGAGAAGGTGCACACAGTAGCAGCGGAAGTATTTCTTCTTTCCCACTTGTGGGTGGATTAGTGTGAATTAAATTTCACACTAACTTGCCCAAGGCCATGCATGCTCTATTAGGCTTTGCTAAATGAAGCTAATTGCTATTAAAATATTTTCTAGATAATTGTGCAAATACAGGAAATACTTTAATTGCAACTACAGTATTTCTTGGGGACCTGAGCTCAGCAAAAGAATTACTAGAAAATAATTAAAAGAAAATATTCTTTTAAGCCTCAGGAGTACTGCAAAAGAAAAAAATAAAGATTTGCCAGTAATTTATTTGGTATACACTAGACCAGGTGTGTCCAACCCCTTTGAGTGAGGGGCCACATTGCAATTCTTTTCTCAGTCAGGGGGCTGGTAAGAAAAATTTTGATAAGACATACAAATTGATCTTAATAAACTTTAATAAAATGATTGATATGATATTTGGCATTGCTTTTGCTTACACAAATTGTCAATGTCTGCCTGCACACTTGATGTAGCAATACAGAGTATTCCAGATAGCCCTGCTCCCAGGCTCTTGCAGCAGCACTTGGGGGGGCTGGATAAAAGCCCTTGATGGGCCAGATTCTGGCCCCACGGGCTGCATGTTGGACAAGTCTTCACTAGACAGTTATGCCAGAGCAAGGATGGTTAACTACTGAACATATTGAAAAGTGTTTCAGGTGCATTGCAACTTCCCCTTTACTCTTCTACCTGTTCACAATATCAGATTGCTATGGTCTCCTTCCCTACCCCAGAAACTGGGGAATACATCAGTCTAATAACAGTATACTAAGAAGCACATGAAAGTTTTCAGCATATAACCTAGCAGGAATTTAGTGTGAGCATGCAGCTGAATAAGGATGAGCTTCATAGATTAAGATCAGAACAGCAGATTATTTTCATCTGGCCTCCTGCAAAGAAAGGGTTTTTAAATTTCAGTTACCCCCATATTACTGAGCCCAATAATTTGAGTTAAACTAAAACATCTCATTCATTGACACTAAACTGTTGTGTTCTATAGGTAGAGGGACTGAAGTGCTGCCAATGCTCTTGCAAAATGACACCCCCCCCCCTCGCATCCTGCCAGTGAGGCCTATGGGAAAATTTCTTAATGACTTCAGCTCTAGTGATCAGTTTGACCTTGACATGTGAGACAGCACCTGCAAAGCAACTGACAAAGGATTCTCTGTGCCATTTCAAAGCACTGGTCAACGGGCTTTCTTGTTCTGGCTCCAGCTATGGCAACACTGATACTTAGAAAAAGGCGAGGAGTCCCATAATACAGCTAGCCAACTATGCACCAGGGGAAAAATTTCTGAAACAGGTGCTCTCATATATTAGTCCCTGTCTGCACAATTACTGAACCTATATTACTGAAAAAACCACCACCTCAGGTTACTACCACCATGTTTTCAACCACACTGTATAGGACCTTAGTTATTTCAAATATTTTAATGTACTTTTATTTTTAATACAATTTTAGCTGTATTGTAATGTAAGGGTTTATAAGAAGCTTTTTTTGAAGTCACTCTGTGCGTGTAGTATGATGGCTTCTGTTTTCCTTGTATGATATGAGGCCTTGATCCCCCAAGGCCTTCAGCGTGTCACTTTTATCCTCCTAAGGAGTCTCGAAGGTAAGATTACATATGTGCCCCTAGTCTCTGGAGGATCAGGGCCTAATACTATAGTATGAACAGTTTAAGGAGCCTATATCCTTTTTGTGCTGGAATATTAAATTACACAAAAAAGTCACTCAAACCTAACTTTGTAGATCTGTCTGGGCACAAGAAACTTGACTTAAAACAGATCTCATTTCAAAATGGTGGGGTCTAAATTAGCTGTTAACACTCAAGAAAAAGATTTTGGAGTCACTGTGGATAGTTCTTTGAAAACATCCACTGGATTTGCAGCAGCAGCTAAAAAAGCTAACAGTGTTAGGAAGGAGAACAATAAGACAATAAATATCACAGTGCCACCCATCTTGAATTCATGGTACACCCACACTTTGAATACTGCATGCACTTCTGGTCATCATCCCATCTTAAAAAAGATATATAAGGATTGGAAACAGTACAGAGAAAGACAACTAAAATTAAGGATATGAAATAGCTTCCATATTAGGAGATGTAGGAGAAAGTAAAGGGTTAAAATAAAAAGAAGTAGAAGCATCTAGGTACTTGCCCAAGGCCTAATGACGTAATCCAAGAAAGTGGGCCTGAATGAAATGTACACCCGTAATGAACTGAAGGTACCACCAAGAGACAGGTTGCAAAAGTTCAGCTTCACTAAAATCGGCAAGAAACAAGCTGAAATGGCAATAAAATGGATAAAGGTGAGAATGTACTTGGAGGAAGGTGGTGGTAAGTCAGTCTAATGCCAAAAGAGGTAAGGAGGTATGTTTTACGAAAGTGACCCGTGTAGAGGTACAGTTTTCGTCAAATCATGACACCTTGATGGACAGTTGATGTCCAGCGATACGTGGACCTATCAAATTGAGGGTAGCATCAAAAAAAGGGGTGCACAGACCAATTAATGTAAATGTAGATAAGGGTATAAAACTAGAGCTCAAACTTTGTGCAGCCGAAGGGGTGATGATGACTCCTGCCACCAGTTGAGCTGTTCGGTTGCATTAAGAGTACCAATGCTGCCAATGAATCTGTTGATGTAGATTGTTTGTCATGGTGCTATGTTAAAATAAAGCCTAATCTGGCACCTTCATTTCTACAAGGATCCGGGGTCATATTGGTTTCCTCGATCATGTGTGTTGCGTCAGTTTCTCTCTTGCACACAGGCTATCCCTAGGCTCCAAATCACTGTGCTAACTAAGTACCCACTTGAGATTAGAGCCACGGGTAATCCAAAGTATCAACCAGAGCAACACCTCAGCTTAGGATCACCAGGCTAACTAAGTTCCTGGTTAAGATCCAAGCTATGTTCCCTCTAAGCTGTGCGCATGGGCACGTGCACACAGGTTGTGAAGCCTGAGCACACAACAAAATAAAGCATGCACAAAAAAATTCAGCAGTGCCAATATTTTTGTGCTAATTTAAGAAGGTGGGTTCAAATAGCATGTTTCAAATAAGGTTTTGTAATTTATAAAATCATTTCCATCACAATCTCAAAATAAAATTTAGATATTATTTGCATCATACACACTTGCTTCATTGTGCTCACAAGTTTGACCACACTAACTCGAGTGCACACACATTTGGACGTTGGTTCTGAAAATTTGCACAAAAGAAAATTTTTGCACACATAGACTATGAAAAACTAGAGGGAACAGTGGATCTAAGACAGGCTCTAGATCACTGGGCTAACCAAGTACCCACTAGAGATCAGAGCCATGGGTAATCCTGAGGGAGCACACCTTCAGAGATTCATGCATGCATTCACACATGAAGCCAACAGAACAACACTGATAAGGATACAGCTTGCCCGATATGCCTGACCACATTCTCCCTAGCATACGACAGGAGAGATTAAAAAGAGTGGGACTTTTCAGACCGGAAAAGGGATGACTAATGGGAGATATGATAGAGGTCTACAGAATCATGAATGTTGTGGAGAAAGTGAACAAAGAAGCATCATTTACTTTTCGAGGTAATACAAGACCTGGGCACCACCCAATGAAGTTAATAGGCAGCAGGTTTAAAATAAGCAAAAGGATGTACTTCTTCATACACTGCAGTCAACCTGTGCAAATTTCTGTCAAGGAGATCATAATTGTAATAGGGCTCAAAAAAGAATTAGATAATTTCATAGCAGATAGGTTCATAGGGTTGGAAGGGACCTCACAGGTCATCTAGTCCAATCCCCTGCCAGAGGCAGGACCACTCCCACTAAACCATCCCAGTCATGGTTTTGTCCAGCTGGGCCTCTGGCAGGGGATTGGACTAGATGACCTATGAGGTCCCTTCCAACCACCTCCCTAGGCAGCTCATTCCAATGCTTCACCACTCGCCTAGTAAAAAAGTTTTTTCTAATATCCAGCCTCGACCTTCCTAACTGTATCTTGAGACCATTGCTCGTTGTTCTGTTCTCCATTACTACTGAGAATAGTTGAGCTCCCTCCTCCTTGCAGCATCCCTTCAAGTAGTTGAAGGTTGCTATCAAATCCCCCCTCAGTCTTCTCTTCTGCAGACTAAATAAGCCTAATGCTTTCAGTCTATCTTCATAGGGCTTGTGCTCCAGCCCTTTAATCATTTTGGTTGCCCTCTGCTGGACTCTCTCTAGCATGTCCCTGTCCTTTTTGTAGTGGGGAGCCCAAAACTGAACACAGGATTCTAGATGTGGCCTCACCAGTGCAGACTAGAGGGGAATGATCACATCCCTTGATCTGCTGGTAATACTTCTTTTGATGCAGCCCAGTATGCCATTGGCCTTTTTGGCAGCAAGAGCACACTGCTGACTCATATCCAGCTTCCCATCCACCATGACCCCCAGGTCCTTTTCTATAGTTCATCAAAGGCTGTTAGTAAATACAGTCATCAGGAATACAACTTAATGCTCTGAATGCCCCTAGCCTCTGATTGCCAGAAGCTGAGCACAAACAACAGAGGATGTATCACTTAATTGCTTGTTATGTTCATTCCCTCTGAAGCACTTGGCACTGCCCACTCATAGAAAACAGGGCACTGGGCTAGAGGGATCACTGGCCTGACCACTGGGAAGGAGAATGGAAGGTTAAGTGATAAGCAGGGGCTTATCAAGCTGTATGCTTGAGTCAGGATATTCGTGCTAGCTAACACAAGCAGGAACACCCTGATGCCAGGGACAATGGACAAGATAAACCTGGAATATGATATATGACCAATACATAGACAGAGCACGCTGTATAGAGATTGGTTCCTGCAAAGTAACCAAGCCAATCATGAAGTATACAATACAATGTATAGTTTAGAATGTGTCTTATTAGTAAAAAGATATGTAGAGAAAAGTTTTGCTGTGTAACTTTGGATGTGTAATACTTGTTACCTACTCCCTACTTTGAGTATGATCAACTCAGCATGTTTTGCTGTATGCCAAATAAAAGAACTTGAGTAACAAGACTGGGGTCTGAGTTCTTGGGAAATCAGGTAAAGAAGATCACAGGAGAACCCCAACAAACTTATGCTAAGAAACAGGGAAATTAGGGGAGGAGAATTCTTAAAGGCCTAAAAGTAAATGAGTCATATTAACTTCCGGGTGTAAGAAGCCAAGACTAGCCCTGAAGTCAATGCAAGCAGTACAAATTTAAAGCATTGCTGATTTGGTGCAAGTAAATTAAAAAGCATAAGGACTGGTTACTCACCCTGTGCAGTAACTGTAGTTCTTCGAGATTTTTCCCCCATGGATATGCTACCTCAGCTGTGTGTGTGAGTGGAGATTTTAGGTAGCAGTGCCCATTCTGCCTGCACACCAAGTTCTAGCAAAGCACTCCAAAGCAGAGGGGAATGAGGGTGGGTAATGGAGCACCCATAGGGGGACACAACTACAGTTTCTGCAGAGGAAGAGTAACGCCTCCTTTTCTGAATAGCATCCTTAGGGGTGCTCCACTTCAGGTGACTACCAAGCAGTAAACTCCAAGGAAGTGGAGGAGCTTTGCAGTTTAGTCCCAAACTGAAGACAGTACATGGGAGCCAAGCACAGCATTAGAAGCTGAGTCGTGAACTACTGCATCTTATTGTGAAAAGGTGAGTATAGTGCTACATATTTTGGTAATGTGAACACTCTTAAGAAAAGTTCGTGAAGCAGAAGATCTGGCTGAATGGGGTGATACTGCAGAATGATGTTGAAGATCATGAGACTGACAACAAGGTAATACAGTCAGATCTCCATGTAGACTGATACCGTGCTCTTTATATCAGCTGTTGACCATCATTCTTGTCAATTTCTTGGCTCTGAAGTAAGCATGACAACAGGAAAGCCAGACAGCTAGAGCCCAGCTGCCCTCCACTGCCCTTGAGAGCTGAGTGGCTGGGCCCCACTCCCAGCTGGGAGCAGGATAAGAAGCCCTAAGTGACATCTCCTAGAGAGCAGGGAGCGAGGGGGAGTCTGGGAGGCTATGGAGCACCCAGGCTCCTGGCAGGGAGCTCTCAGTTCCCGACACTGTTATTCTTAGGTCAGTGGAAATGCTCCCAGTGAGGATGCACAACACGAATCCAAAGAGTATAATATTGACATCAGCCACCACAGTAATTAATGCAGTGGCTGTAAGTTGACCTAACATAATTGAGTTGTCTTTGTAGTGTAGACAAAGTCCTAATGAACTGCATACCAAGATGACAAACAGCCATTCTCTGAGTTTAACAATATGGCAAAACATTTGTGCTCCAGAAGCGATTAAAGGCATTAATCAGAACATCCAATTTCATAACTCTGGCTTATTTCACTTGTAATTAAAATCCTTATGCATTAATTTATGAAACCCATTGGCACTCTACTTTGTCAGGAAATACATAAACTGACAATTAACCATCAGTATATGTAAATTTATAGTGTTAAAAGCATCTTTTAGGTGCAGGTGTCTTGCTTGTTCAGTTTCACTGGACACCTTTTAACAAAACTGTTCAATTTAATTGGATTAAGGTGTTAAGAATAATTTTTTTTTTTACCTGTTCATGGTAGTATTGCTCTGATCATGAATGCATCTCCAGGAATGAAACATCCCTTCCTTGCTATTATTTTGACAGGGCTGCAGTAAGCAGAAAACGTATCTATAAAAAAACTATTGATGTCTTTTTGAATAAGCACCAAGAACACAAAATAAAATAAACTGTCCAACTAAAGTTACTTGACAAACTAATCCCACCTCTGTTCTTCTACTTCCATTTTTTGACAACCTAAGATTTGCTAGTTGTTTCACTGCAGTTGTGTAAGCATCCTGTAAAACAGAAGAGCAACAGCAACATTCACATGGTCAAAGACCCTTTTCAGGCATGCTCACTTATTTATCTTGGATTTTTTGGTCCAAAAATTATCCACAGTTACAATCATGCAACCCATTCATTTCAATGAGATTCCAAGTATGTAACTAACGGCTGAATTTAGCTTTCAATAAAACAATTAAATCACTGTGCTAGAATATAGTGCTCATGAAAGGGAATGGCTTGAAGGACCTGGAATCTCACAGAACAAATATAACGCATGGGCGGGGCTTCTCCACACAGCAACACCGTCCAGGCAGAATTACTTCTCTGTAGGTGGTTGGGATAATATTATTCCATATTAGCAATCTCCATGCTCATTCTGTTTTTGACCTCTCTGTTGAGACTGCCAGTTCCAGACAAGTTGTGAGAGAGCCTGGATTGGCTGTGGCCTCAGACTAATCTGATTTGTCACAGATGCTCAATTCTTATTAAAAATGTACTCTTAGAGCAATGGAGGAGCAGCACTATATGCACCTCAAGCAACAGAAAGATTCCTGCTGTGACGTATATTGCCGACAGAGCTGTAGCTCCTCAAGCCAGTTTTAGATGCTTCAGGCTACCCTCTTTGGGCAATAAATCAGCAGTGATGCTGAACTCAACCTACGAGAATGAATGAGTTAGTCAACCTTCTATTGAGATCTTCATTCTGCTATAGGTTGGGATGAAGGTACGGAGATGACGTCCTAGCTTCCCGCTATCGATGTGGCCCCAAGATGGAACCAAGAAGAAGGTCAGAGGGGGTTGTGCTACTTTCTGTCAGACTGGGACAGATGAGAAGATAAGGAAGCCTTTATTCAGTTTGAAGAAGTCACTCCCTCAGGCCTTATTGCCAAATTCTGCAGAACTCAAAGGCAAACACTGACTATTCTGATTCAGAACAAAATAACAGAATTTTTCTGTATTAAAAATCCCAAATGGAATGTTTCCCAGAGCTTTCCAAGTTTGCTTTATTATCTCTTGCTCCTATTACAGTTGTTAATTATGGTAATAGACTGGTGTGTGTGTATTTAATTGAGAGTATGCACACAACATGTGCACTAGCTAAATGAATTTAATATAGGCTGCTGAGCAGTCACCAGATAGATATTTCATCATTTTATTTAAGGGAAAAGAAAATCATGTTCAACAATACATATGATCTATTCTCTGGTGAGGCCTAACTGCACTGGAATGCGTTAACAATTTTTATAACAATAAGTACATCTAAAAGTTTGCTCTCATGCAAACTAAAGAGGGCAACTATAACTCAAAGAAAACTCTGAATATGAATAAGTTATTGATCAATTACTATAAGAAAGCAGTTAAAAAGGCAGTCACCTAGCCATGTATTTATTTGAAACTTATTTTAAAAGAAATTTTTTTTCTTAATGGTAGCCAAAATTTCATTTATAAGTAGTACAATAGTGGTTTAATCCTTTTCTCTGTAATTGTCTAATGCATTGATGTATTTTAAAAACAAATATTTAGATCCAAAACTTATGAAGTTACTTCTAAATAAGTTTGATTTAATTTATTGTAAAAACTGATAATTATTCCACTCTTACCTTGTGCAACTTGCTTGAAAGAACACCTGTAAAAGATGAGTGGTTAATTTGTGCTTACAGAAATCCTCTAGAAAAAATTTTTCTGTACAAGATGGTGAGTAGCGGATTCCTTACCTCCTGTGCCAGTCTCATTGCCCAAGACACAATATTTATCTTCAGGAGGATAGACATCCTGCTCCAAATCATTGGTCTGTATCTTCTGTAACAATCTTTGAATTTTAGTTAAGTGCCAAAACACAGAAACCAAAAATACATGATAACTATGACTATTGACATTCAGGTTTAATAACTTTTATGAGCTGAAGCGAGGAAGTGGAGAATGGGGAGAGATGTTAATCATAAATAATTGTGGGGCAGAGAAATTGTATGAAGTAATGGTATGTTACTGCCACTTGGTTTGCTGGGTGACCTTGGGTAAGTCACATCCTCACTTTGTGCCTCAGGTTCCCCATCTATAAAATCCATTGATCTCATTTGTAAAGTCTTGTGGGAGCTATTGATGAAAAGCAATATATAAGAGTTACGTATTATTATTACTTGTACTGGACAAAGAAATATATTGAAATGCTACCACTGTGCATTCAGATAGAGCAGGGAGCATCATTTGCTATTGTGGGCCAGATTTGACTGAAATGTACTTCAGGTGGGCCATACATGCTGTAAATCAAAATACTATGGCACTCTTGCAGCATCATGGAGTGTTATGAATGGCAAACTGTGCTTCACAATACCACTCCCTCTCTCTCTGTTAGGGAGTGTGGTCTTGTGCAGTGCAGTCTTGCATACCCAGCACTCCACGATGTTGCAAAACCTGACACTCTCATGGCATTGTGGAGCACTGGGTGTGTGAGACCATGCTCGCTCTGTTATGGAGCGAGCAGGGCTGCCCTGGACAGGTGAGACCCAAGGCCAACTGGCCTATGCTGAGAGCTCAGGGAGAGTTTTGCACTCCCATCCCACCCCTGGGCCAGCTGCTCTGGCGCCAGAGGTAGGGCAGGGCTAGTCAGCCCAGAAGCTTGCCACCGAAGACAGCAGGGGCTGGCAGGGGGGAGCCATGCAGGGCTACCTCACTCGTAGCAGGGCAGCATGAGACCTGAGGAACTGCAGGCTTCATAGCTGTTGCCCCACTCACCACCCCCCCCCAAGGAATACCCTGGGAGAGAGTGTGGTCCTAAAGAGCACAGTCACGGGCCAGACAGAAGAGATTTGTAGGTTGCATTTTGCCAACAGAGTGCATGTTTGACACCCCAGAATAGAGCTTTTAACCTCAATCAAATCGCTTTACAAATTCTGCAGTGAGCTCCACACAGCACACCGTTTCTCCTTTGCAAAATCCCATTAACTTTAGTCCAAACCATATGCAAGTGTTGACTGGTCGTAGGACTGGGGCTGTGCATAAGTAACCACATACATGAGACTATCCCCTGGCTTTTTCAGCAAGACGTGTGTGCATAAAATTATGTTCAGACACATTTGTCAAACCCAAAGTTCCATATGTAGGTATCCTCCTCAGCACCTGACCCACGGAGGCACTACATGTCTTACAATCCCAGCTGAACAAGCAAGGAGTCCTGTGGCACTTAAAGACTAACAGATAACGCATAAGTGTTCATGGGAGAAAATCCCACTTCATCAGACACTTTGAAGATGGGGGAACTTACAGAATGGGAGGAAAATAAATGCAGCGAAGTGTAAGTCATAGGATCAGGTCACATTGTAACAGTGAATCAAAGCAGTTGTTAAGATTCAAACACCAGGGAACAGCACACAGAAGAAGGTAAGGTCAAATCACCTGTACCCCAGCTTACTCTACATCAGAAGTCTCAAATCACCATGAGGGCTGCATGAGGACTAGTACGTTTGCCCAAGGGCCACACCACTGACACCTTGTCATACAAGGACATTACAAATATCAGTAACACTAGTGTTGTTGCGGGCTGCAGGAAATAGCTTTAGGGGGGCGTATGCTGCCCCCGGGCCACGTGTTTGAGACTCCTGCTCTGTATGCTGTTCCCCAGTGTTTGAATCTTAACAACTGCTTTGATTTGCTGCAACAGTCTGACCTGACCCTCTGACTTACACTTCCCTGTATTTATTTCGCTCCCATTCTGTAAGTTCCCCATCTTCAAAGCATCTGACAGTGTGGGATTTTCTCCCATGGAAGCTCAGGCAATAAATAAAAGTGCCACAGAACTCCTTGTTTGTTTTGCTGAAACAGACTAACACGGCTGCCCCTTTGGAAGGTGGCATCCCAGCTGCAGAGACCCTGACCCTCCAGGGCAAGCTGTACCCACCGGCAGAGGAAGCTTTTGGGGTAAGCAAAGCAGGCAGTCACCGAGGGCACCGACCAGTTATGGGGGCCCCGTAGCAGTCGCCTGCTTCACTTACCCTTGCACTGGTGCTGCGAGGTGGTGGGGGAGCAGGGTGCCACAGACTGCCAGGGCCAGCGGCTGCGCTGCCCACCAGCCTGGCCGGCATCTCTCCAGCAGGGGCAGAGCAGTACTCCTTGAGTACACCCAGCTGGCTGCACCTCCCCAGGGGTGGGAAGATGGTGGCCGAGGTGGGCTGCGGCTTGCAGGGAGTGGGGCCCAGGACCGGCCTGCTCCAAAGAGTTCAGGCCGCTTCACCCCTGGCCACCCCAGGCCTGAATGGGCCCAGTCCAGGGCCTGGACTGGCCAGGGGTGAAGTGGCCCAAACTCTCCAGAGCGGGCCACTCCAGGGGGGGCCCTAATCCTGGCAAGCTGCAGCGCTGTGCTGGCCACTCTCCTCCCTGCCCCAGGAGGCACAGCCAGCTGTGCATATGTGGGGAGCGCTGCTGCACCCCCCGGTGCAGAGAAGCCAGGCGGGCACAGCCTCTGGCCCAGGAGGGCCATGGCCCCCCGGCTCTCCTGTGGAGTTGGGACTGTGGGGGGTTAGTTAGGGTGGCACTGGGGGCCTACAGCGGGCCCCATAAAGGGCATTTGCCTAGAGCCCCTAGTTGCCTAAGGCTGCCTCTGCCCACTGGTGCCTCCCCTTTGGCAGCAGATGCATGTGGTAATGGCTGGCGGGGGTCACCCAGCTACTCAGGCCAAGAGTGAGCAGAAGCAGCAAGGCTGTGAAGTGAAGAAGGGGATCTGGCCCAAATCAGGGAAAGGGAGCGGAGGCTGCCAAGCAACCTTCCCTCTAATTATTTGTAGGCTGTGTGCGCAAAAAATTTCTTTGTGTGTGCAAAACCATTTCTTTGTGAGCACCCATAGTAGCACTATTGAATTTTTTTGTGTGCACTTTATTTTGTTGCGTGCGGGTTTCATGACCCGTGTGCGGGCACACACACGCACAGCTTAGAGGGACCAGAGCTTGGGGCCGCTCACAAGCACGTGGCAGCGAGGGATGCTCGGTGCCCTCCAGGGCAGCCTGGTCAGTGGCATTTAAAGAGACAAACACCAGCTGAGCCGCCACGTGGGATGCCCCCCCCCCAGCCTGTACCTGGCAGGAGACACCGGTGCCATGGATGCTGCCGGCGAGGTCCCCTCTGGCCCCAGCGCTGCAGCACCCCCTCCTCCTGCCAAACCTGGCCGAACAGAGCAGAGGGAGTCAAGACCGGCCTGCTAGGCCGACCATACCGGCCAGGAGAGGTGGCTGGGGCTCCCCCCGCCTACCCTTGGAAGTGGACGCTCCCGGGCATCTGGCTCGTGGCGGGTGCGGGCCGATGCATCGCGAGCCACCAGCTCTGCCGCCGCCGGCCTCGCACTGCAGCGTCCCCGCCTGCCCGCGTCACAGGGGTCACCATGGCAACGGGACAGGGCCTGGCTCCTCCTCCCGACTGCTCAGGCCCTTGCCGCCTTTTCCCGCTCCAGGCAGGGTTCAGAGCGGGTCAGGCGTGCGCACGCTGCGGCCCCTGGCTGAGGTTGGTGGAGTTGGTCCTCAGATTGGGGCAGCCTCTGGGCCCCCAGCGAGCTTGCAGTCTGCAGGAGCCGAGCCCTCCCCAAAAAAGCCCAGCTATGGGGACAGCTGGGTTTTCACAGACACCTGCTTCAGCAATTTTTAGCCAAAAAAATATAAGGAGTCCTGTGGCACTTAAAGACAAACAGGTTTATTTAGTTAGTCTTCAAGTGCCACAGGGCTCCTTGTGCTTTTTTTTTTTTTTTGCTTTACTAGACTAGCATGGCTGCCCCTTTGCAACTTGAAATTTTTAGGTAGCAAGGGGGCAACAGAACAGCAGTCTTCCCCTCAGCCTTCCTTCTCTGCATCCTCCATTTTCCCTCCCTCAAATATTCTTCAGTCTGGCTCTTAATTCCACTCCATCCAGCTCATTCAAGGTCTGCGTTCTCTCTTTTGGTTTAGATGCAAAGGGTCAGCCAGGTTAGTCTAGTTCAGTAAATCAAACAAGGAGTCCTGTGGCACTTAAAGACTGACAGATATATTTCTGGATGCACTTTCGTGGGAGAAAATCCTGTTTCGTCAGATGCATCTTCAAAGCATCTGATGAAGTGGGATTTTTCTCTCCCAAAAGCTCATGCAATAATATATTTGTTAGTCTTTGAGTGCTGCAGGACTCCTTCCTTCTTTTAGTGTCTTCCATCATGTCACATCATCGCATGCAGTATTTGTCTCCTTCACATTATCCTTTTTCACCCTCAACACTTCTTCTCTTCCCTCTGCATGTTTACATGTCTCTACCTCTTCAGCTCTGCCTCAGCCTGGGTCTTGGTCTCCTCTCCTCCAGCATACTGCAGTTCCCTCAGCTGCATTCTCTCCAAGTTCCTGTTCTCCTGACTGCATCATATATGCTAGTGCAGGGGTCTCAAACTCAAATCACCACAAGGGCCGCATAAGGACTGGCAAAGGGCCACAGGAGGATTAGCACTTTACTCCGAGGGCCGCACCACTGAAACCTTTTCATACAATGATATTGCAAATATTGGTAAGAATCATGTCATTGCCGGCCACAGGAAATAGCTTTAGGGGCCACGTGGGGCCATGGGCTATGTGTTTGAGACCCCTGTGCTAGTGGCTGACTTTTACTCCTACGAAAGAGAACAGTTCTATAACCTTTTCTCAAATAACTCACCTTGGTCCCTGTTTGTTTAGGTCTGGGTCATATGGGACATACTGTAGGTTTTTGCTTCCCATCCAGTTCATCAAGCACCAGCCTCTGTACTCCATTTTTTCACACAGTCAGAGACCTATGGTAGACCACAAGAAGTCCTCAGAACCCTCTTAAGGAAAGATCTCATTATCAGAGGAAGAACAGTTTGGTATACAACATTTGGCCTGAAGGTATCCAGTTTTTTGCTACAGTCAAGAGTCCTGAAGTAATTTGAAAAGATCTATAACCCCTCCTCTATCCATTTTGGCAAACACCTTTCTTTCTTTTTGATTATGTGGATTGGAGTAACTAGGGACTTCTCGGTCCTCAAAGTTAGCCAGAAGGGTTGTTACAGTTCAGTTTTGGGATGGAGGATTTTATTCACATTACTTCCTTATTCTGAAGAACAAAAGAGAGTGGCATATTGAACCTCAGATGACTCAACCAGTTCACCCAGAGTCTTCAGTTTACGATGGTCACCCTAACCTGTACAATCTCCTTTCTAGATTTCTTCTGTTGGTTCATGACTCTCAGTTTGCGGGATGCATGCTCCCTTATCTCGCTTTATCCATTCCACAGGAAGTACATTTCACGGTGAAGGACATGCGTTACCAATTTAGAGTGCTACCATTTGATCTTTCTGTGGGAATGAAGAGTGTTCACAAAGTGCCTTTTGATGGTAGTGATGCATCTGTGAAGAGAAGGTCTTTGCATCTATTCTTACCTGAATCACCAGTTGATTATGGGGAAGAGGCCACAGCTCATCACCAAGACTATGAAAGTGGTTCTTGATCTAGTCTCCTTGGTGGCCCTCTGAATTAAAGTTTGCTCTCTCTCCTATTTTATCAATAGAGTTCATAAGAGCACTTCTCAGGTCAGATCCAGAGGGGCAGCCAAGTTAGTCTAGTTCAGTAAAACAAACAAGGAGTTCTGTGGCACTTAAAGACTAACAAATTTATTTATTGCATGAGCTTTCTTTAGAGAAAATCCCACTTTGTCAGATGCCTTGAATATGAGGGAAATTACAGAATGGGAGGAAATAAATGCAGGGGAGTGTAAGTCATGGGGAACAGGTCACACTGTAACAACAAATCAAAATAGTTAAGATTCAAACAGTGGGAAACAGCATACAGAGGAAGACGAGGTCAAATCACCTGTTATAATGCAAGAAAAATCTCATGTCCAGATTAAGTCCTGAAGCAATGTATCCGAATCTGCAAATGAATTCAGTTTCACTAGCTTCTCTTTGAAGTCTTGATTTACTATTCATTTTTGTGAGCAATTAACAAATCATTAATGGAGTGACCACAAAGATTGAAATGCTGACCCACTGGTTTTAGCTTGTTGTGGTTTCTGATGTCAGTTTTGTGCCCATTAATTCTTGTGCACAGAAACTGTCCTGTTTGTCCGATATATAAGGTAGAGGGGCATTTCTTGCACCTGATGGCATAAATCACATTGGTGGACGAGCAGGTGAATGAGCCTATGATAGATAGAGCCGTTTACACTGGTTTTTGTCGCCCGGGGAGCATTCCAATCAGAATGTGCCCCTTTCCATCAGCGGCGCTTGGAGCCAGCGCCGCAAAGCCACCCCTTGAACAGCGTGGCTCCATTAAGCCACTCCGCACTGCCTGGGGCTTTGCCCCATTGGCCCCGCCGTAGTTACGGCTCTGGATGGGGTAGCTGGTTTTGTAATAGTGTCTTTTGTGCAGATAAGTGGGCAAAGTTGGCAGTGTTGTTTATTGCAGGGATATGTTCTCGCTTTAATGATTCTGTTAGGTTTGTAGTTATTAGTACATATCTGTTTAAGGTTGGAGGGCTGTCTGTAAGTGAGGAGGGGTCTGTCTCCCAAGGCTTGAGAGAATGAGGGATCATCTGGTAGAATAGGCTGTAGATCCCTGAGGATGTATTGTAGAGGTCTGAGTTGGGGGTTGTAGGTGATGACTAGAGGTGTTCTGTTGTTTTCTTTCTTGGGCTTCTCCTGTAGTAGTTGACTCTGGGGTACCCATCTGGCTCTGTCAATCTGTTTCTTCACTTCTGCAGGTGAGTACTATAGTTTTAAGAATGCTTGATAGAGATCCTGAAGGTGTCTGTCTTTATCTGAGGGATCAGAGCAAATGTGGTTATATCTTAGGGCTTGGCTGTAGACAGTGGGTTGTGTGGTATGTTTAGGATGAAAACGCGATGGATGTAGGTAACTATACTGATCAGTAAGTGTTCTGTATAGAGTGGTGCTTATGTATCCATCCCTAATTTGTACTGCAGCTTACTTCTTCCTTGCAACTGATTCTGTATCCTAGGGCATCTCTTATCCTTTACACTTTTACACTTTTAGATCTTTCCACACACAAAACCCATCAGTCTCAGTTTATTGGGTTACATAGTTTTGTGCATTTATGTGATGCTGCATGCGACTTCCTCTGTTCTCTTCAAAGCTGATTAACGTGTCTATGAACTGCTGAACAGACATGTGATGAATGTACAAGTTCTTCTTCCTTGGGTTTTAACATCTCTGATGTGGTGGAAGGATCTGCAAAATATCTGTCAAGGTATGATGGTCACATCACTGTCCCCATAAAGACTCCTATAACAAATGTCTCTAGGCAAGGCTGGAAAGCACACTTGAAAGCCACATGGATGGTGGTTCCCAAATTGATCTCTGCTACACATAATTGTGTTAGAAGTCAGGATCATTAATTTGTCTTACAAAGCATTTTTACTTCTCATCAAGAGACCACCACCTGAATTCTGCAGACATGTGCAATACTATAGTGACATACTATGTAAACAAACAAGGAGGAAGACAACCATCCTTTCTTTGTCAAGACTATTTAGCTATGAATGGGGTGAGTTAAATATTGTCAGTTTGGGTATGTCTACACTATAAGCTTAAGTTGACTTAAGGAGGCTTAAGTCGACATAAGCAAAGCCCTGGCCACATTTGGAGTTCATTAAGTCGGCTTAAGGGCATCCTTAAGTTGACTTAATAACTCTCACTCTTTAAGTCAACTTAGACACTAAGTTGACTTTATTAAGTTGACTTAATGCAACATGGCCATCTAAGTCGACTTAAGAAGCCCTGTGTAATAACGTGTGCCTGCTTAAGTCAACTTAGTAAAGAATTCTTAATGGCTATTACATCTGCTAGGTGGGTGAAAAAGTCATGCGTTAATGGGGGAATGACTTGTTGCAAGAATAAGTGCTACTCTTTGGGAAAGTCTACACTGTCTGTTGTTTTCAACAGCAGTCTAAGGGAGATATTCAAGTTACTTAAAATAGCTTGCATATCTCCCATTGACTCCATTACATCCGGCACGTCCACTGCACTGGGTCGCGCTACTCTTGCTCCTGGGCTGATCTTCCGCAATCAACTGCCAGACCTGCTCAGCCAGTCTAGAAGATTGATCTGATGACACCAAATTTGCTGCCATCAGCAGAGGCAAGCCGTTGGACTTAAATCTTTTACTCAAACTAGTTTCAGACTTTCACTCGAACCAGTACCTAAATACATACACTTTCCAATGTTTTTCCTAGGTTCTCACTCATCTGCAGAAGCAAAACTCCATGCATACAATGTATTGAGAGCCCTTTCCTGTTACATCCATAGGTTAAAATCTTCTGCAAATCACCAAGACTCTAAGTTTTGGAGACTTGTCTAGAGTGCAGGATATTTTGACTCTGAGGCTCTCAGATTGACTATCAGACTTAATCAAAATCTCATGTGAATTAAGTAAATTAGCTTCTCCTTCTCAGACCAAACAGACTCCTAGAGCATAGGCAGCCTCCTTAACTTGTTTGAGGAGCATTTCTAGATCTGAAATCTGTAAGGCAGCTGCTTGGAGCTTGGTACATGCCTTTACCTATCATTATTCTCTTATGGTAGCATATAGATCTGACACCCAATTTGGCAGGATAGTCCCACCATCGTTATTAGATGACCTGTTTATTAACTTCTGTTCTGTTTGTATTTCCTGGCAGATGGCACAATGTTCATAGGTTCCAATGGCAAGCAGCACCCCTGCGATGTCTCCTCACTTTTTGGCGTTCAAAAAAAATAATATACAAAATGAGTTTTCCAGGTGAGATGACTTTAAGGGGACAGACTAAAAGGGCAAAAAAGTAATTCACATTGGTAGGACTTTTTGTATGAGGAATTTTAAAACACTTGGAATACATTTGTTTGTGAAATATTAGATGGCTAGTATAATTGTGCCCATGACATTACACTTTCTACACTGGCCATCCAACCTTTTGCAAACACATACATTCACATGTTTTAAAATGCCTCCTACAAGAAATGCTACCATAGTGAAGTACTTGGTGGTTTTTTGTTTTTTTTTCCTTTTAGAGCTTCCTTAAGGTTATCTCATCTGGCAAACTTGTTTTTTATATAATATTTTTTAAGTAAGTATCCTGACATACACCTCACAAGGGAGGCAACTGATAGCCAAATACCTAAAGTTGGATCCATATGGACAAATACTCCACGAAAGAACAGTTACTTTACACTATCAGTGAATCTGCAAGATATATTCTCCACACAGATCCCACAAGCCACCCTTCTTCCATCCTAATGCAAAGTGCATTAGTTTTGGGATTCTGTATTGAGGAAACTGCATGGCATTTGGGGCTGTCGTGTCCTTGAGAGGGGGAGGGATGTGCAAGGATATGTAATGTCCAATCTTATGCACAAGGAGTATATTCACACCTATTATAGGATCCACATGGAGAAAACATCTAGGAGAACAACACTAACTGTAAGGTAAGCGGCATTTCCATTCACTGACAAAACTGCAGGTCTGTCTAGGCATGTACACTAAATCTAACTTCACATTTAGTTTAAAATATATTTTCTTTCTTTGCCTAGGTTTTTGCGGTCTGCCAGAGATACTACTTTTATTGTAATTCTATTATTGTACTCCGGCCAAGGTGTTCTGGGATAAAATTTGTGTGGCTGGCACTGGCAAAAACTCAAGTGTTTAGAGATGCAAACCATTTCAGAAGTTAAGCCATTTATAGTGGTTGTGCTTATTGTTTTAGACATTAGAGAAGTTGGGATTCTCCTATACTTTAATAGTATTTATTGGTGAAAACATGATGACAGAGAAGGTTGAGAATATATTTCCCCTTTACTAACTGCCAGATTTTTACTCCTTTATAATTTGGTCAAAAATTTCGTTTGTTTTGTGATGCAGCATGTCAACTCTCAATTCCCCTGTTCTTCCTCCTCCCGCCTCCTTTTTTGTGGAGGGAGGGAGAATGATAAATGAAGTGTATGGGAGTGGTTATCTGGGACTGAATATGTTTTTATACACAACATATCCCTTGCCTATCCACAACTAAATCTTCAGAACTTCTTACAGATGCAGAACACAAATCTCATCTGATTCTGCTTGTTCTCTATTCTAATGATTTTCAGTATTATGCCATTTGTTCTTGCTCCAAAGAACTATGTAAATAGTGAATATAATTAGACCCAACATGAAGTACTGGAAGACATTGTTTGCTACTTTTTTCATATCTATTTGTTTCCATTTACTACTTGTCTCTCTTCTTCTACTCAGCTAGCTTTCTATCCATAGTGTTTAGAGAGAATACACCAGTTGCCCGTAATACAAAAAGTTAGTCTTAAGTTGATTTATTATGGATACTTTTAGGACATGAAAATGCTGTTTTAAGTGAACATTTATTTCCTTACTTTCCCCAGTAACAGCAATGAACTGTACTGCTACATATTTTGTTCCTGTGACTAGATGGCAACATTCCATGAGTTAAACCTGAGGTATATCATTAACTAAGTTGAACCCATAGCACAGTTCCTGTCAAATTTTCTCTTCTTTTCTAATCAGTCTTCTGGCAGATACCTGAGTATAATAACATTGGTTACTGATAACATAAAAGCTGAGTCTGAATATTTGTTTCATGACAGTATAGCAAATCATAAATCATGATTTCAGTTAAATAATCTCACAGAGTTCTGCTGAGTACTTTTTATAAATAGAAAGTTATCAGAAGACTGTTGTTGAGAACTTTACTATGTCATCCATCACCAATACATTCTGGCCCAGTTAAAAGTTCTGAGGATTTGCAGTTTGGGTTTTAATTAGTATGTGGATTGCAACAATGTTGAACTATACTGATACCATGCATGGTTCAGATTGATTTTACACTACATAAGTAAACAGACACCTGAAGACTATATTATTGTCTATATTATTTTTAGATTATGGGAGAGCCATTGTGGCTGGTCTGTGTGTTTAACAAGCACACGTTTGAAAAGTGTTATGCTTCCATAGACTGTAATAGTCATCTTTTAAGTTCTACAGAGCTAGACGTGTTCTCATGCTTACTAAACACATTATTTTCTAAGGTCAGGGAGTGAGACCAAAATGTTCAGTGAAAAGGCTCCAATATTCCACTACCAGTCCTTAAACCAGGAAATGTTCCCAATTTTTAGCTTGACCTCACAGTTACAGTAGAACCTCAGAGTTACAGACACCATGATCATGAACTGAGCAATCAACCACAGACTTCATTTGGAACTAGAAATATATAATCAAGCAGCAATAGCATTACTACCGCCACCCACCCCCACACAAATGCAGTAAGTACTGTGTTAAACTACTAAACCAAAAAAAAAAAAAAAAAAAAGGAAGCTTTAAATTGTTTCTGTGATCGTTTCATTTTTATCAGAATGGTTAAAAACAGCTTTTTTCTTCTGCATCGTAAAGTTTCAAAGCGGCATTAGGTCTATGTTAATCTGTAAACTTTTGAAAGAACAGCCATTACATTTTGTTCAGAGTTAGGGTGGTTGTAACTCTGAGGGTCTACTGTATTTTCTTAGATAAACCAGTGGTCTTTTTTGCTCGGGACCCAATTGAAAAAAGATATTTATGCTCATGACCCAACATGACATCTTTCAGCAGTGCATTCCAGTCTTGCGGGGCTGCCGGGACCTAGTACCTGAGGGTGTGTGACCCAGTACTGGTCCTGACCCATACTTTGAAAACCACTGAGATAAACAACTCTACATAGAAAACAAGTCAATGTTTATGTTTCTCACTTGACCAGACTCTTCAGAATGGGAAGAATTGACAATGAGCTGCAATGCAGAGGCCAGATCTGCATAACGAACTTACTTTCATATAACTATGTTGCTCAGGCGGTAATAACACACAGCTCTCAATGATGCAGTTATACTAATATAATCCCTGGGGTAGACAGCACTCTTGTCAATGGAAGGGCTTCACCTATTGACATAGCTACTGCCTCTCAGGGAGTTGGATTAATGCTACTGAGAGAAGGTCTCCTATCAGTGTAGTAACATCTTCACTGCAGTGTTTTAAGTGTAGACCTATCCAGAGGCTGTCATATAAAATCTGGCTTGATGGAATTGGTCCAATACATATGCAAAGGAGTGAGAAAAAAAACAGGTTTCTTTTTCTCAAGATTAATTAGGTTGTTATAGCTAGGAATTGTCTTTTGAAGAACTGGGCATGAATCCATGCATATTTGCCCATTTTTTTCCTGCACTTATTACTGAAGCAGTCACTATCAGTCACCATCCTAGATAAGGCTGCATAATCATTTCCTTTATAACCTGTTTTCATGTACTTTTAACTGTTTGCGATTTCTCTTTTTGGGGATGGATTTTTCTAAACTTCTTCTCCACTTAAAAGTTATTTTGTTACCCTTGAAAGCTTGAGATAAATTATATCAATCATTTGAGTTCTGAAAATAAAAAAATAATTTGTTTCTGTTATCAGGTTGCTCTTGTGCTTTGCCACGTGGAGATAAAATAACTACTTTGAGTAATTATGTATTATCTGCAAATTTTTCCAAGTCACTGTTTACCCCCTTTTCTAGATTATTTATGAATATGTTGAACAACACAGATCTCAGCCCAGATCTCAGTACAGATCCTTGGGGGATCCCACTATTTATGTGTCCCCATTTTGAAAACTGATACTTTATTCATACCCTTTGTTTCCTGCCTTTTAACCAGTTGCTAATCCATGAGGGGGTGCTTCCACTTACCAGTGGTTGCATACTTAGAACTGTTGGTCAGGGAATTTGTCAAAAGTTTTCTGAAAGTCCAAGTATACGATACAGATTGAAACACCCTTGTTCACAAGTTTAAAATTCTTCTCTATAAATTCTAATAGCTTAGTGAAGCATGATTCCTTTCTACAAAAGCTGTGTTGCCTCTTCCTCAACTTCCTCTTCCTTTTGTTTATTGATGTGTCTGATATTTTTGTCCGTTGCTATAGTTTTAGCCAGTCGACCTGATATTGAAGTTAGGCTTACTGCTCTGTAATTTTTCAGGGTCACCTCTAGAGCCTTTTTAAAAAATGTCAGCATTACATTACTGACTCTCCAGTCATCCAGTGCAGAGAGCTGGTTTAAGGCTTAAATTACACACAAATGATAGTTCTGCACTTTCATATTTGAGTTCTTTCAGAACTCTTGATTGATCCCACTGACTATGTTTATTGTATCAGTTTGTCCCAAATCCTCCTCTGTTAACATCTCAGTCTGGGATAGTTCTGAGATTTGTCCCCTAATAAAAATGGCTCAGGTGAACAGATCTCCCCGCATCATCTCCAATGAAAAGTGATGCAAAGAATTAATTTTCCTTCTCTGCAATGGCTCTTGAGTACTCTTTTAGGACCTTGATCATTCAGTAGCCCTGCTGACCATTTGTCAGTCTTCCTGATTCCAATGTAGTTAAATTTTTGGTTGATAGGTTTTGTATTTTTATCTAATTGCTCTTCAGATTCGTTCTTGGTCTTCTTATACTTTTACACTTGACTTTCCAGAGTTTATGGATGTAAGGCAGGCTTAGAAGCTGTGCCTAACAGCTGCTGAAGTGGAGCAACTGATCTGCATGGGCCCTGTATTAGCATGGAATTTGCATACTGGGTGTGGGGCATAGTAGGTAATGGTATTTGGAGTTAATCTACTCACAAAGCTGTCAATATCTGTAATTCTACTGAAGGGAAATACAAAATATTGTCTTTTTGTAAATTGCTACTCTCTTTTTCAAATCTGTCTGGATTAGTTAAAGTGTAAAAACTACCATTAGTTAAAAAGAGGCTTGAAAAAAAGGCAACTGCATATTTCAGCCTGAAAAAGAGAAGAAAGGGGTGGGGTTTCACATTAGCCCCTTTTGGAGCAAACTGCTGGAGGCATTCTTATCTCACCTCAGTCTTTCTGTCAAATGATAGTTCTAGCTAAGGCTTATCTGAGGTCCTTTGTTATGTTAAGGACAGCAGGTGTTTGTATGCTACTTGATGTTTAAGAGCTGCTGTGTAGGAGAAAGGCAGACACTGAGCTAAGAAAGAACTCCCCCTCTTGGAGCTGAAATTACTGAAGAGGAGCAGCAGCAGCTGGAGAGAGTGGCTGAAGCCGGCAGACAGTGGATGGTGAGAGTGGCCAGCGATAAGCTGGGCAGCATGAGTGACCTGAGAGAGGAGCCGGTGGACAGTGAGCAGAGCCAGTGGATGGTGAGAGTGGTCAGCTAGGCAGCATGAGTGAACGGAGGGTGGAGCCAGGGGGCGGAGCCAAGGAACAGTTCTATAGGATGTAGTGAGTGACCAGTAGATGGCGTCAGCAGACAGCTGGCATGAAAGACACTCCCTACATACCCTAGGGTTTGCTGGGAGGCTAGTTAGTACTGATTCCACAGATCAGTGCTGGTTTTGCCATTAAGTCTTGTACGTTTTGTTATGCAGGGTGGGTTGCTGGGAACTTTGCTCTGTACTGACTAGGTAGATCAGAGCTGATTTCTGTTATTTGGCCTTTTACACTCTGTTTTGCCACTATTAAAAGTTCTGTTTACTACACTCAGTCTTGTGCATGCGAATGGGGAAGCCTTACCCCTTTGGGGTGCCCAGGAAACAGTGCAGGATTCCTCAGAAATCTGGGTGGGGGCTTGAGCCGGTTGGTGGTGCTACATTATTGGGAAACCCCTATGTATAGAACCCAGCCTTTGTCTTGCCAGCCTGCCCTGGCAGAAGGGTTACATGTCTTTTTCTATTTTTGTCATTAGGATTTGACTTCTAATTTTTAAAATATTTCTTTCTGTTCCTTCTAATGTCCTGTTTTGCTCCACTGTTTAGCCATGGTGGAATGCTTTTTGGTACTCTTACTTTTTTTTATTTACATGTATTTATTTGAGATATATATTTAGTTGGAGCCTTTATTATGGTCTTTTGAAAAACTTTCCATGCAGACTTGTAATTTTGTGAATTTTCCTTTTAGTATCTATTTGACTAGCTTCTTGATTTCTGTGTGGCCCCTTATTTTAAAATTAAATGTTACTATGGGTGGGTGTCTTTGGCATTTTTCATCCTACAAGGTTATTATATTTAATTACATTATGGTTGGTGTTACTCAGTAACTCAGCTGTATTTACGTTCTTGGACAAGACCCTGTACTCCATTTAGGACTAAATCTGGAATTGCCTCTCTCCCCTTGCAGATTCCAGGGTGAGCTGCTCCAAGAAGCAGTCATTTTTGTCTAGAAATTTTCTCTTTGCATCCCTCTTGAGGTAACATGGAATTCATCAGTTAGTACAAGAGTAGTCAAAATCCCCCATTGTTATTGCATTTTCTATCTTTGCAGCCTCTCTGATCTCCCTAAGCATTTCATAGTCACCATCACCATCCTGATCAGTTGGCAGTGTTCCCAGAGAATTTTTAGGTATAGATCCCAAAATCCAATCATGTGGGTGGTCTGCTCAAAAGGAGTTTCAAGAAAAAACAACTTGCCTTCACTTGAACAGATACAGCTTTCTGATTAAGATAGGAAATGCGAGCTGTAATACAGTACTTCAAAAACAGCTATTGATTTAGAAGTGGTTACATTAAAAACAGAGATAGATAGGCTATAACATAATTAATACTATAATATATATTAATATTCTTAATGATAGTTACCAAACAATATACTATTCTATACTAAAGTATTTAACTATCTATCATCCAGCAGGCATTAGCTAGGTGGTTGCTAGATGGGAGGAAAGGAAGAGTTTCATTTTGACCACAGGCCTTCTACCTTTTTTTTTTTTTCAGGCACCTGCCTATATTTTTTGGCTGGAACTTACAAAATTTTCTTAAATCCCATTGTTCATCCAATGGCTCCTTCTGTTCTCTCAGCTCTGATGCTGGTGTTAGTTGTTGCCATTGCTTCTAACCCTTGCTTCTTTCTTCTTCTTGTGGTTCCTTTTCCTTCCTTCTAGTGTCATTTTTCTTTACTCTCTCTTCATCCTCTGCTCTCAACTGCCATTGTTAACTGCCACTTCTAGGTTTTTTCCATAATTAGTCTTTTACCTAGGAACTTCTACTCTAAAACTAGTTACAGTTTTAAAGATCACCAAGTGTTCTGATAACTGACCTCACTCTTTAATTATTCAAATAATCAAACTATTATTTCCCAAAATTCAGACTGCTTCTGAGGCTTCTCCTCAAGCATTTCCCCCATCATTCTTTTGGTAGGTTTGGCAACTCAGACAAAATGTCTTGCTACCATAGGTAATACATTTCTACTACTATTTGTATTTAAGCATGGCATTTCTATTTATTGTGCTAGAGACAGTGTTTAATTCACTTAAGATTTTTACTCTATTTGACTCTGTGCTTTCATTCATAGTGCCACTTCCCCACCAGTGCAACCTACTTTCTCATTCCTATGTATTTTGTACCCTAGTTTTACTGTGTCCACTGATTTTCCTTATTACCTGATGCCACTTATATCTTTATCCTCAGTTAACCAGCAGACCTGCTAGTTCATTAAGCTTTATAGACAGACTTCTAGCATTTATATACAAGTACTTGTACAATTTGTAACTATTCAATTGCTTGCCTTCATTTGTTTTATTTACATTTGATTGTATTTTCCCAGCTTTTTTCCTACCCTCTTTACCATGATATAGAGTGCCTTCTTTAATAAATTCATCCTTTAGATATGTCTTTGCCCAGAGTCTGTACTGTGCCACACCTTTCAACTATCCCCCTCACCCTTTAGTTTAAAAAGTCTTCTATGACCTCTTTAATTTTACATGCCAGTAAGCTGGTTCCACTGTGGTTTAGGTGGTGCCCATCCGTCCTGTACAGGCTACTCCTTACCCCCAAAATTCCCCTTTCTCTAAATAAACCTAAAACCCTCCTGCTCATAGTGTCATCTCATTGCATTGAGACCCCACAGCTCTATCTTTTTTGGTCCTGCATGTGGCACTGAAAGCAGTTCTGAGAATGCTATCATGGAGGTCCTGGACTATAATCTCTTACCTAGTAGTCTACCTTTGGTCACCAGGACCTTTTGCCTATCTTTTCTTCTGTCACTGGTATATACATCTGTCTAGACACTTTGTGAGCTCTGCAACCTTTGCATTCACTAAGCAATTTATCATATGGTTTTTTCTACATCATCACAAACCAAATTAGCTACACTTCTAACAATCAAATCTCATGTTACTACTACCTGTAACTATTCTCAACACTGTTGAACCCCAGGTTCGCGATGTGACTGGGATGGACCAGCGACACCCACCAATGAGACAGACACCAGTTCAAGTAAACAAAAAAAAACTACTTTTATAGTGACACCTTAAACACCTTTAACCACTTAACAGTGTAAAACAAGGAGATCTATACAAAAACACTTGTAATCAACTAACAATATGAAGCAAAAATCTATATAGGACACTTATAACCAACTAATAGCATAAAGCAAAATCTAAATGAACACTTATAACTAAATGACAATATAAAGCTAAAAACCTATGCAAAGCACTTATAACCAAGTAACAGTGTGGAGCAAGAGTCTATATAAAGCACCTGTAAAACAGCTCCAGCCAAACAACAGGATAAAGCATGTAAGTCTATGCAAAACACTTACAACCTACCAAAGTACTTATAGTTAAATAACAGTATGGATTAATGACCTACAAGAGGGTGGCCATAATAAGTCAAGGACTTTTCTGGCCTTTTACTGCCTCAACATCGGTATAGGCACTGACCAGCCCACCCGACGCATATTTACCAATGGCTGGAAGCCATTCCTCCTTGCTAGCCAAGAAGGGTGGGTGGCAGAATAAAAAAAAAGTCAGGTGAGAGAAAATAAACCCCCACACTCCCCCCGTGTACACTGGGGAAGTTTGGGGCCAGCAGTTTAGAGCAGAAGCAGAGTAATGAACAATTATATAGTAAGAAGGATGCAAAATACAAATTAACAAAACACCTGGCAAATTAACAACACAAAACTATGCTAGACCTTAAACAGCTATACCATAAAAAGATTATGCAGGATACAGAGAAAATAATAACAACTACACAAAACTCAGGTGAAGAAGCTACAATCACAGACTATATATAAATGGTACCAAGTAGAATGATTAAGAGAAGGTAGGAGGCCTATATCGATTTATAGTACCTGTCCCAGGACCGCAGTAGAACCCAAAGCGAGGAGGCAGACCAGCTGCAGCATCTCAGCACTTAATCGTTCAGCCGGCAATCCGTGTACACCCCAAAAAAAAAGAAGAGGGTCTCAGGGGTGGGTACTCCCTGTCTCAGTCGGGGGATCAGTCCGACCGGGTCGCGACGTGCCCTTTAGCATCCGAGGGTGGGAGAACAACAAGCTAGCTGAGACAGGGGGTTTTAATAGAATTTTGCCCAGCCAGAGTAAAAATAGCCAATTAGGAGAAGGATCCTGGTCAGGACCAATGATAAAACTGGGACCCCAGACAATGACCCCTCCTTCGTGGTGACGGGGGTGCCGAGAAACTGTTCAGGGGGGATAGGAACTCACCCCCCCTCCTTGTTGACACAAAGCTAGGGAGGAAGAAACTCATACAGGAGATTGAGAGCCATCAGGGGAGACTGATACTTAACACTTTGTTCTTTCCCCTTGTGCTGGATGGCCCGGAGATGGAGGCCCATCAGGGAGCATAATCCAGGGGGCTACGTGTGGGGTGGGGTGGCCATCATGGCTGCCACCTCCGCTGACAAACACAACAAATTAGATGATCTTGGAGCGCTTAGTCTAGAGGGAGGAGATAGCCAGCACAACTATTAGAGTCCACTTAATGGTATGGATCCAGTATTAGTCAGAGAGCATGATCCCTAGTGGATTGGAGCATGATTTCTCCTTCTGTTGTCTTTTTGTGATGTCACAGAACTTTTGTGACTTCTGTGATGCAAAGCAGTGAGGCCCAAGGATGTGAGACCCTCTTCCCACCAGCTCAGCACTTTGTTCAGCCGGTTTTGAAAGGAGGAGGGTTTTTGGTGTGCCCTGCACGAGTGCTTGCTTACTTTGTCCAGTGTCACACGGGCCACTTCTCTTCAAGGAGGATGTCTGGCGAGCAAGCTTTCCTGAAACTGCCCCCTCTAGGAAAGTGTCAGAAAGTGAACTCCTCTAACAAGGAGGATGACATCTACAAAATGTTTATAAAACTGTCCAGACTTCACTGCAAACTGCGGGATCCACTGAAGGAGCTGCTTCATCAGTGCGCTTGTGAGGAGGAAGGGGAATGTACGTGTACATAATCCAGACCTATGGCGTATGTGGGGGAAGGCATGTCTCAAAACTTCAGGTCGTCCAGTGTTGCCACATCATCACATGCTCATTCACCAGTATGTAGTGTAGTGGATTATATTCTGAGAATGATGAGACAGCATGCACTGACCTCCATGCTGAGTCTTTATTGAAGAGAAACTGAAACCAAACAAGCAGGTTTTCCTAACACTAAAACAACCCTCCCATCTATCACTATGGCAATCTGCTGGGAAAGCCCCATGGGGAAGGCCCTGCAGTGGCTGTAGTGTTAGGTAGGGAGCAGGGCTGGGGTGGGGTATGGGGCTTGGGGCAGAGAAGGGGCAGGGCTGGGGAGTGATAGGGTGGTGCATGGGGAGGCGCCAAGGGCAGGGCGTGGGCCAGCCCAGGAGCTGCCTTCCTCAGGGGAAGCTCTATTGACCTCCCATGCTTGCTTCTGAGGGAAGGATGTTAGTTGCCAAGAGCACAAGAATAACAGAACTTTAAATGTATGAAATGGAGAAGAGATTGCAGGTGCCTTCCTCTTCACTGACAAACCATGGCCTTTGGTCATGACTAGTTTAATCATGTGACACCACTTGGTTCAATGTGGAGCACTGTATGCTCAGACTGGTCTTTTCCACAGGCCATCCCTCTGTGTTATCATGATGGTGGCTGTAGCTGCATTTGGGATTTGGCTTGACAACACGTTGGCTGTTTCTGGTGTGCTGCTGCTGCTAGGAGACAGTCAACCAGATATTGTTACAAGTCAGAACAGACGAGATTTGGGACTTGGGTGACTAGAAAGGGTGGTTATTGTGCTTCAGAATCCATGCCTGGTGTTCTAGAAGATGAAGAGTTACCTAATTCATTAGGAGTTCATTTGGCAGCTGTTTCTGCCTACCATTCTTAGTTTTGTGGGAGATCACTGTTTATACAGAATACCATTAAGAAATTTACAAAGGGCTTATCTATTGTGTATCCTTTTTTGAGACATACTGTCCTCCTTGGAGATGCTAATTTTGTTCTAGCCATGTTGATAAAAACACACTTTGAACCTTTGGCTGAGCTTACTTTATATTGTTTATCTATTAAAATGCTTTTGTTGCTATAATATCTGCCAGAAGGATCAGTGAGCTAAAAGCTCACTGATTCATCATTTATTTCATAAAGATAATGTGGTTCTTCAGCCTGATCCCCACTTTTTGCAAAAGGTAATTTCAGATTTTCATGTCAATTGGTTTTGCTGGTTTTTCACACAAGTGCCATTCTAATAAAGCTGAATTGGCTTTACATAATTTGAACAAAAGGAAAGCCTTGCTTTTTGTCTAGAAGTATTCATGTATCATCCAGATTATTTGTTATGCTAAAAATCTCATGGGCTTTATGGTTTCTTCCCAGACTGTGTCTAGGTAGATTAAGCTATTTATTGTTGAATGTTATTCTGGCAGATACATCCTATACCTGCAATAATACATCCACATTCCCATAGAGCTGGGGCAACCTCTTTTGTTTTCATTAAACAAGTTTCTGCAGTGGAGATTTGTAGAGCTGCTACCTCGAGGTCTGTTCACTTTTCACTAATTATTATGCTTTGGAGTTGACCTCGATGGCAAAGCAATGCTGCAATCTCTATTCTGTTAGGACTCCGTGCTTACCTCCCTGTTATTTTCAGCACTGTTTACAAGTCTATTCCTTAAGTGGGAATATGCAGAGCCACATACAAAGAAAAAGTGGTTACTTACTTGTAACTGGAGTTCTTCAAAATGGCTGTGCATGTTCACATTTCCCACATATCTTCCACTCTGTGTCAGAGTTGTAGTCACTTCCTGTTTTCTAGCATCGTAGTGGAAGGAACTGAGGTGGGTAAAGGGCACTGCCTATATAGCCTTGCTCTCAGGAACTTGGAAAACACTGAGGGCAGAGGCTGGGGGTGCAAAAGAATGTCAACCAACACGGCTGGGAGAAAGTTCTACCGAAAGGTACCACAAGACAGCACAGTTATCCATAAGTATGAATATGCAGAGCCATTTTGAAGAACTGCAGTTTCTAATACGAAAGCTTCATTTATTCCTTAAATGCTTGCAATAGGGCAAGCTTCTTTTTGTAATGAATATTTGCATGTGTTTAGAATCCACATGTAAGCCGTGAATGTAATAATTTCCTGATATCTTTGACATGAAAAAGTGAGATGATTTATGTACCAGGAGGAAATTAAATGAACTTGCCTATAACCAGTTACTACTGTAAAAAGCTATTTGAATATCAGCATATTTGTATTAACTGGAGAATTAGAAATCTGGTAGTGCTTAAGCAACCTTCTTGCTAAATTCAGGAAGACAAGAACAACTTTTCAAAAATTGTTAAGAAGAAAAGACGGTGCCTTCTTTGGCAATTTTAGTTTAAGCTGTCTAAGAATCGTTTAGGTTTAAAACCACTTTTTTAGGAAAGGTGCATTTTGACCCATTTCAAACAGAATTTAAAGTCTGGATGAAACCAAGGGGATAGCTCAAAAATGAACTGAATAAAAAGTTAACACTCCAATTTAAGCATGTAATTTCTTGCCACAAAGACAAACGAATAAGACTACATAAACTTTAATTGCAAACCTGCTATATATGCATTAGAAGATTGTATATTAAATGAGCTGCAGATACTATCAAACAAAGTCATCTCATAAAGATGTTGAGCCTATGAGGCTGATGCACCTTTTTCAGGGATTTGGCTGAATTTAGGTGTTTTCTACCTTCAGCCAAAAAAGAAGATTATTAATCCTTATGAATTGAACATCCCATGCTCTTTATCATTGAGCTAGGCCTGTTCATTTAATGTCATCACACCTGCAAGCCAGCAACTCAACAAGTAAGCAAATAGCAACAGCAAGACAGTTGTCACAAAGCAGCCATAGCAGTACATCAAGAAACACCAACCCTCTGGCCTTCCTCTGGAATAGATACAAACCTATTTAACATTCCCATAACTTCCACTTGTAGCTGGACTTTTACATGCTGGTGTGAGTGGTAAACTATTCATTCTGAACCCTTCTCTCAGAAGTCATGACTAAGTAAACGATGTTTTTGCATTTCTGTTAATTGACTAGTTTGGAAACTTGAGACATTCTATTTTGAGATTAGTAGTGGCATGTAAAGATGTTTAGCCACTTGCACCTAATACAAGATGAACAGAGATTCCTAATTTTTTTGCAATGCAAGACCATAACTCCAAAAGTATAATGTAAAATAATTATGAAGCAGAGTAACATTGTCACAGAAATCTTGGTGAGAAAGAAATCTCAAATAGATGTGCATCAAATAGTTTATTCTACGTCTTAAATTGTTAGCGAAATAGACAAGCATAAAGGAATATTGGTGAAACTAACGCCTCTGTCAGTAGCCTGCCCAGCATTTAGGCACAACTTAAGCTGTAGGCTGAGTGAGATTTAAGTGGTGCAACACTCTTGTGTTTCATGGGGGTGAATTTCCCTGTATATGAATTAGAAAATCAGAAATCTCTATAGCCCTTCCTCCAAAAATGGTCTACTGAAGAACAAATAACTAGTTCTAAGGGTGGAAGGCAGAGACTTAATTACAGAATAGAAGCAATTCTTTGGGCCTTGACATATGACTTTATTCCCCTTTTTATGATAATCTTTAAATGACTAGTGTAGCCACATTTTTTTCATATCTGTCTTAGAGACTGAATCTAAGAAAAGACCAGGTTCACTGTCTCTTGGCAGCTGTAACCTAAAACAGTGTGTCTGCATTTTAATATAATTCTGAATCAATGCCAGGGAGTGCTTTAATGCTACTTTGCAAAAGATTAAAAGAGAATGTCTGAAGGGGATAATATAAGCAAGGGAGGATTATATTTTAATTAAATTAATCCTGCCTATAAAAGGAGTGTCCATCTGGACAAATCCAATTTAACTTTGATGAGCAGCACCATTAAACTTGACATTCAAATCCATAAAACACTTGTGAGATTGTGTGTAAGGAAAGGACCAGTGAACCAAAGACTTTGGAGGCTGCAACTGACACAATGCCTCTGATTTGCTAAAAGAGCTCTTAACTGCAGAGATCATTGCCAGAAATTTAAAATGACTTTCAGGAGGCAGGCAGGGTGGGGAAATGTGAATGGGGAGAATGGATGGACACCCTTATCAAGTACACCCAACAAAGGGGAAGGGGGATCTATTAATGTCAAAAAGCAAAAGTTACTACAGCACTGATTGAAGTGACTAAAAAAAAGTCAGATCTTATTCCTGAATGGGCAATTCTAGAACATTATCTCAGGGCTTCAGAGTCAATATAGGGAAACAGTTTTGATTTTTAAAGTAGATCAAAACTCCAAGTATAAGGAAATTTTGCTTTTTCTGAAGGAAGGAAAACAGATGCTTGTGCTCAAGATACCCATAGAATATATGCACAGAAGGAATGTATGCCTCTGAAGTCTGCAGAGTTTCTGATCGAATGATTATATGATTGTTTGTTGTAGGTAATGGAGAGTTCAGTATGTTCTTCTCTTCCTCAGACATGGAAATCAGGAAAATGCTTCATTTCCTCAATCAGTAGTTGACATGGGTCTGAACAGGATCACAAAATTTAAATATCCCATTATCTCTGGGCTGAGGTCTGAAACCTACCTAGCTTCAGCCATATTCAGCTTCAAGAACTTGAATGTTAATGGTGTGAAATAAAGTTTGAGAAAAATAACATGGGCATTCAGATAATAACTGCAGCCCTTATTAAGAGCACATGTTATACGATAAAATACATTTATGGCAAGACTTTCAAGCATGCTGAGCTCTCACAGTATGTGAAACTTCAGTGGGAATTGTGGATGCTCAACACCTCCAGAAATCAAGTTCTTACTATATAGACCACTTTTCATTCACAGGGATCCAGAATCACAAATTAGGACCTGATTCTGCAAGCTGCTCAGCTCTGGTAAATGTTTATGCATGGATGGAATCATACTGAAGTGAGTGGGGCTCTAAAACAGGTAGAGAGATCCCAACCTGTATAGATCAGCTTGTAGGCTCAGGGCTATGTATAAAGATCACTTCAGTTACTACAGTGCAGCCACCTCTAGAGTAGCATACAGCAACTGTTTAAGAGAGTATTGCAAAATGCTTCTGTATTCTGTTCCCTCCATCACAGATAAAAAGCAATTTCCCCTTTATTAAAGCATGTTTATTTTTGGTGGGTTTTTAAAAAACTTTTAAAGCTTTAACTGTTATCCTACTGACATTATTAAATAGTGTGATTAAACCAGAAATATTGCATGTAGATAACTGAATGATTCTCCTGATTTTCCCCTTTTGCTGTATTGCTAACCTTAAGGATTCAAAATCCAAGAGTCAACACCCTCAAAAAGTCATGACATTTTTAAAAAAATAATACATTTTGGGATCTTTGTATTTGCATTCAAAGATAACTTCTTATATTATGTAATGCCATGACTTCAGAACCTCCAGCTGTAAAAAGCAAAACAACAGATTTCATGAGACTCACAATAAAAATCACAAAAACAAGAGTCCTGTGGCACCTTAAAGACTAACAGATTTCTTCAGGCATAAGCTTCTGTGGGCTCCAATCCACTTTGTCAGGTGCAGACCAACATGGCTAACTCTCTGGAAATAAAATCAAAGTGGCAACACTGCTCAACATGCCATCTTCTGTATAAAATAGAAGAATAAGTTTCCAACTATTTTCAGTTATAAAAGATTCAAAGATGGCAGTTTTTATGACAAGGGCATCAGTCTTGGATAGATTTAAGAACTCTGCCAACACAGCCATTCAATATAACGAAGCAGACTTTGTGCTGCAATAGATTTTCTTAACTATACATGTGAAGGCTGAGATTTTCAGAAAGGACTAGTGATTTTTGGTCCCTAATTTGTGACACTTTAAGAGGTCTTGATTTCCAGCAGACTGGTGCACAGTGCTTTCTGAAAACTTGGCTCTTTAGTGTCACAAACTAGGCACCTAAATATTGAAGCAGCCAAAATCGCTATGGATGTCAAAAAAATCTTGTCCAAGAGAATTGAAGATTAATCATATATTTTTCATCTCTTTCTCACTTGAGTTCAGGTTTCCATGGCTTCAGCTTTGAAAATCTTTTAACTGATAAGAAGCAACCCCATAAGCTTTATCTTTCACCAGCACCAGACCACGTACCACTCTGGAAAAGAAATATTTCCAACCGGCTTGCTGAGGAACACAGGCAATTCAGGTTGAACACAAAGGACACTCCAATTTCAACAATAATTGTAAGGTAACATTTATCAATCTCAGGGTACAGTTTATAGATCGATCACTTTACAAGTGTGATTATATGCAGGGACATAGCTAGGAGAGCTTTTTTTTAGGTGTTTTGGGCCAAATTTTACTCTCATTTATACTAGAGTAAAACAGAAATAAGTCAGTGGAATTACTCCAGTTTTATACTAACAAAATCTGGCCGCACTGTAGCAGTTTTCTGGGGTAGTATTGTGTAGGTATCCTCAGCTATTCCCCTGCGCTCCAAGGCAGTTCAAGTGTTTGATCTCCTGCTTTTCACAAAATCCTTTAAAATCTTATGATCCTTGAAGAAGTTAACGGAATCAGAATTGTAATGAGTCAGGACTCCAGAAGCCAACAGATTTTCTGGGGCATATAGTGCTACAGGTGGTTCCCTGTTCTTCCTCATGGAGAATTTGGAGACACTGCACATAACTGGTTTTATAATAGCAAAGCTCTCCAATGGATACAATATATAATTAGTTGTATGTTGTGCTTATTTGCAAAAAAGTAACAGCTCTAACTGTGTCTGGCTCTACCAATCAATTTACTTTCCCTACAGAGACTCTTGCTAGGCTGGTGATGAATTTGGCTCTGGATTACTCAGCTAAAGGAGGACAAAACAAAAAAAAAGAAAGGGCACTCTTTTTCCACTTCAGTTCTGCTTAACTGAGTCTTTTCTATCACAATCACATATTAATTTAATATGTATTAGCCATTATGACTTCATACATGTGGTTAAGATTCTGACATAGGAAAATCTGCAGTTGCTGGTCAAAGAGACTAAGGCTAAGTCTACACTGATGGCAGCAAGTTTGCCAACCATCGGTTCTATCTTCTGGGTTTGACTGAGTGGTCAGTGAAGATCCATTCAATTGATCTGGAGTTTGATTTAATAGTCAGTCAAGATCCACTCAAATTGATCTGGAGGTAAGTGTAGTAACTCCAGTCCTGGAAGAAGAGTAGCTCTGAGTCAAAGGGACAGTGTTTCTCTTTGACTCAGCAAAGTGGAGACATGGAGGTTAAGTGAGTGTTAGAGTTAAAGGGGAATAGGCAAGCAATGTAAAATAACTTGCATACCTTCCTTCAAGTGTAGACAAGGCCAGAGTACATCGTTTATTATTTTTAAGTACTTTTAATTTTACTTATGCATCAACGCAACTTTCATGTCTGTTGAATTCTCATCTGTAATTAGTTTTTTGGTTAATTTGGGTTTTTTTTTAAATCAAAATTTATGATAAATTAGCAGGACCTCTCCAGTTCACTCCCTGCTCCCTATTTTTCTACATATTTCAGTACCACTAAAATGGACCAAATTCATCCCTAATGTAATTCCATTGACTTCAGTGGAAATACTTCAGCAATGACTTTGTAGAGGCAGGAAATTAATTAAAGGCCAGTGATCCGATGTTTTTCTTATGAAATAGAGGGGGAAATGCACAAGAATTTAGAGCAGGTATGTTAGCCTACATTTTGTTGGCATGTCACAACCTTTTAATTAAAAACTCATTGCTGTTTTCTAAAACCAGCGTAGCAAGATTTATTTTTCAATTACCTCTGTTGCTGAAACCTTTGACAATTAAAATATAATTTACTTTTCACCTTAATGCCATTTACTTTTTGCATTTTGTTCTTCTTGTGTGCTAAAACTACAAAGCAGTTGCTTTGACTTTCATGAGGCAGCTCAATGCCTTTGTATACGGATTCAACCCTGTCAAGAAACTGATTTGGTCTAAACACACTGGATAAAATCATGTTCTCACTCAAGCTGATGGTAAACCTCCCAGTGTCTCGAGGTAAGTTAATGGATGAAATTCTGGTCCCATTTTTTAATCACTGACATTTCCTACTGAAGTTCGGATTTATAACGTCCTTTACAGAGCAACTAAATGTTGAGCCTAAATTAAGTGCTTTTTGCCCTCTATGAAATGTGGCCTTTTAAGATAAAGAATTAAGAAATCAAAGACCAGACATTTTTATAATTATATCTTTCCTGAGCACCCTTAAGTTGAATGAGCTTTTTGGGGCCTGCAGTTGACAAAAAGTTATTCACATGTAGCATTGCTATCAGCTATTGATAAGAGAAGAGTTAAGGAGCTTGTCCTAGCTTGGCTAATCAAAATGAGGCATGTGGTCAACTATACACTGGTTTCATCTAAACTGTGGGTTCAGCAGTTGCCATCTTGGTCACAAATAGGCATGGAAACATTGGCCATAGTCACATGCTGAGATCTGCCAGAGCAGCAATTTGCAATGCAGAGTATGCTGCCCTGATAACCCAAAGATATGCAACTACTTTTTCTAATCTCTTTTGACAATATTAGATTCAAGTCTTTAAAGCATTTTTTAAAAATCCACTGCGATTTCAAACTTTAGTGCTTCAGCCTTAGGCAAGAAATTATTTCAAATACAGGAGATAAACATAAAACTAAAAGATATCCATGCCTGCCAGATGCACACCTTTTAAAGAACAAAGTGTTCATTTGGAAGGCCAAGAAATAAGGTAACAGCAATACAACCTCAGGGAATTATTAAAGCAATAGGCTTTTGGCCTTTCATTTCATTTTACCAAAGCAATAATGAGACGCAAGACATGGTAATAAACATTTTAATATTTATTTTATACTTACAGTATTTCCTTTCCTATGCTAGATGGATAAAAAGAAACATGATAGCATCATATGACTATCAGTCAGTAATCCAACAACTATCAAGATTTGGTGGTCTTGAATCTGTCACCCCTTTTGGAAGACAAACGGCTGTAGTTACATTCAAAGATATCACTTCAGCATGTAAAGCAGTGAATGCTTTTCCAGCCAACAATCCAAGAAGAAGGATCCAGTGTGTTTGGTATCACAAATTCATGTCTGAATACAAGATGCTGGGCCTCAGAAAGATAAAACTTACAAGTTACTAAAACGTTTTTATGAAATTATTTCTGCGCAATAACTAATTCAGTAATAAGCAACAATCAATAAAAAGGCACAACTAGGATTCATCCTCCCAAAAGAGTAAAAACTCATCAAAACCCTTTCAATAAGGATAAACAGATGAATTTTGGGGATTGTGATCTTCACCACCAATAAAAGTTAGAGTTTTGATTTCTTCTTAAAGAAGCTCATGATAGCATTCATACATTCGTCCGATGACTGCCTTTCATTGAGGCGTTCACATTCTTGACGGTTTACTGCGTGCAGTGTCTCCTTTTCCACACCTCGAATTAACTGCTTTGACAGTGTCAAGGACTGGGAGGGAGGGAAAAAGTTCATAATTAATGAGGCATGCGTAGTACAAGCTATTTTATTTCTACATACTCCCTCCATTCAGCATTCTGAAAAGTAGCATGTGAGAAGCACTTAATATGCAGTATCTAAACTGAATTGTATTCTAGTCAGATTTTTTATTTAACTTGCCATTTTACACAAAACTATTGCTTCAACTGCTGCTAAGACTACTTAGTATGATGTGGGTTTTTTCAGGAATACATCCACCCAGTCCATGTATGTGAACAGACAAATGTGAATTGGGAATTGGTTAGCCTAATTGCAGCGCCAAATATAAATTGAGTTATTATGAAATGTTGGTATGAGAGTATCTCTTATAAGACCAGCTTCTTGTGTTTTCTACACATTAAAAGCAATCAGAAAAGAGAGAGCCCATGGGCATGCATTATTGTCTTGGGGAGAGAAATGTGTGTGCCAAGATTCAGAATGTTTGGATGGTGGTTTTTTTATTTGTTCAGTGGTCCATTATTAAAGGTGCACGGCTCTCACAACTCCTAGGTTAGTCAGTACAATGAATATGCCACAAAACAGCATTTGTAGAAAATCTGAAACTATTAAGTAAATAAAAAGATATTGCAATAAATATCTCTGTTAACCCTTTAAGAGTTAGCCTCCAAGCCAAAGCAATAGAGCAGGGGTGTCAACCATGTAGCCTACATACCTCTTCCATTTGGTCCCTGACTGTGCTCCCTGGGACCGTAACAGAGAGAAAGAGAGAGAGAGTGAAGTCTTGCATACCCATGCTCTGCAATGCCATGGGTGTGTAGGGGTTTCACAACATCACAGAGCCCTAGGTATGTGAGACTGCTCCACAAAATCACGTTCTTTCCTTATCAGAGAGAGAGTGGAACTGTGGTGCACAGCACTCTGCCATGCCACAGTACTTCGATTTATGGTATGCATGGTCCATTTGAAGTACATTTAAGTCAAACCTGGCCTGCCACAGCAACTCAGTTTGATACCCCTACTACAGAGTATCTGCTATAGTTTCTGCCCATAGGGGAACAGGAACTCTATCTGATTACAAGCTGTATATACACAATTTTCAAATACTAACATTTCTGGGGAGATTTGCATATGCTTTAAGTCTTAACCAAACTTCCCTCTGAAAAGCACTGTCAGGGAAAACCTCAGTCACAAGTCCTAGGGCACATGCTTCCTCCGCAGTCAGCTTCTTATTGAAAAGCAGCATCTCGTTTGCCTTCAGGAGAGAAAACAAAAAGCTGCCAATCAAATAAAACACAAGCATTAAGAAATTTAAAAAGATTTTATCTACATCTATCTCTATCTAAAAAACCCTCCAGGTCACAGTGTTCTTAGTCATAGTAGAAAACAAAACATATGTACCTGTTCTTTGAAAAGGGGTTGGCCACTGGTTCTCATGGAAGGGTTATATCCTTTCTAGAACATTGTTTTTGAACCTAAACTACTGCACTGATTTGCTGTAACTGTTGGACCTGATCCTATGACTTACACTCCTCTGCATTTATTTTCCTCCCATTCTGTAAGTTCCCCCACCTTCAGTCACCTGATGAAGTGGGGTTTTCTCCTAGGAAAGCTCATGCAATAAATAAATTTGTCAGCCTTTAAAAGTGCCACCAGACTCCTTGTTTGTCAGGGCATGTGACACAGGAAGGGAAGTCCCTTCAAGGATCATTCCAGATTAACTAACTATGTGTTACTTATTCAGTTATTCTAAATTATCCACACTGGGGACTAGTGCTCTGTAAATTGCTGAAGCGATAACCTGGTCTTCCTAGTGACTATAAAACACCTATTTCCCTCTGTTCTGTACAAAATCATCATCGTTTATATTAAGAAGATTTGTTACCATAAAGGCAATATGTACGTGATTTGGCTATTTGAAATTTCTAGATTTATCACTGTGGTATATCTAAGTAACAGCTAAAGGGAATTATGCAACTATAATAGAAAGATAATATCAACTCTGTTTTGATTGTGTGCATTTAGGCCTTTTTATTGGATTTTTTTTTTTTATTACAAATAACCCAGCCATTCACAGGTGGTGGAAAACAGTTCAGAATTTCTGAAAAAACTGCTTCATAACAAAATGGAGGAAAGAGTGAATATGTACTTTCCCTATAGGTCCTGCAAGAATTCCTACAAATACTGCTCCCTGTCTAACAGAAGTGCTTTTCAGTGTAATACCCTTCCTGACAGCTTTACAGTTGGCCCCAACATTGCTGGAAGAAAGATGCAAGCTTTCAGAGAAGACTGAGGGACATGGGGGTGAGGGAGAGAGACAATCTGGCAGTGAGTTTTTTTCCTTTAGTTTTGATATTCAGTTGTTCTCTTTATTTCAGTACACATGGATACTATTTCAGTACACACAAACACATTAATACTATTTGACTACTTTCCTAATGTTTAAAGAATTTAAAGAAAATTAAGCAGAATGGAAAACACAATGGTAGTGAGTTCTATTTAAATGACTCTCTCATAGTCATCCTTCTTACTCATACAGCTTGACTTCACTACTGGGGGAAACTGTAAATGTAGGTAGACAGTACAAAATTGAAGTACAGAATTGTATGTACTTACCTTGGATAAGCCCATTATCTTTGGAAACGTGTAAGAAGAACATCCTTCTGGACTCAGGCCAAGTTCAATAAATGGGGTGTGAAATGTGGCCTATTAAAGAATAAATCCATCTTTAAAGTGAGGAAACAAACATTAAATTAGGCAGTTTAAATAGAAGAAAAGTACTGGAGTCTAGTTGTTATGTTAAAGTCATGACTGTAATGGAGTTGCACCAGAAATTAATTGACCTATTGCCCTTATAGGCTTTAAAACACAATTTAGCAACATGGTATTCACCTACACAACTCATGAAGAGGTTAAGATACGCTAACTACAAATAGGCTGCACCTAGAGGGGGAGCTGGGGATCAATCATGCTTAATTAAGGATGAAGGGCACCTGAGTAGAAACAGGTGGCTCTCCTATAAAGCTAAGAAGCTAGGAACAGAAGAGGTGGCAGGGGAAAATAGTGTAGTTGTTCTCTGACAGGAGGGAGGCTTGTTAAGAGATTACAGGGTTTAGCAAGAGGCTAAAGGGGGAAGTAGCCACCAGAAGGGGAAATTTGGATGGGAACATAAACCCAGAGGTGCCAGATGATAAAAGGAGGAAGCAGGCTGGAGCCCAAGGAAGTAGCAACCAGGTCTGGGAGAAAGAAAACCATAGTTGCAGAGCACAGGGTCTCTAGACTGGAGTAGAAAGCATGCCTAGGTTTCCCTACCAGCCAGTAGGAAAGACATACAGTGTTGAATGTATAAGAGAGGACTGACTGGAACAGCAGAGGGACAGCTTGTCCAGAGAAAGACTGACAGACCCCTGAAAGGGGAGAACTAAAATGATCTGGCCAGGAGAGCTAAGTCACAAAGATGACAACTGCCCAGAGTCCTGGAGGCTCAGGCTGAGAATGAGGCAACAGGCTGATTAACTGAAGGAAAGGATGTTCTGTATGTGCTGAATAAATCCCCAAATGAACCATGCAGAGGAGTGACAGTGGTGAGTGGTGAACTGTTTACATGTGATTAATATATAACTTGGTTCTTTCAATATAATACAATCCTCTGGTTGGGTTTTAACAATTCCCCACATGAATAAAGTGCTCATTTAGAGAGGGTTTATGGCACTGTTGTACAAAACCATTCTCACAGTAACTGAACAGCAATAACCATGTTTAAACAGAATAGTGGTAGCAGAGTTTCAAACATAGTGGGGACACAGCCTAATTAGGAACAAACTTATTTACAGGGTACCCAACATGGGATCCAAGAGTTACGAAGTCACCTGACAGTTAATGCCATGCACACGATGCTGGCAGGACTGGACCCTACTGACTAAAAAATCTTTTTGGGAAAAAAAATACATAGATATATGCAGCCATGTAAATTTAAGTGAACACCTTCCTTGTTTTATTGGTATGGGGTACCATCTTTAGTTTACAAAATTACCTTCTCTTCATACCACACTTAAAGACAGCTTCTAGAAATACCACAGGACTTTTGAGTTTTTGTATGATGTCCAGCAATACATAATTTATCCATTTTAATATTTATTAAAAATACAGATTTTTGTGTGGTAAATTTATCAAAGGAGTCTGGCAATTCCACGCTTGTTGTCACCATTTCCCCAACAGAGAGAACAAGTAACCCAGATAAACAAGACAAAAACCACAGAATTCTCCAATTCACATTGGGTATTGGAGGACAGCACTGAACTAATCTAATTTGGGGAATGAGATGGGTGGTAATCCTGGTGACGATTCATAAGCGTTAAGAAGAAATTGGACATCTAGACCAGAGAGAACATTCATTGTGTGGGGACATTAAAGAATAATTTATAACAAATGTATGACAGATGCTTCCTATTTGGTACAGTAACAGCCTATATTACATATATTTGGATTTTAGCATGGCTCTTCATATAGTAAAATAATTTCAGCAACCTCTGATTAGACTAAAAAAAGTTATCCTGCAGTTTTTAATTATACATTTGACAAACTTAGTTTATTGTGGTCCCATTCTCTAATGGAGCTGGTAATAGTTAGTTAAAATGGCCTGATTGTTAATAGATTCATTGAAAACATAATTTCACCTTGTCTACACTTTACTGCACTAACATGTGACTTTCTTCACTAGAGCTCCTATTGAGTCTCATTGCTCTTGGTGGCTGTGTTCAAATTACAGGCCATATCTACGTTAAATAAATATCATGGGTATATGAACACCAAGTTACACTGTTGCAAACCCCTACTCTAGATGTGCTGTACTATTGTAGAGCAGCACTCACACAGGTGGAGTTTATTTTGGTAAGTTTAACTCCCACAAGTGTCTAGTTTACACAGGAATTTACAAATACTGGATTGAGATCAATCCTGCAGTTTACTTACCCTGGCAGTAGCATACACAATATCAAACAGCCCAAGAAGAGTTACAGAGATTCCAATAGCTGGACCATTGACCACTGCAATCAGTGGCTTAGGGAAATCAATAAAACAGCTGACAAAGTCCCTGGAGATGGAAAGGAACAGAATTTGTCGGGATGACATATCAACTATTGATGGGGGGGGGAGACCAGTCTTTTGCAAAACTAATTACACAGTCTGATTGTGTAATGCTGTACTATGAAATGTATGGTTTTCTAACTTTCCCAAATGTCCGTTAATAAAGAACACAGAATCTATGTCAAATACCTAAATGTCCTGTCGGCTGAGATTCATGCTGTGACCTGCTCAGAGCTGGTTTCTTAAAAGGTGGACTACAAATCAATTATGAAAAGGCCATTTTCTTCAGGAACCGGTACTGAATGCCCCCACTGAACAGGCTAAGGAGGACAGGAAGCATGTCATTGTTTAATAACTTACTTTTCTCCCCATACATTTCCAATCTCAAGATATTCATCTCTTCTTCCTCTATTTAGCCTCTGTTCTGCTCAGGCTCCTTGCCAGTGCCACAAAGCCTCACTGACTACTTGTTAATATAGGGTCACATAAGGTGGTGTGTTGTTGTATTCTACACAACTTCATATTGTATCTATGAAGGGTACAGCACATGTCCTTTATGTCAGCAGCATAATAAATACAAGGACAGCGTAAGAGTAAGAGGGAGAAGGCTTGCCAGAAATTAAAAGAAAAAACTAAACAGGTGAAAGTTTAAATACTGTGATGAATCCAGTACTTAGCCTGATCAGCAGGGGCATTTACCACATACTAAAGTGAACATTTTCATAATAGATCTGAGTCTTTCTGTTTTCTCTTGGGGGAAAAACTGAAGTCCACAGACCACTTGCTCAATTGAGGACTCAGTGCTGCAGCTCTTTGCTTGTAGTATATCTTTAAGTATTGGCTAGAAAGCAGCAGGTATTTCTCTACCTAATGTAGGGTTTTCTAGCGTCCATTACTGTAGTATCTGATGTTTCGGTCTGGAATCCAAGGCAAATGTATTTCCCAAAGTCTCCTTCTCAAATGTATAAGCATACAGAAGCAATGGTGAAGGTAAAATCTCCTAATCCTCTTTTTGATTAAAAAAAATCAGTTTCTGCCTGTTCTAAGATATATTTCAGCCACAGTATCATTCCATGTACGTGTCCTGTGTCCTTCTTCACTATCTTGCCTCCCAATCTACTTTAAAACTGTAAGCTATAATTTTTCACTGTTCAGCATATAGGGAAGAAGTAGGGTATTGTGGCTGTTGTGGCACTACACTGGGATTCAAGAGATCTGTGTTAGTTCCAGGCTCTAGGCCTAGTCCACACTAGAAAAAAAGGTTTTTTTGTTGGTAAAGGTACATGGGCAAACCCTCCTCAGGGAGACATAGTTTATATCAGCAGAAGAGAGCTCTTGCTGGTGTAGCTCATCCTGATTTTCTGAACAAAAATTATATTAGAGCTGCATCTATACTCAACTTTTTGTAAGCATAGAAATGTCATTTCAACAAATTAAAATAAGTACAGATACCCCAACTGACCTTACTATACTGGCAAAGTTTTCTAAAGAACACCTGGTCTTAATATCTGTGCCTTGTTTCTTCATCTATAAAATATGGTTAATACTTCCATTCTCCCACTCATGTCTACACACAAATGCTTTGAGACTATGATATCTCTTGCTAGGTCTATGTACTGTATGCAGGAAGTTGGGCTCTTACTCTTAACTGCAGCCTGTAAGCCTGACTTAAGTCAATAATGTATTCTATCCTCTACAATAGTGTATATGCGTACAATATAAAAATTCCTACCGAAAAAATATTGAGCCCTCTTTTGCCATCTTCTCTAATCCATCGTGTGGGATGTCGGCATTCAAGTCATTTCCACTAGAGTAATAATCCCCATTTCCTGCAGACAATATAAAAGGAACACCAAAGAATTCTGAATAGGCAAACTAAAGAAACTAACACTTTTTTCTCATGTTCAGAAGACAAAGCTTAACTTTAGATAGCTTAACTTAGGAAGTTGCCTCAAAACATAAACAATTCCTTTTTTCAGGATATCTTTAACCTAAACATGTTTGTTTTGAAAATTTTAACCTACTATTGTTATAAGTAATGCCTAAGAGCAGTGCAAATGCTACTTTGGGGAAAAAAAATTGATTTACTTTTTTGCACCTGATCACATTTTATAAATAGTCAGCTTCACTATTTCTACTACATAGCAAGTCAGCATCTTCTGTCTGTATGGGTCTTTCATACAGCAACAAAGGAAAGAATGCACTTAAAAACCAAATTGGAAAATCAAGTGCAGGTTTTTCCCTTCCACCAAAACCTGAAAGGGGAATCAAAATTACTCAACAAACCAACCCCTAAATTACATGTTGCGTCCTGTTTAAAAAAAGACCCTATTCTGCAGTGAAGACTGCAAATGCCAGCATTTTACAATACAAGGCTATTGAAGGCATAACTTTTGAAACAGGAAGGGTATCATTAAAAGTTAAAGCACACTCACTGGTTCTTTCCTGTTTCTAGAATATGTTGTATTCTATAGTGATGGCCAAAAGCTCCGATCCCACACTAATTCACATGCATAACTATGCCCATTCTGTAATTTCCCTCATCTTCAAAGTGTCTGAGGAAGAGGGATTTTCTCCCATGAAAGCTCATGGAATAAATAAATGTTAATCTTTAAGTGCTATAGGACTCCTTGTTTGTTTTACTGAACTAGACTAACAGAGCTGCCCCTTTGGATCTACCCCCAATCAGTTTTTTTTACTAATCAGTGGTTTAAAGGTATGTGTGTAAGTGTTTGCAGGATTGTCCCCCCCAACTGTTTTGTTTCTCTTAGACTATCACAGAGATACCACGGTGATAAACGGCTTACACATGCCAGCAAAAAAAAAAAAGGTCCTGTGGTACTTAAAGACTAACAGATTTATTTTTTGCATGAGCTTTCATGGGAGAAAAATCCCACTTCGTCAGATGCTTTGAAGATGGGGGAAACTTACAGAACTTACTCTTTTTTTTTTTTTTTTTGCTGGACTAGACTAACACGGCTGCCCCTTTGGAACTTTACACATACCAATGAGAACAACCTTTCTTTCTACTTTAAGGGCACTGTGAGCAAAGTTATTAGAACAAAACCTGGTGTCCTGAATGTGTGTGTTGCAAAAAGCAAATTTTAAAGATGGACATGACACACATTCATGGCTCACAGACTACGCAAGAGCAAGATTATAACTTCACTGATCACAAGAATAGATGCAAGTGTAGTTTTTCTTTTGGCTTATCAAGAACAGTTATTTCTAGTATGTTGATATATAAATAACTCCACTCTGGCCACAGCACAGAACTGAAAAAAACAACCCCACTTTACTCTCTCGAGTAACACCCTTCGTGCTGCGGACTAGGAACACGAGTGGTACAAATATATCAAAGTTGATATTGTCCAGCATCTTTTACAACTTAGCATCTCAGAAAGATATTTAGAGGCAGAAGAAAGTGAAAATCTGTTCAAGAACTTTTAATGTTATCTTGAAAGGATTCTGCTGTGACACTTTGGAAAAAAGAAGTATTCTTCTTTTAGATTCCTTGTTCACATAAAATTCTGCATTAGTCTGTTAAAACAGTTAGCTAGATCGAAGGTGGAAGAGGTCTCTGGGGAGAGCATGAAGAAACATCATCTTTTTGCTCTTAAAACATATAGAAATGCCACTTTGCACAGCAGACTTACTAGTGCGCCATTGCCTCCCTTACTTTTGTGCTATGCTGATGATGGCGGCACTGCTTTCAACATAACCACAAACTGATGAAGTTGTCTGCAATCACCTGAAAAATCTTCATCAGAAGTTATCAGGGAAGGAGGATAGGAGGTTGGTGGGATTAGAAATGCTTTTTGCGTAGATTTTGCAGCAACATATTGTTGAACAAGAAATGTTGTCAGAACTGTTAAGTGATTGCACCTAGTTGTTGGACATCAAAAGAAGAACATTGGCAAGCTTTTGGTTCTCTGTGAAAAAGAAGCATCCAGGACTCTCAGCTATTGCCCTGGAAGTGCTCTTACCACCTGCATCCATGTATCTATGAGAGGCTACCTTTGCTAAGATGATGGCAATCAAGACTAAACAGTGCTCACAACTGCAGGTGGAAAATCATCCAAGTCACACATTCTTAGATAAAACCAAGTGTGGATGTCATTGTCTCAGAAAAGCAACTCCATCCATCTCACTGAAGAAAGAACAGTTGAGTTGTTTGGTTTAAAAAATATAAATCATATTTGCAGTTTAATATTTTTGTTTACCACTTCCTAATAACTGTTGCTTATTCTTATAAATTTATTAATAGAAATACATTTTTATTTCTTCTGCTGCCTTGCAAAAAAAGGTAAGTTTAAGCTGACAAGTAATGGGAGGCCAGGATGCAACAAAATCCATAAACGGTAACGGGGTATGACTGGAGATGTTTTTGCACCACAGATCTAAATAACATCACCATTACATTTACGTAGAAAAATTAAAATAAATTTGGTTGAGAAGCCTGTAAAATGTGATACCTGTTATTACAGTTATGACTGAATCATCCTTGGCAGCGTCTTCAAGAGCTTGCATAATTTCTTTATACATCTAGGTAAAAGAAGGATAGACATAAGAAAAAAACTGTGATGCCACAAAAGAAAACACACTTTGAAAACCAAGAATTGTGAAGGTCCTGTTTTCAAGAACCACCTGTAAAACTGTGCCTGCAGTGTATGCACACAGGTCACATATGCCTGCACTAGTTAAATATCGCAGGTTTGATGGACAGCAGACTGTGTATAAAATTTCAGGCACAGTTTGAAGGTCAGAATGAGGCTCCCTTGGAAAGCGCATATGGACTGGATAAAACCTTAGAATTGACACGAGTGAATTTAAAAAGCATAGGAAACATAATAGATCGATTCTGATCAGGGGCATTGCTGGCGCCTGGCACATGGGGCACATGTCCCGAGTCTTGGCGCCAGTGCCCCAAGTGTCGGGGCCGGCCCCTTCCTGGGCCAGGACGCCCTCAGCAGCACTCACCTTTCCCAGCCCCGGCCCTGGCTGGGGATTGAGGCCGAGACACCTGCAGCAGTGGCCACTTCTCCTGGCACGGGATTGAGGCCAGATGCCCGCAGTGGTGCCCACTTCTCCTGGCCTCAAACCTGGCCAGGGATCTGGGGTCAGGCTGGAGGCAGCAGGAGTCTGATGAACGATTGAGCCCAGGGTGCCAGATTGTGGTCTGGGGGACGTGGTCAGGCCCAAGGGGCGGAGCCTGGGTCTGGGCCCATGCCCCGGTCTTTCCCCGGGGCAGCGATGTTCCTGATTCTGATCCCTAATCTGGCTGCTTTGCCACTTCTACATCAGGATTCCTCGGAGCATTCCATGCTGCTGGAAATAGCTGCAGGAGCAGATCATTTTTCTTGATTTTTATACACCATTGCTAAAAGCAGCTTGGAGGAGTTTTACAAATTCCTTGGTTTAGTCAAACAAGGCTACAGGAAGATGTTATGCATGTGTTTAAATTAATAATAAGGATACCTAATTCTAAGATAGTGCTTTTCATCAGTAGATTTCAAAGCATTTTGCAATCTTTAAAATTAACCACACTTCGGTCTTTCTGCTGTTTACTGTGTCAAATTAGGGTGAAATTTTGGTCAACACTAAGAGCTTTAGGAAAAAAAAGTGACCTTTTAAAAGCTGGTCATTGCTAGCAATGTGGTTCATTTCTGTAAATGAACTCAAAGATAAAAATGGAAAACAAATGAGAAACTTATTAGCAATGGCAGCATTACATAAAATGTTTGAAGGAGTAGGGAAATAAAGACACAGTGGAACAGGAGGAAAAATAAGTCAGCTCTCTGCTTTTGAATAAAAACCATCACCAAGGTCTTATGCTGAGGGGACAAATACCAAGAGGAAGAGCAGTTGCTGCTTTAGGTTATGACTAGACATGGGTGAAGTATATTTTTCTACATTACTTCACAAAAACATAGTTGCCTAGTATGTGTCCATGTGCATCACTATAGTAAACTTTGGGTCTCAGATGGTTGGTTCTGAAAGTTTCAACTCCCATTGACTTCATTTGGAGAAAAGGAACTCAGCACCTCTTAGGATGGGGCCCACAATATGTGAAGGCACTTCAGCAAGTTGTCATGAAATTTCACCATAACACGTCAGTGAAACCAGGCTTTTAGCATGATGAAAAAATAATATTTAACCACTGAAGTCAGTCTTTCTACCTGTCTGTTGATAGCATTTTTCTTATCAGGGCGGTTTAGCATGATCTTAGTGATCTTGTCTGTGGTGGTAACGTGTAGGGTTTCATATCCATGTTTGTCGTCACAAGCAGCATCTCTCGCCTGGCTAGAAGACTCAGAAGAGACCAGATTTGACACAAGCTCAATATATTTCTGTCTGGCACCGTCCTGTGGTGAGAAAAACCCAAAATTATTATTAAATAATGCCAGAGTCCATCTCAGTCTCCTCTTCTTAGTGCAATGGTGAACTGAAAATAGAAGTTGCTTTCCAGCATAAAGCAAACTTGAAAAATCTGTTCAAAGTGATCAAAATAAAAGTCAGTTGTTTGCTTTTGAAGACACATCATGCTGAGGAGTCAAACACCAAGATGAGCAGATAAGGATGTTTCTTGAATGAACATACATTTTATGTTTTGGGTCTGGGTGGGAACAGTCATGAAGATTTTGATGACGTTGAGCAATGCCGGTTTCAGGGAAAATCCTAATCATAGGATATGCTAAATGCCAGGATTGTCATTTGGTTTTTCAGATTTAAGACAAGAGGGCTCTCAAGGCATTCTATTCTGAGATACACACTGGAACAGTCCTTCAACAAAACAAAACTTTTATTTGAAAATACAAAGTATTGCTGGAAAAATAAAATGTCTAAAAAAAGAGGCTGACATTTTAAACAGTAAGGCTTCTATACATACGATGGAAAACTAAATATTTAGCTCAAAAATAAATAGCAAAATTCTCAAAACAATCTAACAGTGTAAAAATTAATAAGAATACTGTAAAGTCTTTAGTACATCAATTATTCTAAATGAGATGCTCCCTTTGAATATTAGCATAGCCTCTAGAGCAGTGGTTCCCAACCTCTTCTCTGCCGTGGCACACTTTGATACCTTAAAATTTTTTGAGGCACACCACCATTAAAAAACTCGAATATTCAAATTAACTTAAATTACATATGAATATTCATGAACCATGACACAGTGTTTTGGAAATGCTCCTATGTGGGGGTGTAGGGATAGCAGAGCAGGGGTGGCAAAACATGGGAGGTCAGGGGTCATGTGCAGTGGCAGGAGTGAGTGTGGGGAACAGAGCAGGGCAGAGGTGGTGAAAGAGGACAAGGGCAGCCATGTGGGGAACAGCACAAGGGTGGCAAGAGAGGAAGGGAGAACAAGAGTGGCTTTGTGGGGGATGGGGGGAACCTGGAGAGTGGGAAGGTAGGGCAGGGGAGCACGGCACTGCACCCACTTCCCCCTACTCTGCAGTGGCTCCCTGCCACCCAGGGCAAATCCTCACCCTACTGTTGCTCCCTCCCACCCCAGTGGGTCCTGTTCTCCCCTCCCCCAGCCCTCTGTTGCCTGTGATGGACCCTCCCATCACTGCAGGGGCCAGAACGAGGCCTCCAGCCCCCAGCTACAACCCCAACACAGCCACCGAAACCCCCATCTACAGCCACCCCACAACCCCAGCTACATACCCTCTACTATACACACAAACCTGCCCCATGCAACCCCCAGCAGCACCTCCCCCATCCTCCAAAAGCCTTTACCTGGGCTGTCTGCAGGCTGCCTGACACAAGCTGCTCCACCCTGCAGGGGAAGATTCACACACTCCCAGCCTCCTGCCCCTCTCTGCTGGCTGGGCCTAAGCTGAAGCCACCAGAACTCTGCATTCGGGCTGCTCCTGCAATTTTTAGGGGGACCCCTGGAACTCAGTGTTCCAGTGCCTTCCTCTATTTTTAGGGGGACCAGAAGATAGGAGGCCCCAGAACTGTGTTGCAGTGCATTTTGTTATACTTCTTTATACCTGAACTTCCAAAAATGGACTTTTCTCTAATAAAATGTGTGTCTTTGGCTATGTCTATACTACAGAGTTCAGGGAAGTTGACTTAATATGGTTGACTTAAAGTCGACTAAGTGAGGCCCCATTTGTTTAAGTCAACTTTATGAAGTTGACTTAAGCAAAGGGACCCATTTAAAGTTGACTTTATTAGGTCGACTTTAAATGGGTCTCCTTGCTTAAGCCAACTTCATAAAGTCGACTTAAGAGGCTCTATTGCCATAAGACAACTTTATTAAGTTGACTTTAATGGGCATATTGTGTAAAGTCGACTTAATAAAGTCAACTTAACCCTTCAAGTCGACTTTAGGGTAAGAGTTAAGTCGACTTAAGCAAGTGCTTAAGTCAACTTAATATCCAGATGTGCCCAGGGAGTTGCTTAAGATGACTTACTGAGGTCCAGATGTGCCCAGGGACTTGCTTAAGTCGACTTAAACAAGTCCCTGGGCACATCTGGAGCTCAGTAAGTTGAGTTAAGCAAGTGCTTAAGTCAAGTTAAGCCCCTACTGTAGACACAGCCTTTCATTCTACAAGATGCAGAAGTGTCCATTTTAAAGTACCCATCTACAACCCCCCCCCCTCATTTTTACAGCTCTTAGTTTGATTCAAAGCACAATTTTTCTATATGCAGTCTCTTCTTTTGATAAGACTGTGTCAAGGGATGCACATCCATGCACTCCTGGGCTATGATCTACAGGATTTTTCTGTTCACTTTTGAACTGTGATTATATGATTTGATGCAGTTACGCCATGCAAGGTTGTCCTTTGAATACTCTGCTGTATGGTTATAGTAGCATATTTCCTGCAACATCATGTATGTGAGCACATGTTAAGCAGGTTACATGACTCAGGGGGGACAGAACTCTCTTCCAGCAGCATGTAAACAGCCAAAGCTGCAAACAAGTACCTGAAGGAGAGAACAAAGACAATGTAAACTGAGGTCCTTGGTTCAGATGGGACAAAAGGATCACCTCCACCCAGCAAGGGGAGGGAGGCTGAGAGAAGACTGAAAACAGACAGAGGTTTGTGGTTGCTCCAGGTGTTTTGCCAGAGACACTCCATCTTGAAACATCTATAAGAAGAATTGGGCCCTATGTAGAAATAGGCAAAGATGGCTGCTAACCATCACAGCCGGATCTGAGCGGTAAGATGAGCATAATGGTAATAGTGTTAGTAGAATAGCATATGTTGTATCTTTAATTTGACTTGTGGCTACTTCTGATTGCTTTCTTAAATAATTGTGCATTGATTTCCTATGTACTCACTTAAAAACATATCCAGATCAATAAACTTCACCATATATACTCATGTATAAGCCGATCTGTGTATAAGCTGACCCCCATTTCTAAGCCCCCCAGAAATAGTAAAAAATGGGTGACCCGGATATAAACTGAGGTCCACCCGTGCCCTCCGCCCCTAACTCCCATACCCAGCGCTGTCAACTTCCCCTGGAGTCCCCAGCACCCTCCCTATCCCCATCTATCTTTCTTAGACTCCGCTGAATCCAACTGAAAATCAGTTTTTGCTAAAACTGTAATTGTTGCCATGTTATAGAAAACAGATCCATTATGATGAGGCTGAACCCTGTAAAACTGCATAGAAGATAGCATTTTTTTCCAAGGTAGGCTGAGCATTCATTAGGTAATTTACATACTATACCATTACCACACCAGTGAAGATCAGAGAATTGAAAAATATGGTCCCATAACATTTCTGCCTCCTTTGTGCAGAAGGCTTCTTTGGGTAATGAGTAGGATAGGCTTTCTTAACTGAGTTCCTTTGGTGTCAGGAAACTGTGTACTCTCTCATACATCCACAGTGCATAAAGAATGATTACACAGTAGCCCTTCCCTATTCAGTCTCAAGTATCTAGTTTGTAATTTAAATGATAAATGGAAAGTAATGTTGTTGTCACCTTAGACAAACTTCCAAGTGAATTCCATGCATCCCATTTGGCCTTCTTGACAAAGTCAAATATACCAGGCTTCGGAGAAGTGCAGGGACCCTCAGTAACCTTTAGAAAGGATAAAATACGCTCTTGTAAGTTTTCGAGTAAGTTCAAATTTCTCAACCAAAAGTCTGTGAGCAAAGAACGCAACCACTATAAATGATCATGGCTTAGAGGCTCTGAAAACAAACAAATGTGCTCCAAAGAAGCGTGCTGTGAAGTCACAGGGAACCTGTCTGCCCTATAGAGTTCTGTCAACAAAAGCTGAATTTTGTCAACAAAACAGAAAAGTGTACACACTGAAATGCTACTCTCCCTGATGCTCCTCCCACTGACAGACTCCTTCCCTGCTATGCTGACATAAAAAAACAACCTCAATGAAAGGTATAGAGCTAATGTTGGTGTACTTAGCGTGATGCAGTGTCAGTGTAGACATTATTGGCTGTCATTTTTTGATTTCAAAGCTCCAGTAAGCTGGACAGGTAGGGTGTCTCCTGCTCTCCTAAACTGCTGAGTGGCTGGCTCCTACTTCCAGAGGCAGAAGCTGCAGGTGGCTGGACACTGCTCCCACTTGCGAGCAGTATGAGAAGCTTACACTGTCTCCTACCACCCCAAGGAGGCAAGAAGCCCCAGTTAGTTTCCGCCAACTCCTGGTGGGAATGCAGAGTGGGAGATGGGTAGAACAGTCGATGGGGAGCCCCTTGGGCAGCTAGACTCCCAGCAGGAAGCTGCCAGCAGAGCCAAGGGACTGGGCTTTTAGCACCCCACACTGCCCCTCCTTAAGTCGCTGGAGGTGCTTCTGTGGCCAATGCATACCACTGATCTAAGATAGCATGGACATCAGCCACTGGAATAATCAATGCAGCAACACAGGTCGACATATCTTCGTAGTGTAGACAAGGCCTATCTCTATATTAAGGCTCTTAAATTTCTAAGATAAACAGCAAATTCTCAGAAACCCAATCTCAATATTGTCCAGATTCGAACTATTTTAATTAAAAATAAATTAAAGGTATATTTGCATAATGAGCTAACAAAAATATTACTGCATGAGATCAATCTGTATTCAAGAAAGGCACATTACAGTGAGAGAAATATTTAGATCCCAGAAAGGTAAGTTTAGTAGCTTACCAATGTCAGTTATTACTGACCATAACACATAAAAAGTGCATTTTCTTGTATTTTATTAAAAGAAGTATTAAAGGAACTAATCAAATAAGATACCTCCTTGATTAATCCTCACTCCACCCCACCCCATATACTTCATACCAGTGGTTTTCAACCTGTGGTCTTTGGACCCCTGTGAATCTACAGACTATGTCTAAGGAGTCCTTAAAAGGTGACTATGAAAATAAAGCTGGAGTGTAGCCAGATGTGATTTTTCTGGCAGGACCTGTCATTGACTCAGGTGAGGTTGGGCCACTTCCTGCGTCTGGTCCTGCAACTGGAAGTAGAAAGTTCAGGAAAGTGACTGGGCAGAGAAATTAAGCTGCCGGATGATACCGGAGTGTCAGGAAGCTTAGAGATTTTCAGCTGGTTGGCCACATGGCCAGAAGCAAGAGCAGAAAGCTCAGGCAGAGACTGGCTGAAAGCTGCCTGATGTTCCTAGCATAAGGAGAGCAATGGCAAAAGAAGCAAAACATTGGGTGGGCCTGTCTTCAAAGTGAATTGGCAATGGCCCGCCTGTAGCTACACTCTGGAAATAAAGTTTTAGATTTCAGAAAAGAGATTCTGATCAATCAAAAATGTGAATACCTCCATTTAAAGGTCAAAACCCTGAAATGTTGTTATGCCATAGAAGCCCACAGTTTAGTACCTTTTCTCACACTGTGTCAAATGCTGTGCCTAGCATACGTAACATTTATAGCTGACTTCAGTTCAGTCAGTTTTCAGTCTTAGACTTTTGTGACAGGAGTCCATGGACCACAGGGTGAATTTCCAAAGGGGTCCACAGTGCCATTCAAAATGTTTTAGGTGTCAACAAATGAAAAAAGGTTGCTTCAGACCATTACAAAAAGATTCCTTTTACAGTAGTAAAATACATCTCACTGTAGAGGCCTTTCGTAATTCCCTACATCTCACTGCCCACTTTAAGCCTCAATAATAAATAATACAATGGGTTGAAACTAGAATATTTTCATGCAGACTAAGTGGTGGATCCATTTTGAGTAATCTTTTTACATCAGAAATAAAACTTGTAGGAAAACAGTACCTGTATGCACTATATAGCAGATGCAACTAAGGGGGACTGAACTGAATTCTATTTCTTCTTGTGCCTCAGTCACCACACGCACACACACAGACACTTCAAATCAGGCACACTTCACCCCCACACTGAAGGTAATAGAATGGTACAGGTGTCACTGGGAACATAATTTGGTTCACTAACCAGTTATTGGTGATTATTCACAAAGTGAGAAGAACTCAGCTTGACTTTAAGAGTTCAGGCTCAGTTTGCAGAGCTGGTGTTTATTTTGAAAAAATTAAAAAGCCTTTTTGAAATGTGGTGAAGTCACTGAGAAACAAAACCTAGAGCTCTATAATGTCTTTTACAAAGATTTCTTTTACAGTCACTAAACTACAAACTACAACCACAACTGAAACAAAAATTGTCTGACCTACCTGTTTAAACAATGCGTACAGCTTCAACTTTACTTCGTTACCAGGGTCCTCCTTCAAAAGCTTCAGCTGATCTTTAGCTTTTTCAAAATCAGTCTCACTGACTTGCATGGCCGCTCCAGTCATGTGCAGCTGAATTACAGGAAACAGACAGCATGCACTGTCCTACTATAAGGAAAACAAACACTCCCTTTAGCTAGCTGTTTAGTTTCCTAAAACTATAAATGCTGTTTTTCCAAGATGTTAATGTCTACCTTTAAAAAAAAAAAAATTCAGAGGGTCCAAAATCAAACCAATAAACAAACACAGAGAAGTCTGCTGCAATCGATAGTGTAATTAACCTTTTGAATAAGTAGTGTTTACAGTAAGCTTTTCTGGTATATTAACTAGAATGCTGAGTTAACACCAGAGACATGAATCAATCAGAACACTGCCAAAAGAGAAAGGGCACAGAAAGTTATGTGATCAGGTGCTAGCCAAGTTGTTTATCGATAGACCGCTATGCACATACAGAAATGTGGATCCACATCTGACCTGCATCCACTCAGTGCAAGCACGCATCTGATCCAGGGTCCACACAGCAGGTTTTATGTCTATCTGCATCTGCACTGCCCCTGCCTTGCAGCAGCTCCAGTTTTAAGCAAAGGAGCAGAGTCCCCGTGTTGCTGCCACAGCTTTGCTGAGCTCAGCTGAGATGGTGGGTAGAGACAGGGAAGGAGGAAGTTGCTGGCAGCTCCTGATGCAGTTCAGAGTCTTCTTTGACCCCAAGCTCAATGACTTATTCCACCTGGGCTGGATATGGAAGCCATGGTTGCTGAGATCACTCACCTATTCAGTGGCAGTTTCTGACGGGGTAGCTAGAAGTGGGAGAAGGGGTGGGGGCACCTGTCCATCACCAGCTAATTAGTGTAGTGCTGGAATGGCCACTGGGGTTCCTCAAGTCAGAGGTGGGACTAGTTACCTGAGCTCCTGTTGCTGTTCAGAGCCCCTGCTGAGCTGCTTAATATTTGAATAGCATTCTCCACAGCTGTGGCAGAGGCAGCTGCAGCAGCTAACGCCCCCTGGCAGATAAAAATAGAATCCACATCCAAGCTCCAATCAGCAACAATGGATCTGCGGCTATCTGCATCAATGGATGCAGACAGCCATGAATCTGAAGCAGATTCCTGTGGATCTTCAGGGCTTTACTTATGGATTAGTTGCACTGGTGGCAGATTTCTAGTTTTTCTTTTACTCATAAACTTTACTGATTTCAACTATTCTGGCTGAACTGCAGAATACTACGGAAAAGATGTATTGTTAATGTGTTCAATTTTCTATATTTAATATTTAGTATTTAGTTTATGAGCTACTTAACTCTTAAAAAGAACTCGTCATCACTATCTTTTTTTTGAACTCTTCAAGTCTAGATATATCTGACATAAAATATTGGAGTCTGTTGGTCTGATTCTCCTTTCAGACTAGCAAGAACCAAGATTAGTTCTGGTGAGGGTGATGGAGTTGCACCATTCTTTTATACTAGTGTAAGTGAAGATAGACCTAATATGTCCTTTTGAGATTTGTGACTACAACTGATCAAAATATCTCCTGAAGTTTTCCATTAGAAAATGCAGGTTTTTTGTCAGAATTGGAAAATGTTTTGCAGAAATGTGTCAATTTCAATAAAATCTTTTCTGTGACAGTATTGAAACAAATAATTTGATACATTTAATTTGTTTTCACATCTACATTCCAATAATTTTCACACTTTATTTATACAGCAGACTTTTTTTTAATCAAAAATGTTTCAAGGTTTTTGAATCAAAACTCCTTTGCCTTTCTGTTCTGTGAAAAATTATGACTTTTTGTTCTGATTCAAGAAGGAAACAAAATTTTGAAATGTCAGTTATTTCCCACTGAATGGAAATTCCATTTTCTAAGCAGCTCTAGTTGAGACATTAAAAGGTGACTATTTTTCAGGTCTTAGTTTTGGAGAATTCTTATTCACTCGTAATATTCACACTACAAAAACACTTTTACAAACCAGCTCTATAGCAAGTAAATCACCTTTTTCTTGTACATAGACATAATCAGAATCTTAGTAAAATCTAGAAATAATGCCTTTCCAGGATGTTGCATAATGTAGCACCCAACTCCCTCAATTGCTATATCCATATAAAAGATACTTTATGGTTTTAAGCATGAAACAAGAAAAAAAATGACAAAGCATACCCTTAAAACATCAGATTATAGCATTTCTTCATGAGATGCAGTTATAAAGCTCCAGGGTCATCATGTACTAATATTTAAAAGAGCTATCAGAATTTCCATCTAGTTACAGTTCTTCTGGGACACTATTGTTAAAGTTGGCATTATGGAATTTTAGGTTTCTGGTATTTCTTCCTTTTCTGGGGCCACTGAATTTGTGTGTATGTGGAGAAATGTCCCTTTCATGACTTAATTATTTATCAGTAGTTAACTCCCAAAGCTCTGCATGGTGCTTTAAAGACACCAGTAAAGATAGTCCCTGTCCTAAGAAACATATGAAGTAGCCGTACTTCAACAAAAAACTTCAAAAGCAGACTTCAGCATAAAACTGCAGGGCTTGAACTCATATGCAAACTTGACACAATCAGACTGGATCTGAACAGGGACTTGGAATGGCTATCTCATTACAAAAAGTAACTGTCTGTTCTCACACATTCTCACCTTCTAATTAAGTGTTGTGAATGGGCCTCAATTACCCTAACTGAATGGACTTTTTTAGCACTTGCTGTGACAGGCTGCCCCCCAAACCTGGTCCTGTATGCCACTGTGACCCTCCGAAACGGCACTCCTGAACCCTGACCTACCCTACTTTGCCAGGTGACCACTCACTCCTGAGTCAGTCCACACCAGTCTCCTGTGTGTAACTGGTCCCAGGCAGTGAGTGTGTGCCCTCTAGAGACCTATGGAGTGGTCCCCAAGCAAGTACCACAGTCCCCAGAAACCACACTGGGAATCCCCATCCTACAGAGATTGGAACCCACAACCAAACTCCACAGACACACAACTGTCTATTTAAAATTGAAATGGATTGCCCAGCCTTCTTCAATCACATTCTCTAAAGTTCCCATAGCTTTAGACAAAACAAACACTAGTTTATTGATCAGAACATGATTTTAAGTGAGAATATAGTTATTAAATGATTATGCATTGATTTAAGAAGTCAGGAGTGACCAAATGCAAATAAAAGTTATAACATCTGTACTTCTCTATAACTCCAGTAGAAATATGCTCCTTTCACCACTCAAGTCCTGCTGAGATGGTTTGCTGCTCTCTCTGCCACCTTAAAGGAAGGGTACTGTCCTTCTCATAGATGTTTCAAGATGGAATGTCCACAGCAAAAAGCAAAAAGCCATTTAAAGTGTCTCTCTTTGTTTCTAGAAACCTCCTCTGTCTTGCTTCCTCCTGGGCTGAGGTTATTTATTTACTTTTACCTGAGGCAACGAGGGCATTTGCATAGCCTTTGTCATGTAATTCTCCAGCTTCTGTGCTAGAGATAGTCCTGAGGGTATGTACTATGTAACATGCTTCACATCTGTATATATACATGATGCTGCAAGAAACATGATACCATAGTAATCATGTAGAATAGTTTGAGTGTTCAAAAGTGCATAGCATATCTGGCATCACACCACATAATTACATCGCAAAACTGAACAGAAAGATTACGTAGATCATAACTTAGGGGTGCATGGATGTGCATCCTGTGAAACCTCGATTCTTCACTGTAATGTTTCTCACTCATCCTTGCATGTGTATAAATGCCTCCTAACTGTAGCTTCCACTTCATCCATTTGACTAAGTGGGTTGCAGCCCACAAAAGCTTAAGCCCAAAGAAATGTGTTAGTCTTTAAGGTGCCACAGGACTCTCATTGTTTTTGCTGTACACAGACAAACACAGCTACTCCTCTTGAACTTACGATTAATTTTCTCTAGAAAATGTGACTCCCAATAATAATAATAATAATAATAATAATAATAATAAATAATTCATTTACATCATGCCTTATAAAGCATATAGGAATTCAATAAAGATAAGTGCAAAGTACTTCACTTACAAAGGAAAAAAATCAGATGCACAAGTATAAAATGGGGAGTAACCGTCTAAGTGATAATACTGCTGAAACAGGTCTGGAGGTTATAATGACCAGGAAACTGAATGAGGAGTCAATTTAATACAGCTGCAGAAAAAAAGCTAATCTGATTCATGAGGTCAAGTTCCAAAGAGGAAGCCATATTAGCCTAGTTCAGTAAAACAAACAAGAAGTCGGTGGCACTTAAAGACTAGCAAGTTGATTTATTGCATGAGCTTTCGTGGTAGAAAATCCTACTTCATCAGAGGTTTTAAAGATGGGGGAACTTACAGAATGGGAGAAAATAAATGCAGGGAAGAGTAAGTTATGGGATCAGGTCACACTGTAATAGCAAATCAAAGTAGTTATTAAGACTCAAACACTGGGGAACAGCATAAAGAGGAAGATGAGGTCAGATCACCTGTTGTAATGAGAAAAAAAGTCCAAAGTCCCTATTAAGCCCTGAATCAATGCAGTCAAATTTTCAAAGAAATCCAATCTCTGCAGCTTCTCTTTGGAGCCTTGATCTGGTATTCATCTGTCTGAGCAGAGCAATTAGTAAATTGTCAATGGCGTTATCAGAAAGACTGAAATGCTCACCCACTGGTTTTAGAATGCTGTGATATCTGATGTCAGATTTGTGCTGGTTTATTCTTTTGATGTTCTGAACATCCTGTTTGTCCAATATATAATGCAGAGGGGCACGATACAAATAATCACATTGGTGGATGAGCAGGTACATGAGCCTTTGATGGAGTAGCTGGTTTCATTAGGTCCTGTAATAGTGTCTTTTGCACAGATATGTAGAGCCCTGCAAATCCGCGGGTATCCACTGCAGATCCGCAGGTATCTGCATCCATAGGTGCAGGTGTGGATAACCGCAGACCCATTGCTGCAGATCAACTCATGGATGCAGCTTCTATTGTTACCTTATCACAGTGGGATCCATTGCAGAAGCTGCTGCACAGGGGAAGCAGGAAGCGCTCTAGCCAATCCTAGATTGTGATCTGCCAGCCAGTCAGAGTCTCAAGGTGGGACTTGGAGACTCACTGTTGGCCTTTGATTGGCTCATTCCCCTGCCTGCTTCTTCCTTTTCTTGCTTCTAGTTGGCAAGCCATTGCTGTCAATCAGAGATTTCATAGGTGGGCAAAGAAATCTGATTGGTAGCACAGCATGTGAACCACAAACAAGAAAGGAAAAGTGGGTGGGACCCACATGGGGAATGAACCAATCAAAGTCTGAATAGGTGTATGTGAGCCCAAGTTTGGTTGCACCTGCGGTTACAGATGCAGCTAAATCCTGCCATGCGGATTTTGGATCGGATTAATGTTATCACTGAGCGGATGCGGATTGGATGCGGTTCCACATTTTTGTATCTGCGCAGGGCTCTACAGATATGTGGGCAAAGTTTGCAGCACGGATTATTGCAGGGATATGTGCCTGCTTTAATGTTTCTGTTGTTAGATCTGTAGATACTGTTGAGTATCTGCTTAAGCCTGGGGGGCTGTCTTTAAGTCAGGAGAGGTCTGTCTCCCAAGGCTAGAGAGAGTGAGGGGTCATGTTTTAGAATAGGCTGTAGCTCCTTGATGATGTGCTGTAGAGGTCTGACTTGGGGGTTGTAGGTGATGACTAATGGTGTTCTGCTGTTTTCTTTCTTGGGCTTCTCCTGTAGTAGATGACTTTGGGTTATCCACCTGGCTCTGTCAATTTGCTTCTTCACTTCTGCAGGTGGGTACTGTAGTTTTAAGAATGCTTGATAGAGATCCTGAAGGTGTCTGTTGCTATCTGAGGGACTGGAGCAAATGCGTTTATCTCTTAGGGCTTGGCTGTAGACAATGGACCATGTGGTGTGTTTAGGATGAAAGCTCGAGGGATGTAGGTAACTACACTGATCAGCAGGTTTTTCATATAGGGTGGTGCTTAATTGTCCATCCCTGATTTGTACTGTAGTGTCCAGAAAGTGGATCTCCTTTGTGGATTGTTCCAGGTTAAGTTTAATTGTGGAGTGGAAATTGTTGAAATCTCTGTGGAAATCTTCAAGGGCATCCCTACCATGGGTCCAGATGATGAAGATGTCATCAGTGTAGCATAAGCAGAGGAGTAGTGCTTTGGGATGAAACTTGAGGAAGTGTTGGATCTATGTCAGTCATAAAAATGTTGGCATATTGTTGGGCCACGTGAGAACCCATAGCAGTGCCGCTGACTTAAAGATATAAATTATCCTGAAACTGAAATGTTTGTGGGTGAGTACAAACTCACAAAGTTCAGCCATGAGGTGTGCTGTGGCATCACCTGGGATGGTTCTTCTAATAGCTTGTAAGTTATTTTCATGTGGGATGTTGGTGTAAAGAGCTTCTATGTCCACAGTTGTCAGGATGGTGTCTTCTGGAAGCTCACCAATGGATTGCTTTGGATTTTTCTCAAGAAGTCCATGGTGTCTTGAAGATAGGTAGGAGCATTGATAGCGTAGGGTCTGAGGAGAGAGTCCACATAGCCAGATAAGCCTGCTGTCAGAATGCCAATGCCTGAGATGATAGGGCGTCCAGGGTTTCCTTTTTCATGGATTTTTGGTAGTAGACAGAATACCCCTGGTCAGGGTTCTGGTGGTGTATCTGTCTTTATTTGTTCCTGTGCTGTATTAACAGGAATGTTATATGTAAGACAGAGGACATGACTGTCCCTCTCTACTTGGCAATGGTGAGATCCCCGCTGGACCTCTGTGTCCCATCCTGCGCACTACAATTTAGGAAGGAAGTGAACAACTTGGAAAGAGTCCAGAGGAGAGTGACAAAAATGACAAAAAGTTTAGAAAATCTGATCTATGAGAAAAGGTTGAAAAAACTGGGCATGTTTAGTCTTGAGAAAAGAAGATTGAGGGGTGATCTCATAAGTCTTCCAGTTATGTTAAGGGTTGTTATAAAGAGGATGATGATCAATTGTTCACCATGTTCACTGATAGTAGGACAAAAAAGCAGGTGCTTACTCTGCAGTAAAGGGGATTTAGGCTAGATATTAGGAAAAGCTTTCTAGCTAAAGGGTAGTTAAACTCTGGAATAGGCTTCCATCACGGGAAGTGTTTAAAAACAAGTTGGACAAGCATTTGGTCCTGCCACAATGCAGGAGGCTAGACTTTACGACTTTTTCAAGGCCCCTTCCAGCTCTACATTTCTATGATTCTATGATTTTCCACACTGAGGGTGACTCATCATGGTGTCCTACCAGGCAGCTTGGTTGGAATGGAAGTCACTCAACTAATTTCAAACAGCTAATGATGAGCATCCTTACTGTCTGCCACACCTAATTTCTGGATCACTCAGTGTTTCCCAACCAGTGTGCCAGCAGGTCTCAGCAGGTGTGCCACAAAATTTTTTGAAAAACTACTCAAAGAGCTTGGGATTGGCTCATTTGCTCATGAATATTCATGAGTTCATTTTTAAACTATATGGTGGTGTGCCTCAAATTAATTAAAGGCAGCAAGGTGTGCCACAGCAGTGAAAATGTTGGGAACCAGTGCTCTAGCCCACCCAGTTGTGTCACCTTGTCTAGTTTATGCAAGTCTGCAGACAGAGAATACTCACAAAACAAGAAACTATGCATTTGCCCCTTTATTTACACCACTAAATGCTACAATGCAAGCATGTAGGTTACATATTCAGTGATATTACCACACATCATGTTAAAGATAATCAGTAAGTCCTCCCCCATTCACCAGCTACTTCAGAATAAACTATGTACTGTGAACATATTACTGGTTACTTGCTATGCAGAGGAGGAGGAGATCAATGGCTGAGAGGGAATATTTCTCTGATCAAATAGCTGTGTGTGAGACTGACATTTTTGTTTTAAAAGTCCCTCCCTTGAGCTAGGTGTAATATGGCAGTGATGAGTATAAAGTCTGTCCTACAACCCAGCAAAGGCATGGAATCTATCCTATCTATTCCATGGGTTTCTAACTTCCATGCCCTGAATAATGTAATTAACTATTTGGTTTTGGAAGAAAAATTGAATATTACAGCCTGGGACATTTACAGAAACACTAATTAAAGCTTGCTTTATAGAAGAGCAGATTTCCAAGGCCTAAGCAAAAATTAAGAGGGAAAGCCCCAATTCTTTTCTGCTGTTCTGGGGTTCTCGAGATAATTTAACACAAGCAGTCTGACAAAACTAATTCTGTACTAAGCAGCAGTTATTCAGTTCTCCTCTGTTTTCTAGAAAATACATAAATGCTTAACCACTATGCCAATTAAAATATAATGGTTGTTTGGATAGCAGGAGACACATTTTGGAGAAAGACCATATTAAGATTTAATTCTACAAGTCACTGCAGGATTTTGTTTCCGAACAATAGGTTCTCTTTTTTTAGTTAAATATCTGAGACTTGACTAAAAGTTGTCATTAAAAATTAAGACCATCAAATATATACACTTTTATTTTATGAAAGAATGCCTTTTCCTTAGATGATCATCTGTCTTCAGGATTTTGGATTATGTTCCATGGACTTTTAGTTTTGAAAGTAACATAAACAGCTTATTTCCAATACAGCATGTTACAAACTATGTCTACATTTTGGCTTGCCCTGAATGTGACAGGGTACAATAGTCATTCATATTTTAGTTGCTTTGAGCTTCTTCCCTGCACGTCTTAACTCAAGGCAATGGTGAGCAAGTGGGGAAACGAGTCTTCATAACATGCTGCCTACCTTTTCTGTCTTGTTCTGCTGCACTTGCACTGTGTGGCAATGCATCATAACATATGCCAATGCTAGGATGCAGACCAGACTTGTGATTTTCTAAAGTTTACAGGAGTTTTAACTCAATTCCTCAGAGAGCTCAAAAGGCCTGCCACAGCATGAGTGGCTACACCATAATTTTTTTTTCTTTTTAAAAAGAGTAATTATCTGCATGGCAGTTCCATGCTTGCCATTCTCCCTGATGTTAGTAGAGAACCTGACACGAGAACAAAGAGCACTGAAAGAGCTACTAGTATGGTCCACTTCCTGCCTGCTGGGCAGAGCTACCTGTGATGAGCAAAACCACTGGCTAGTGCTGTAAGAATTGAGGGTTCAAATTCTCTTAAGCATTTAAAAAATAAAAAAGAAGATTGTTTCCTTCCTCCCATTCCTCTCTTTCATCCATGAGTTATCATAAGGTCAGAGGAGAAGGGAAGGGGACTACGGGATGAACATCAGGCTCTCACCACTATTTGTTTGTTCAGGAGAGACAAAAAGACTAAGGTTATGTCTGTACTATCACTTATTCATTCAGGGATATGCACAAACCCCTCACTAAATGGCCTAACTAGGTACAGCTAGGGCTGCCCAAGGGTTTTTGGTGCTCTAGGCAAACTATGACTTTGACAGCCCCTTCAGTATAGAGTAAAATGATATTAATATATTTTTTAATATTTTTTTTAAATAGAAAAAATCCCTCCCATCTAATTTGGTGCCCCAGGAGACCGCTTAGTTCACGTATATGGTCAGGCCGGCCTTGCAGACAGCACTATGTTTGGCAGGAGTACTATGTTTGGCAGGAGAGAGTCTTCTACTGAGACAGCCACTGTACTCGTTGGAGGTGGATTAATTAAAACAATAGGAGAGCTTTCCTATCATTTTAGAGCACCTACAGAATTTACAGCTGCATTGATGCAACCTCACCATTGTAAAAATCTCTAGCATAGCCACAGCCGGAGATTAGGAGATGAGAAGGAGTGCTGGGTGGCTGGCTGCCCTTATGCAGCAGTCAGTTCAGAAAAGGAAGGAATGCTAGGGGTTAGAATCGATATTTAAAATAAAACTATTTCCAGAGAAAAATAAAATAAAAAGGTTTACATGGAGAGGTAGAGTCATTCTGATTTCACTCTAATTTTTCCAAGGCCTCAGGAGTAACCAACTGAAGCTCTAATAAAACGATTTAAAAATGTTTAAAATGTCAATAGTCATCTGACACTTTTTAAAAAGGTGGCTATGAACAAGTCCATTAACTGTGCAGTTAGTACACAGTTTTCTTGTCACGCCAAACAGCTGCAGAATTTTGTAAATTCAGTACATTTACAATAGCTGTGAAGCATATTCAGTGTACAGGCATGCAGTACACCATGTCTTTGCACCAACAAACAGCACCAGCCAGGAAAAGAACAGTTACATTTTTTGTTCTCCCAGCCAGTCTCTAACAATATGCATAGCCATCACTCAGAAAGAGAACACTAGAGATGGAGGGGTGTGTGGGGTGTTGTTGTGTGTTCTATTATATTTACTGGAGACACAATATTGAGCAGACATAACAGCACAATCCAATGAAAAGGCCTCACCACAAGAGCTCAAGAGATTAGCCATTTAGACACCAGATCTTCCCTTTATCCATTCTTCTCAGGTTTGGTTTCTTTTTTAAAGGGAGCCACTCTGTTTCTTCTAGCAGGGTACATTCACAGCTGGATATCATAGCAAATAATCTCATTGTAGATAATCCTATCAGAAAAACAGCATGCCTGCTGGGCAATCCTACCAGCATATTTTCGAGAGGATAGAATCACCACTTTCCATTCAGCCTTTGGGTAGGGCTGCCCTCCACAGCAGTTGCTAGTGGCTTGTCAGAGCACTGCTCAATCTTCCTCACTTTCCCTCCAGGTCTTCAACAGTCACACACAATATCCATCTCCCATGTGGCCTAATGCTGCCAGGACTAAGTGATCTCAAAGCTCCTCTGCGCTGGCATATCTAAGTTCCAAAACAAATATTATAGAACCAGAGAGGGGAACTGACTGTTCCAATTCATGACTGGATGCAGTCCTTCTATTCACTCTGTTTTTCTAGCTAACCTTCCTCTGGACTCCCTGCTTCAGACCTTGCTTCTCTCAGGAAAACTCTGACAGCTGCAGACTTCCACACCGTCCTGCCTCCAGTCAGGCTTCTCTCACCAAGTGAGAACCAGAAATCTGCTCCCCTTCTTAGCAGCCACCAACTGACCTGGGCTCTCCTCTTTCACTTCTACCCTCTAAACCTGACATCTAAGGTGTAGCAGAGCACAGCTATAACAGATCCCACAAAATGCCCCTTCTTGGCCAATGTAGGGTTTGCACTCCCCATCAAACAGTTATGCTAGTCTATGCTAAGGACATATGAGCATAAGAACAGCCATACTGGGTCAGATCAGTGGTCCATCTAGCCTAGCATCTTGTCTTCTGACGGGGGCCAATGACAGGTGCTTCAGATGGAAGAACAGAACAAGTAATCATCAAGGCTATGTCCACACATACATCGTTATTTTGAAATAAGTTATGTCAAAATGAGTTATTTTGAAATAAAGTTCTTATTTTGAAATAAGTTAATTCGAATTAAGGGAAAAGCTCAAAGCAAAATAGCATGTCCAAACACAGGACTTGCTATTCCACTTTAGGAGAGGGGCACCATGGGAGGTGTGGCAACATGGCCCCCTCCCTGGGCCATGCCCCTACCTAATATAGGCTAAAAGGAAGGCACCCTGGGAAGCAGAAGGGCAAAAGTGCTATTTCGAAATAATGGTTATTTTGAAATAACACATCCAAACGGCGTTATTTCAAAATAACCATTTCGAAATAACAGCCGTTTTGATTTAAAGAAGGTTTAAGCTATTTTGAAACGACGGCTCTTATTTTGAAATGACAGAGCAAGTTATTTCAAAATAAGAATACGTCGTGTGGACCTAATCTCTCTTATTTTGAAATAACCAGTGTTATTTTGAAATGAAAGAGACGTGTGGACGTACCCCAAGTGATCCACCCTATTGTATCACCCATTCCCAGCTTCTGGCAAACGGCAATCCCTGCCCATCTGGCTAACAAACTCTGATGGACCTGTGACATAACATTCAGTCAAAAGGCAATATTAAAAAGATTACAGCAGGAAACCTTTATGTAAAAGATTTTTAAAAATTGCATTTCTCCAGCTGATTTCTTGATTCATAGTCATCTTATACAGGGACATGTGCAGAAATTTAAATTTGATCCCTTTTGGAGGGATACGTTCTGCACCCCTCTCCCCACCCTGGGATCCCACGATTTCCCCATCACCACCTTCTCCAGTATAACCTCACTCATTTCTCCTCCTCTTCCCACTTCTGGCCTTCAAGGAGACAGAAACACACCCTCCTCTCCTCCCACAACACAAGTTAGAGGTGTTCTATGCCCTGTATGATTATTGTGCATGTCCTTATCTTGTGACTTTTTTTTCTTTTATACTAGGATGTGTAGAGTGACTACAGCAGATGTGAGAACCTTTTGCACTGCAGTTTCTGCTGCCTGAACTTGCCTTATGGTGACTCACTCACCAACTCTTCCCACTCTTATGAAATCACCTTCTCTCCCTCTTAAAAGTCTTTCTGCTACTGTGTACATCAAAAGAATTTTAGGATACTATCAGTATGAAATACCCATGAAATTACATGATCTTAATCAGAAGATGGCTAGAGCAGAGACTTCTGACTGATGTTAGGCTGCCAACAAACTTGTTCCATTAGAATTCAGCAACCAATAATAATTTTCCCCAATGGTGATGTGTGGAAGGAGTTATATTTAACTATTACTAAGTAAGTGACATTACTTTTCAGTGGCTAGTACAACATAAGACAAAAATCTCATCTTCACTACAAAAAAAACAAACAAAAAACAACCCCACGGTATTCGTAACTTGAAGTAGCAAATTTGAATATATTCACAGGGTGAATGTGCTTGAATGCATCTAGTGAAGACAAGATACATTTTAGTTTATTTATGAGTTAGCAGGTAAAGATTCTGGGGGTTAAGGTTAAATATTTCTTCCAACTGCAGTTTAGGCTTACTATGCCCATGGGCCCTTAATACTTTACACTCTTACACTGTCTTAGTATATAAAACACACAATATAACGATGTGCCCGCTGGCAGATTAAAGTGATGCTTCATCATTGTTAAAGGTGGATTGATCAGCTGCATTTGATAGTTTTCAGATTAAAAATAGTTAAGATTGATACAGTGTTTTATTCAGAAAGGCAAAATGGGACTAATATTCTTTAATCAGAATTGTTACAAAGGAAACTAATTATTCCCTTTATCACTTTGTATATCTGTGAAAGCCTTGTCTTACACAATTCAAAGTTAACTGGAAAGGCATGAGAACATTAATAATAAACTAAGAGGCAAAGGATATTCTGTGGTTTATTCTATTAAATGCCCTTACTCAAGGTCCAGAATTTCTGTATGTAGATATTTTAAAAATTATTTTCATGAAAAAATTACAAACATGTAAATTGGTGAAATAATATAATATTGTGATGCCCATAAAAAGATTTGGAAGATCCCACTCTGACAAGTTGCTAAGTAATAAAGTACTGCCTTCAGGATTACTGAGCAATCTAAGAATGGAGAAGTATATGAGACTTAATACTCTGGCTAGAGGTGTGTGCAAGTATGCATTTGAGTTTTATACTCTAAATACTGTTTTATACCAGGAATCTGAACTACAGATGAAAATCATTTTCATGGAAATTATATTTCTGAACTGATATTGAAATGGCTTGATTACTAATATAGATTATTTTCATACCATTTCAGAAAGCAAATCTCACTGGCTATGACTACACTGGGGAAATTTACACACACACAAAAAAAACAAAAAAACAAAAACCTCTTAGTGCTACCAGTTCAAGTCCATTAGATTTGTTTTCAGCGATTTTAACTAAAATGATAGCGAAAGTAAGTCCAGCTGCTGAAGGCTTGTGAATTCATCCTTGTTCCTACCTGTTGTTTCAAAAACATCTTTACAGTCTACCTACCATCCTGTTCACATTTATGAAATAATCAGAATCTTTTTAGGGCAGCAAAACTATTTCAAAACCAGGTAACAACCTAGGACTAAAGATGACTTTCCAGTTTTGTCACTTAATTGCAATGAATGCTGGCTTCAAAGTTCATTAACTGTAATAAAAAGGTATATTTCAATTCACGTTCCAAAACAGATACCTAGGCTATGTATTAATTGTCAATTATAAAATACTGGGGCAGCCACTGAGTAGATAAGATTACTATTTTTTCTTTATTTTCGCTTTATTTTTAACTGCTACAGGACAACTGTTTCCAATAAAAATAGACACAAACAGCATAGTCTCCTGTGCCCCCAGACAAATCTATTTGGGTGGGGGGGGTGTCTGGACACTTGCTCCATAACATGGCCTTCACTTTTTGCATAAGCATTCAAATAGAAGCAGATTTTTTGGGGGGCAACCCTGCCAATCTAGGGGAACAGACTGTAGTAGTTCAGATGAGGCAAGTTAATTTTCATATCTTTGCAGAAACTCTACTATAGTTTGGTTTCATTAATAGATTGTAAATATGTGTCTCCATCTTCTGTTGTGTTAGGCTAAATATTCAAATGACAGTAAGCAAATCTCACTGCGTAGTGATCATATAAGAACACAATAACTAATGACAAAATGCCCACACACAACCACATATCCTGCCACATGACTAAATGTATTTATTTTTTGCTGGATTGCTAAAGATACATAAAATGCAAACATCAAAAAAGGAATGAGTAAGACACTTAATACAATAATAATGAGGACAGTGGAATGCAAATCTTTAAGTATATTGCTTTTACTATGTCCTGAGATTCTTAGTAACTGGCATTCAATATATGATACAAACTTTATCTCCATACCATCAATGAGTTGTTTGTAGCACAACTACTTGTTTTTGGATTCATTAAAGCATTCTGGAAGACCCTTTTAGCCATAAAAGTATCAATCTGTATAACTGTGGGAAGAGGGCAGAGGAAAACATGGGTAGAAAGAGCATAATATAGTACATTCTAAACTAATTATCTTCTCTTGCATGGAGATGTGCAACAAGTAACTCAGGCAGCAGGAGACAGCATGTTTGAATTTTTTTTTGTTTTTTGTTTTTTTGTTTTTGGTAAAAAAGAGAGGTCATTTCTTTCATGCTCCAACTACCATTGTTTGAAACACCCTTCCATTTCCAATGTTCCAAGAATATTTCCTATCTTGTTCGAAAGATTTTTTTTTCTTTCAATTCCTTTGAGAGCTCCTTGAGGAGATACATTGCCCATGTGTTTTGCATAGCATTATGTAACCTGAAATGGTCTGTAACTAAAATAAAGTGATAGCAATTTTTAATGTTACTTATGTTTAGTTTCTGATATATGATCTTAAACTTCTTAAAACTAATAGAAGTTTTGCTTTATGTCTCTAGCCATGGTAAGAAACAAATCTGTGGGCTATCAAGGCATGTTTTCTGATCTGGATTTTGGTTTTTTTATTATTAACCAGCTACATTAAATTAACTTAGTTTACCTGTAGGAAGCCTGCTTTGAGAGCTGTTTTAAACGATAGCAGAAGTCTTGCTGATCACAGAATTTGCATGTTCTCAATTTCCCCCATATCTTAAGATGTTCAGTCTGCATACATCTGTTAATTTTTCAAAAAGCTGAGTGAGAAAAACTTAGAATTTAATGGACAAGTTTCACAAATGACCAGCCTGTACAGGGCAAAGTGCATTCCTCCCTAGTTGAGCCATAAACTACAACCTCTTGACTTTGTGCAATTTATTGATTAAGAAGCACATTTTATTAGTCGAATTTTCATGTTCTACAAATGAAAATTCATCCCTTCTCTGGTCATGATCAAAACAAATATTTTGAGAAATGTATACTGGATTTGAAAATCCTGGCTTAGCCATTTTGTATACGAGTTTGCTTATTGAGCTTAACCGAACAGACTCCTGGTTAAACTGGAAAATTGTTTTAAGTGCTGCTGTTATGGGAGTAAGTGACAAAAAATGACATCTTTGAGTTCCATATTTATTCATCAAACATTATATTGAAGTTTGGTGCTTACCACTTTTCCTAAAAACAACATGGTAACACAGCAAGTTCAATCATGTCTCTTAAATCCAGCTGTTCTTTCTGCTTCATTCATATCCTGCCCCCAGCTGCTAAATTGTATAGTTTCGGCTGATGCTTTACGCACCATGTTTAATGAGTTAAGGTATACATTAGCATGTAATTTGTAAGTAACCATAAACTTCAGCATAAGATTAAATCATGTGGATATAATGGGAGTGAATCACAGAAACTGGAAGGGACCATGAGAGCTCATCAAGTCCAGTCCCCTGCACTCATGGCAGGACCAAGTACCCTCTTAAACACACCTCTGAAAGGTGCTTGTCTAACCTGCTTCTAAAAACTTCCAGTGGGTACACCTACACTGTGTGTTTAACTCGACTTAAGGGTCCTTAAGTCGACTTAAACAAAGCTCAGTCTACATTGCAGGGCAATAAAGTTGACTTTAGCATCAGGTAAAGTCGACTTTATTACTTCTGCTTATAAAGTTGACTTTACAGTTAAGTCGACTTTATTAAGTTGACTTAAGGCAACGTGGAATTACTAAGTTGACTTAATAAAGTTGACTTAGTGTAGTGGGGCCATTAAGTCGACTTTATAAAGTCGAATTAAGCCAGGGCACCCATTTAAAGTCGACTTTATAAAGTCGACTTAATGTAGCGTAGCTTTACTAAGTCGACTTAATAAGGTCTACTTAAAGTCAACTTCAAGTAGACTTTATTAAGTCAACTTAATAAAGTCGACTTTGCTTTTATAGTGTAGATATACCCAATGAGAGAGATGTCACAATCCCGTAGGTAACTTATTCCAGTGAAAAGCAGTGGCTTGATAGCACTGGTCAATGGACTTTGTTTTTTATTTACAAGAATGCATTAGGGCAAGCTTTTCAAACTCACCAGAAGGTCAAGGGCCTCACCTGTTCTAAAAGCAACAGTTCTCAACCTTTTTGGCTTGAGGCCACAGATTTGCTTTTTACAACAGCCATTAGTTTCTGCCAGCAGGCCACCCAACCACTGCAGCCTGGAAACCACATATGTCCTGTAGCCCTGTGCTCTCCACCTGGGTCCCTAGGAAGCAGCTTCCTTCTGCAGAGAGGGAGACAGGAGACTGGTGCTCCCCTCCTTCTGGCTCCAGCAGGGACCCCAGCACCTACGGAACTAGGTGGAGCGCTTTGCCGTGTTCCCTGCTACAGTCAGGGGAAAAGGAGGGCCAATCTCCCACCCCCTTGGCTGCAGCAAGGAGTCTGCACCAGTCTTTTAAACCCATGAAATGACTCCTCCTGAGTCCTTAGACAGTGGGTGTCTTTTGCAAACAGCAAAAGAGGGGTCACGGGCCACTTGAAAGCCTGTGAGAGCCGCTTTTGGCCCCTGGACAACAGATTGGAAACCACTGCCTTATGGGTCAGCTACCATTACCAAAATGCAAATATGTAACATTTTCAGCTCTGTTGTTTTATGACAGGCTTTAATTACACCTTTATATATTATCATCTCCCCACCCCAACTTATTCACCTTGTATACAGTTATTTTACATTTCTGTTTATCCTCAACACTGAATGTGTGGCACCAGATTTTATTTAATACACACCATCCAAATCCTGTCCTGAATACAAAATTGTTATTTTGCATGAGTATTTCTCTGATGTTTTTTATTTTACAGCTGCAGAACTGAGTCACAGTGAAATTAAGGTCAAAACTGTCCTGTAATTTTGGGTACCCAACTTGTATTTAGCATTTTTATACAAGTTCAAAGCATAGCTCTAATCAACTTCATGTGCACTTTTAAGTGCTCAGCACTTGTGCAAATCTGATTCCATGTATCTCTTAGCGGGCACCCAGAAAGTAAGGAAAATACAGAGGCCAACTGTGAAAACTGTGACGTGGTTAACTGACTTGCCCAGTACTCTAATTAGTTGACTTGTCCAGTTCTCCAGTGTCTGAGGCAATTCTCTTTGGTGACATTCAGATGCTTTATACATGAAAATGTACGTATTCTTCGAGCAATCCCCTGCCTCATTCACTATCCATCTTCCAACTTCTGTGACAAATGAGGTGGGGGTCCTTCAGACAAAAGCCTACTTTATTATAAAACTCTGATTCACTTCCTGAGCACCATCCATTCTACGTACAAATGAGACAGATGTCCGCTAGGAAAAAATACTGTGATAATTAAAAGACTATATCATAATGCATGTGCAAGAGAGAGAGAAATTAAGGATGCATATACACTTTTAATTTTGGCATTTCCTCACTTTTGAATGCTTCACCTTGCAATCTTAGTGACCAAAAGAATATTCAGAAAAGACTAAAAAACTCTTGAAAATCACATTCTAATATAAAACTTTGGCACAAAATATTGGTATGTGAGATAAATATACATACTTACTTCATACTATTTTCGACCTTGTAATGAAGGAAAATAATTCAGCTAACAAGAAGATGAAGGAGACAAATGAATAGCGGTCAGGGGGAAAGAAAATATATAGAGAAAGAAAACAAAACAGATGTCAGGTATTTTCTTTTTGTTTCAGATTAGCCAGAGTGTTTTTTTTAAAGCTAAATCACCAAAAATAATTAAGAAATCAAACTTTCAAAGTCTTCCCCCAGCTCGTTTTCTAATGAATTCAAATGACAGCTGTGTGCCATAGCTCAACTTGTGTTCGTTACTGACATGAAACTGCCCCTATAGTTAGTGAGATTGCATGGGCTAATGGCCAGTTTGATTGCCTGCCTCTCAAATCCTAGTCCATGTCAGGGTAGGCCTCCTACTGGGAAATGTCCCCAAAGGCACCTTTCACTCAAAGACCATTCAACAAATGAATCAGATGTTTTGAAATTATGTTTTTAAAATAGATTCCGACAATAAAGGATGCAGACTATTAATACAGCATTTTGAGTCTGATTCCATCCTTCTCATATACACCTTGCATGCCCAGAGAGGGTATGTCTACACTGGAGCTGGTAATGTAATATCCAGCTCATACAGTCATACCCTTGCTTGTGCTGGTTGACATATCTCATGTAAAAACAAAAGCATAGCCAAAGCAGCACAAGTAGCAGGAAAGGCTAGCTTGGGCTGGCTCTACCCAGAAGCCAGGGAGGCACTGGCTTGGGGCACCAAAACTTACAGGTGCTGGCACCACGCCAGCACCCCTAAGCTTTGGTGCACAGCACCCCTGCTCTCTGCCAACTCACACTGCCTTCAAGACAGGGAACAGCCAGACCAAGGGTGGAGCAGGCCAGCTCGGAGGCCAGGCTCCGCTTTCCCTCCCATCCCTTGAGCCAGCTGTTCTGCCCTGTGGGCGGGAGAACAGAGCCCAGCCCCAGACCAACGCGCTCGGCCCTTGACTCAGGGAATGGGTGGGAGTGCAGGGCCAGTCTCTGGGCTGGCCCACTCTGCCTATGAGCTGGCCGTTCCCCACCCTGGGGCGAGCTGGCCCAAAGCAGAGGCTGGGTTCGCTCTCCCCTCAAGGGGGAGTTGGCGCTAAACAAAAGTTGGCTTGGAGTGCCACAGCCCCTTGAGCCAGCTCTGGGCTAGCCACTTGAGTATGAACCTAAGGTCCTGCACAGGATCATACCCAGAATAGGTAGGGTAGGCCATCTTGCTCATCACACTGCTGAGACTATTTTTACATCTCTATTTTTAGCCTGCTAGTTCAATCAAAACAAACACAGATATGTCTGCTTGAACTGGAAATTACACCTTCCAACTTCAGTGTATTATCAAACCTTCATCAGGGCTGCATATTTAGAGTGACACTATCTTAGATAGGCCACAAAATCACTCACTGCATGCCAGGTGATCGAATAATTGGTCCCATCAGTGTTCATAATAGAAGAAAGTAATTAGAATCATGTTCTTCACTAGCAATAGAGTTTGAAAGTTTATTTTAAATAAACCAAAAATAATCTTGTCTATACCATCTCTTTGGCTCTCCACTACCACCCCTCTCTGCATGGTACATATTCTCAAAACCAACTCATAATTAAAATTGTATCAGATTGTACCATAGAGGACTGCTTTGTTATTGATGAAGGTATCATTGAGATTCTTTGCTCAAAAACTGGTATTTAAACTATCATATGAACATATGAAATATACAAGGACATTTAAACAACTATTTATAGAGAACCAGAGTGTACTCATTGTTGCACAGTGTCCTTCCTCTGAGGAGCTACCATCTTAAAATAAGAACTGAAACACAATATTAAACATACATACTCATAAAATGATAGATAAAAAGTAAGGGGTACACATTTGAACCCTAATACTACAAATACTTATGTATATTCCCACTTGATATATGCAAGTAAATCCATTGGCTATAATCGATCAGAGCTATTCTAATTTCCCTACCACCACCCCATTCCTTCCTCAACAAAAGCAAATAGAGAAAACAGCTCTCCAACTTCACAGTACCTGGTGCATTTATGGTTCCATACAAATTAACACCACATTGGACAAGGAGAGGTTTTTGCAAGGATAGAAAGATAAATACTTAATCTAAGGACCATCCCTCCTTTATCACTTAGGGTATGTCTACACTTAGAAGGTTAGTTCAAATTAACTGAATTCAAACTAATCAATTTGGACTAATAATTATTAGTTCGAATTAAGTTAATTCAAATTAACACAGCCACACTAGAAACCCTAATTCAAACTAGCATGTCCATGCACAGGACTTGCAAGTTCAAATCAGGCAGAGGGGCGCTATTGCATAGGGAAAAATCAAGCTGTGGGTAATTCGAATTAACACAGGTACATTGGGTTAATTAGAACTAATGAGTTTGAATTAACCATCAATTCGAACTTCAGGGAGGTCTTAATAGATTCGAACTAGGCTTTCCTTAGTTCGAACTAATGAAAGCAAGTGTGGATATGCACTAATTTAGTTTGAATTAAGTCTCCTTATTTCAAACTAAATAATAAGTGTAGACATACCCTTAAAGACTAACAGATTTATTTATCACATGAGCTTTCGTGGGAGAAAATCCCACTTTGCTTTGAAGAGGGGGAACACGGAAGTGCTTAGCAACTGGTTTTTTTTGTGTTGTGATTTCTGATGTCAGTTTTGTGCCCATTTATTCTTCTGCATAGCGACTGTCCTCTCTGTTCAATGTATAAGGTGTAGGGGCATTTCTGGCACATGATGGCATAAATCACGTTACTGAATGAGCAGGTGAATGACCCTTTGATGAAGCAGCTGGCTTGATTAGGTCCTGTGATAGCGTCTTTTGTACAGATATGTGGACGAAATTGGCAGTGAGGTTTGTTGCAGGGATATGTGCCAGCTTTAATGTTTCTGTTGGTAGGTCTGTAGTTGCTGATGAGTATCTGTTTAAGGTTCGGGGCTGTCTGTTGTCCATCACTCCATAGATGATTTGTTAATGATGGTCCTCAAGAAAATCAATAGGACATCAAAACTTCAAAGAGAAACAGCTGAAATTGAACTGATATGCCGATTAGATTGTGTGAAAGCTGGACTTAATCATGACTATGGAGTATTTTCACATTATAACAGTTAATTTGACTTCATCCTCCCTCTATGTCAGGGGTAGCCAAACTTACGGAACTGAAGAGCCACAGAAGTTGATTATTTAACCTTTGAGACCCACACTGAGGCATATCGCCATATACTTTTACCTACTCCAAAATTACTAATTTTAAAATTCATTGCACACTTTATCGTAGAAAGATGCCAAATATTGATTCTACTGATGCCACCAGTTCTCCCTGCTGTCCTGACCCCCTCCCTAACTCCCAAGTCCAGATGCTGGCTCCCCCATGCGGACCCCCCCGCTCCCCAGGGCTCCCTTATCTGGCTGCTCCAGCAGCTAGCCACAGGGTGGGGCACACACCCATGCATAATTTGAGCATGCTCAGGATGGGAGATTTAAAAATCCAAGGCTGGGGCTGCTTTTCTCTCTCTGACCCAAGTACATGCTAAATTCTTCTGAGAGCCACATTTTTTCACTCAAGAGCTGTATGCGGCTCCCGAGCTGCAGTTTGGCCACGCCTGCTCTATGTGCTGTTTCTTGGAGTTTGAATCTTTACAAATGCTCTGATTTGCTGTTGCAATATGACCTGATCCCATGTCTTACACTCCCCTGCATTTATCTTCATCTCATTCTATAAGTTCTTCCTCTTCAAAGCAAAGTGGGATCTTCTCCCACAAAAACTCATGTGGACCTTACTAATGCACACTAAAATTTCCCAAATCTTCTATGACATAGTGCAGTTTGAAAGAGCAGTATGTCAAAGTGCACTGTACTGTGCGCCAGCAGTGTCTACATGTACAGCTAAGTGCCTGGCCCACTGAAGTATTATAGATTTACACCTAGCTCAGCTTGCTCTATAGAGTGTGCTTGCATAAACAAACAAGACATGGAAAGGCCGTTATCACTTGAAGTACTTGGCACGTAACCCTCAATAAGCATCTTTCTAAGCAAACTACAGATCATCTTCTAATTATTCAGCACTGGCATTACTGGTTTAAAATCAACTCCGCTGTTTCAAATGAAGGACCAGGTTACCTCTGAAAATTCACTTCAGAATATATTGAATCTGTGACATTGATTCAGTACTATCTGAAAATCTTCATTACCACTGAGAGACACACTTTGTGGTTAAAATCTGGTTTTAAGATCAATTGGTATTACTAAGAAACGAACGTCATTCATTATTAATACTATTTGACCATTCATTTAGCCTTGATCTGTAAGTTTCACTTTTTGATTCTAATGAGCAATTGCAATGCAAGAAGATGTATGCAGCTACCACAATGGAAGACTTTTTTGGTTACAGACTCTTTACAAGAAAGTTTCAAACCTTAACTGAAGAAGAAACTGGTGGGTTACTCACCAGTAACTGTCCTTCTTCGAGATGGGCTGCGCGGATCCATTCAGTAATAGATGTCTCCGTGCCGGAGTGCCAGATTGGTCGGAAAACTTCTGTCCCAGCTTGTCAGGAGAGGGTAGGTGGCCACCGCCCCCCATGCCACCCAGTGGCTATATATATGGCCGCTTCCCGACCCCTCCCCAGTTCCTAGGAGTTGCCAACTCCAGATGTGGGGATGGAGGGGAAGGACTGGAATGGATCCGAGCAGCCCATCTTGAAGAAGGACGGTACTGGTGAGTAACCCACTGTTCTTATTCAAGCATTGCTTGGATGCATTCAGTAATAGGTGACTACTAGCCATGCTGACGGATGGCAGGTGGAGTTGGCTCTTCTGCCTACAGCACAGCAAAACCACTCCAGATGGGGAGAAGCCCAGCAAACAAGGTTCTAACGGGAGCCAAGAGACCAACTAGGCTCTTGGTCTGGCGATGGGAAACCAACAACTGTGGGGCCAACCCAAAGCAGGGGGGTAGGTCCAATCCAACGGCGGCAAAGCGTATGTAGGCTGAACAGACTAAAGTCACCTTAAATCGGAGTTGAATTGACGCAACACGACTAACGCAGAGGAAATTTGTTTAGTTGCTCTGCCTGGAGGTATAGCATAAGGTATGACGTCCAGAGGGTAAATGACTGGCCATAGGGACCTCCAGTGTGAATTCACAAGAGGAGTGCCGGAAGCCAAAGGATTATGGGGCTAGCCATGACAGCTGCGGCCTAAGCAGATAACCATAAAAGGGATGAACATTGTCCCTTGAACTGACCACGCTGAGGCCCGAAGGTACATGCCTGAAGAGTGTAAGAATTAGAGTACGTAGCAAGCATAAGGAAACAAGGACTACTGAGTTCAGTCGAGAAGGGTCTAAGGAAAGACACTTCATGCTGGTGAAATGACAAAGGAAAGCCAGTGGTGGTGCGATGAGCAGTACATGGCATATTGGATCACATGTCCCTAGGCTAGGAGTGTGCAGCGCAAGCTTCCAGCCGTGTATAGTGTAAGAACCCAGAGGGTTACCAATGGAAGGGCACTTGAGACCACTAAGCACCTATGAGGCAGCATGATGGCCTTAGGAGGTGCTGTTGACTTTGGTATCTAGGAGTACCTTGGTATGCTTGAAGACTCACAGAGGGCCATCTTCTTGAGCCTTATATTCTCTTCAGGATTCCAACACCAGGAAGACTGCCTGGAGAACAGGGGGGGAAGGATGGGAGAAAGGGAGGCAGGGCAACACAATCCATTGCCACCGTTTAGCCACTTAGTCGAGATGACTGAAAGGCTTATGGAGTTAGAATGATCATGACTGAGATCTTCATGTGCCCAGGGGCACCGCCAGAGATGATACTGTCCCAACTATACTGCACCTAAGCGTGTGCCAGAGATAAGAACTTGTTAAGAAAGGACTACCTTTCTGAATGATATGGGTTATAGGAGTAAGGAATGGTCTCCTCCCCAACCACCTGGGAAGTAATATTACCCCTGGAGTGTCAACCGCAGTGCTGCAGGAGTACCCTGGATTTTAGAGAAACCAACAAGGGTGGTTTACCCCTTTCATGTGATCTTACCCCCGGTGGCATCCCACATGGGGGATGCAGACCTTTGAATTTCCAGGCACATCAGAAATCGAGTCGTCTTCTCTTTTTTTGTTTTTTTTTTTAAACCTGGGCTCCCTCAAAAGAGTGAAAGAAGCTGAATGGCCTTGGTAATTGCCTTTGGCAAGGGTATCACGTGGAGATAACCCAACGGTTTTCAGCCTCAGGTCCCCCAAGGAAAGTGTAACAAGTTTGCCAGATGCCTGGACAGCAATGCCCCAGGCCAAGATATGAATGATCATTGTGGCAGGGTGGCCCAGGGTAAGTCATTTACGAACACCCCGGTAGGGGGACAGCCATGCGTGGAACGCAGTGTTGCGCATGGAGCTTGTCAGCGAGCTGACGCCATGGTTAGTTAGATGTTAGCACAGGAGGCCTAAGATGGGTTCTCTTCCACTGCTGTTCACCTGCTTAGGGAAGACACATTGTCTCCTCTCCCATGAGCTCTACGATCTGGTAGATTACAGGTCGGGAATACAGCAGTTGTTACTTCAGGGGTAGAAAAAGAGAGAGAGGGTTTCACCACCGCTAACTTGGTAAGGTGGGCCCTAGATAAGGACTCCCAATCCAGGATGTCCTGATAGAACCAAGAGTGTCCCAAAGAAGGGGAAGAGGTTATTGTTTACCATTGCCCCCCCCCCACTGGCGGGGAGGGGTGATTAGGGCAGGCAGGGGTTGGACAACTCTGCCTTGGCCTTCCCTGAGGCATAGAACCCCCTGTGGTAAAGAGTACGAATATCGTATTTCCACCTGATGGTTGGGGCGGTGGAGGGTCTCCCCTACCGTAGAGATGTCTGAGGACCCAACGGGGCCAACTTAACCCAGCGTCCCAAGGTGTCCCTCCCCATCCCTGGAATGAGAATAGATCTTACCTGATGTAGGACAGGCAGGTAGGCGGGGAAGGTTCCAAGCATCCGGATTGGCACATGTGTCTGTGCATACCAGGAGTATCTGCAGTCGTGGCTGGAGCTACTATGTGATGCATTCCTTGGCTTTGGCAAGGGCTGCCTTTGAAGCTTACGAGAACAGGAATCCTCGGTCAAGGAGTACCAGAAGGGGGGGAGGGGGCTTTCTTGTTCCCTTTCTCCAATAAGAGCCCAAAGAGTAGCAATGGCTAAGAATCATCTGGTTGCTGGGCCTCAGTGTGGATGTCTTGATGGCTGAGAGGAACTTGAGTTACACGGCCAGTGTCTCTTCCAAGATCGGAGGGCGGGGCCAAAGGCTGACTCGCCCCTGTTCACAATATCGACACAGGGCTGGCCCCGGTAAGCTCCCCATTCCCCCACTAAAGGAAAGGAGGAAGGAGCATCAGCTGCCCTCTCCAATGGTGAGCTGAAGTCATGGTCATGTCCCAGATGTTATGGGAATGAAGGTGGCAGTCAATCGGGATAGGCACCTTCCTTGCAGGTGAGGGAAGAGAGGAAGAAGCTCCAAAACATCCCAGAATTGAAATGACAGTGGTGGGGAGGAGTTGAGTCCCTGCTCCAGGGTCATCTAAAGAAAAAAAGGGGGGGATATGTCGCCCCATATAGACTATGTGGGTGGGGAGGAGGCCCTGATGGAAGGCCGAGGTATTTGACCTCTCCCCTAGGATCCTGTGCGGTACCCACCACGGTTAGGGTCTCGGGGGGAAACAAGACGTCACCCCCAAAAGGCAGATCAAGCACCGCCTGCTGCTCAGCGGGGGGCACCCTGGCTTCCCTAAGCCACCCCACTTGACGGATAGTCACAGCCAAGGCTATGGTGCAGGCAGCTGTATCCACTGCATCTTGGGCTGAGAGGAGGAGGTCCTGAGAAATTATTTCTCCCTTCTCTAGGAATGTGTCATACTCCTCTTTGGCATCTGGTGGGAGCAAATGTCTGAATTTTGCGACCGACTCTCACATGTCCAGCAAGTATCTGCTGGTTAGGGCCTGATTATTTGCAACCTGAGTTGGAAGGCTGAGGAAGAGTAGACCTTACGCCCCAGGAGATCCAGTTCCCTGGTTTCCCTAGAAGCAGGGAGGCGGTCACTAGAAGGCTCACCTGGACCTAGCGTCATTTGCACCACATCCCTAGGAGGGACTGGGTGGTTGGCAATGGAGGGGAAGTCCAACTCAGGAACCTTATACTTTAGGCTCACTGTGTCCGACACTGGGGTCGTAGAGGTTAAGTTCTGCCACCAGGAAGATGTTAGGTCCCAAACACTTGGGTGGAGCAGGACTGTCAGCGGTTCTGCCAAGGCAAAGGCTGGCCCGAACAGTGTGTCTGAGGGAGGATGGGAGGGCTTGACCTCCATCCCTAAGTGGGCCATGGCACGGCGCGACAAATCAAAGTGCACCGATAGGTTGCCGGGGACAGAGTGGTACCAGGTGTCTGCTGCGGATGAGAAGGGATTTTGCAGGGAATCATTCTTGGGGGCGGAAGTAGAAGGGCAACAGCGCTGAGGTGCAGCGCCGGGATAGCTTAGAGCCCCTCGATGGACCTTCCTCCAGGCTTGAGGCGGGAGAAGGACTTCTTGATTCTAAGGGCAGTACCGGCAACAGCAAAGTGATACGTTGATGTGGGAATGGCCCTATGGTACAGGGGCCCAATGGAGTGGAAGATGGGGGGCTTTGTGGCGAGGGAGAGCAGCGAAGCCCAAGATGGATCCAGGCCTTAGACATAAAGGTCGGTGTGCCCCTTCTAATCGATGTTGGGGAAGGTGGTGTGGGCAGCAGGAGGAGTGCCCAAGCGGCCCCCACGGCCTCTGGAGTCGTCGGTATTGGGAGCGACTCCGAACAGGCCCAAGACAAGTCTTTACCCAGGGAAAGAGGGCTGCCTGGTTGAGACAGTCCCTGCCCCGTCAGTACCGGGCTATGCCGAGCCTGTGGTGCTGTAGGTGACTGTGGTTGGTGCCGGGGTGAGCCCTGCACCGATGGTGCCAGACTATGCTGGGGTTGTGGTGCCAGGAGCGACCTCGAGCGATGCAGTGGCGCCGAGGTGCTGGGTTAATGCCGCGATACCAGGGTCGGTACTGAGGTCGTTCTTCGATGGCCACCAGTAGCATGGTGCTGTGTGGGCTCTGGTGCCGAGCTAGGTTTCGGCACCAGGCAGGAACCCGAAGCCTCAGCTGGAGAGTGCTGAGCCTGTTCAGAGGCTACGGCACAGTGCCTTTGTTGCCGTGCCTTGATTGTCCGAGGTTTAAAGGACAAACATAGGGAACAGGATGAGACCAGGTGGCCTTTACCTAGGCACTGGAGGCACTTCCCGGGGGGATCGTCCCAGGGGAAGGCCTTCCTGCACTCGGAGCAGGGTTTGAACCCTGGCATGTTAGGCAATCTGCAATGTTCTGGCCCGACAGTGGAAGAGTCCTGTGGTGGAACTACATCCACAAAAAGGTGCTCCCAGTCAGGCTAAAAGCTCAAAAAAAAAAAAAAAGACAGGCTGCTTGCATTTGCAAGGAGCAGATGTTCCAGATCCTACGTGCAAGGTGGAAGAAACGAAACTGAGGAGGGGTCAGGAGGCGACCGTATATATAGCCACTGAGTGGTGTGAGGGGGGCGATGGCTGCCTACCCTCTCCTGACAGGCTAGGACAAAAGTTTTCCAACCAATCCGGCATTCTGGCACAGAGGAAGCTATTACTGAATGCATCCAAGCAGCTCTTGAAGAAGCTTAAGTTCCCAACACTGCAAGAGTGTGAGCACGCATGCACTAAACTTTAAGAATGTGGTTTGTTCTGTGACCTCATTTAACTTTAAGCATGTAAATGTCTGAATGGGAGCTAAAATATTCTCACTCCACTTTTAAAGTTTATCAAATTTCTACTTTATTTTCTGTTTTTAACACTGAGAATAAATGTATCACTGCCCAGAACACATATGACAGCTTGTTTAAATTAACTAAGCTATAGGAATAACCTAGCTGGCAACAACTTAAAAAACAAAAAACCTTCCTGCAAAGACCATGACTCTTGACTTAGAAAATGACACCTAAATGACAAAGAAGTGATTTAAAATTTAACATGACGCCCTTGCAGTTAAAATGATCTCCCAGCCTGCATAACCAATTCAGGGCATAAACTGAGTAAAAAACAATCTTTCTGGCAGCAAAGACAACTATTAGGATGTGTGTGAAAAGTGACAGGGCACAAGAGGAGCAAACACAGTCCTGCAAGAGTAGGGTTAACAGATATCAGGCAAAAGGACATGTCCTCCTTTTTACCCTCACGTCCTCTGTCTGGCAGGCATTTTAAAATACAGGATTTTGTCTGGCTTTTTACTTACAGGGGTTCAAATATGCTGGAAGGCCCCGTAACACCCTTTTTTTAGGGGGAAGCATTTGAGGGCCCCCTAAAAACAGAAGACTATTACATTCATACTACATTTTCTCCATGCGTCCTCCAATGTCCTCTTTTTCCTACTTCTTTGTCCTCCCTTCCAGGCTTTGGTAGCTGGTAGCCCTGTGCAAGAGGACCAAGTTTGCTACACAGGCCAGAGCCAGCAGAAGTAGATCACTGATGCCTCAGTTCAAGGAGGCTTGCTGCCAACACACAGACCCCCTCTCCCTTCTGCTAGGCTCCCCGGCCTCCCTTTCCTTGAGAGAGCCTGGGATGAGAGGTCCTGTGTGCCTGCCCCCAGAGGAGGGAGCTGCTCTCAACGGAGGCAAGCTCCGTGTTATTGCACAGGCCCGCCATTGCAGCCGCCAGGAATAGTTGCAATTAACAACCAGGAGCCAGCTGCAGCCTCCTAGCTGAGCAGCAGCACGCCCAGCTCCCCCGCGCGCCTTTCCCTCCAGCCGCTCACCTGGTTCCACCGGCGAGGCGCGCGCGCGCTCCAGAGGGCGCGGAATGCGGCAGCTGCAGCCGCTAGGCAAAGCCCGGCGCGGGGAGGCACCTCCTACAGCGCAGCGCAAGTCACCGGGCCGAGCGGGCGCTTCCCGCGTTCTCTGTCACTCACTCTCAGCGGCCACAGCGACTGGACAGCGCCCGGGTAGTCCCGCCTCCGGGGAAGGAGGAGCCGCTGCCACTCTTCCTAGTAGCCCCGCCCCAGCCAGTGGGCGGGCTGGTCCACTCCTGGAGGAGGGGGGTCTGAGGGGAGCTCTGTGTGTGTGTGTGTGAAAGAGGGGGGAGATTGTGTGGGTGTGTGAGGGGGAAGATTTTGTGCATGTGTGTGTGACAGAGAGAGATTGTGTGAGGGAGAGATGTGTGTGAGAGCAAGAAGGGGAGTTACTGTGTGTGTGTGGGGGGGGAATGTGTGTGTGTGTGTGTGTGTGTGTGTGTGTGTGTGTGTGTGTGTGAGAGAGAGACAGAGAGGGAGAGACAGGAATGGCGCCAGCATTTATGGCGCCCTCCCTGCAGCGCAGCAGACGCCAGGGCAGACGAGTGACGTCACAGGGGAGCGCGAGGGGCAGTCCCCATTTTGGCGCCCTTCAAATGTCGGCACCCCCTGCAATGCTTACCCGGCTTACTGTGTTGCACCAGCCCTGGGGGGAGAGAGATTGCGTGTGTGTGTGAGAGAGAGAGAGAGAATGAAAAGGGGAGATTTTGTGGGGGTGTGGTGGGAGATTTTGTGTGTGTGTAGATGTGTGTGAGAATGGGAGAGGGAAATTGTGAGGGGGGATTGTGTGTGGGGGGGGAATTTGCTTGTGTGAGAGAGAAAATTTGTGTGTGACTGAGTGTGAGCAATGGTTTGTCTCAGGGCAAGAAAGTGGCAGCCGTTCCAACTGTGACTTGACACCAATTTAGTTGGGTCAGTCAGGTCATTGCTATCAGCTTGTTCTGGCGGAAAAGGTACGATCCACTGGAGTGAAATTTGGGGTGGAAGGATTCTTTTGGCTAGTTCTACAAACCGGGCACAGGCTCTAAGACTAAAGCCTTTTCTATACCGCAAGTGCTTTGCTATTATAGAATGATGGTTCTCAATCTTTTGTGGGTTGTGACGTGCTTGGCAGTGTATTGCCACCCTATAGGACACACCAGCCCACTGCCCCCAAGTCAAATCTGGCAACTTCTCCCGGTCTCCACAACACACTGTTGTGTGGTGACACAGTGGTTGAGAACCGCTGTTATGGAGGCCCCTACTATACATACATGGAATTAATGCCAACAGAAGAGAATTTCTGCCAACGTAAGAAATATCAGCTCTGCCAGAAGCACTTTTCTGTCAGAAAATATCCTTAAATATTAAATTGACTCACTGGAGACTGAAAAATTTTATTATTTATTTTCACTCTGAAATTACATTGACTGAGACCCCCATATGGATTCAGCTTGACAGGGGTTAAAGGATAATTTCACAGGCCCCAGAACCCTCCTAATTTGGTGGGCCCCCTTCCAACATGGGTAGGCCCCCCTCCCACACATCTGGGCCCCCCCCCCACATCCCAGCGACTTCCCCAATATCCATTCCCCTGTCCCCAAAATCCACCCCAGCTCCCAATACCCACCCCCAGGCCCCCAGATCCAATCCCTGTCCCCAGTACCCACGCCCTGCCCCCAGTACTCCCTCTCCAGTGCAAGCTGGGCCGCGTGTGCTGGGCTGGGAAGCTGCAGCCTGTGCATTCACAGGGGGGTCCAGCCCCCTTCCCTGCCTGCTGGAACGCAGGGGAATGCCGTTCTGGGGCCTGCTATTTTTAGGGGCCCAGCGTTCAGGCCCCTAAAAATAGAAAATGGTACCAGAATGCTGCGTTCTGGGTACTGCTATTTTTCAGTGGTGCGCCCCGTAATGCAGTGTTCCGACACCATTTTCTATTTTTAGGGGGCCCAGAACACTGAACCCCTAAAACTAGTGGGCCTCAGAATGGCATTCCAGGCCATTCTGGCATACTTTAACTCCTGCAACTAGATAAATGGAAGACTTACATATTGCCTTGTGGATGAATGGATTAGCTTTATCAATGAAAAATTCATTCTGTCTATGTAGCAAGTGTCTACATCAGTGGTTCCCAACCTTTTCTTTGCATGGCATACCTTGATACGTTCAAATTTTTCGAGGCACACCACCATTAAAAAACACAGGAATATTCAAATTAACTTAAATTACTTATGGATATTCATTAACCATGGCATAGTGTTTTGGAAATGCTTTTATGTGGGAAAGTAGGAGTAGCAGAGCAGGGGTGGCAAAACAGGAGGTCAGGAGTTGTGTGCAGTGGCAGGAGTGAGTGGGGAGCAGAGCAGGGCAGGGGGTGAAAGAGGACAAGGGTGGTTGGGGGGAACAGCACAACGGTAGCAAGAGACGAAGGGAGAACAAGAGCCAGAGTAGCTTTGTGGGGGGGTAGGGAAGCTTTGGAGGGGGTAGGGAAGGTAGAGAAGGTTCCCCTTCTCCACAGTGGCTCTCTGCCACCCATGGCAAATCCTCACCCCACTGCTGCTCCCTCCCGCCCCCAGTGGGTCCCATCCTCCCCTCCCCCAACCCCCTGTTACCTGTCCCCCAGCTACACCCCCACAGCCAGCCCCCCACGCCCCCCAGCTACACACATCCCCAACCAAACAGCCACCCCACAACTCCAGCTACACAGCCACTCCCAGCCACCTCTGCTACACACACACACCTGTCCCACACAACCCCCAGCAACTGTCCCCCCAACCCTTACCTGGGCTGTTTGCAGGCTGGCTAACACAAGCTGCTCCACCCGGCAGGGGGAGATTCACACACTCCTGGCCTCCCACAGCTCTTTGCTGGCTGGGCTTATGGTGGAGCAGGGTTTAAGGTGGAGCCACCATAACTCTGCATTCCACCTGCTCCTGCTATTTTTAGGGGGATCCCTGGAACTCCGCATTCCAGTGCCTTCCTCTATTTTTAGGGGGGCTGGAAGGCTGCCTGCCTAAAATTAGGGGGCCCCCAGAACTGTGTTCTTGTGCTTTCCCCCTTACTTTAAACCCTGCCTTTTCCCAGCCTTGCACAGCCCACATGGCTGGGCTAAGCAGGGAGAGAACTTTAATCCCAGCTCTCAGGATGCTCGCGGCACACTTTGGGTGTTGCTGCGGCACGGCACACTGGTTGGGAACCACTGGTCTATATCACAGGGCTACAGCAGCACAGTAGATATGTCCATAGTTGACATAGCTGCATCTACACTGGGGATTTATGCTGGGGTTTTTTGTCAGCATAGCTTTTGGCTGGAGTGGTGGTTTTGTTTTTTTTTTCCCCCACTCACTTGACCAACATAGCTATGTCCAATAGCAACACAACCAAAATATTCCAAAGGAGGGAGTGCAGAACTCCTACTCCTGCCTCCACACCTAGCACAAGGCTCTCCCCTTGTTGCTGCTCCATAACCAATCTTGAGCTCTCATATGGTGCTGGCTCTCCACCCAGCTCCACACACACTCATCTGCTGCTGTCCCACACCCAGCCCTGTACTCTTTCCATCACAATGCACCACCACCAGCTCCATGTCTTCTCCCTGCATCCAGCCCTGGAGTTTCCCTGTTCCTGAGAACCTCTTGCCCTAAAAGACAATGAGGCTGAGGAGCACAACCCCCACCAGGTGTCAGGCAGTTCTGGAAGCCCCAGATTCCATCTTGTCTCTGTGCCTCAGCTTCTCCAGGAACCATTAAAATCTCATATCCAATTGCACCAGAACTCCTGGGTTCTGGGGGTTCCTAGTGCCTCCTGCTCTAGAGACTGGATGCCTGGTGCCTATGGGCACTGGAAAGATGGTAAAAGAGTGCAGGGAAGTAGGTGCACAGGATTGTAATGCCACTCAAATTTGGCTCTGCCATGCATAGTCTTTAAGTGCCACAGGACTCGTTTTTATAAAAAAGGTTTCTCAAACTAAAATTTTGATTTTGCTCACTCTGTTATTTTTTATCTAAATTAAAATGTTTCTATTGGACCCACACTGATACATTTCAACATCAATCTTTGTCCACTTGAGCTGTCACGGTGCCTCATGGGAATTGTAGTTTGAATTTCTTATGACCCTGGAAATATTGATTTCACCATGGAACACCTAATGTAGGGTAAAAAAAAAAATAGTTCTTTTGTCTTTTTAGTTTTGTGTGATGCCATGAATTCCTGTGGGGGAAATTTAGAAGCTTGAATTCAGTCTTTGGCTAACAAAAATCTATCAGTTCATTTAAAAAAACTTATCTATTTGCTATTTTTAAACTGGAACATACATTCCATTAGTGATTTGAGATCTCAAACAATTTACTTAGTTTTCAAAAAGCATTTCTATTCTTTAAGGAACAAACTTATTTTCTGATAGGCTGCCACCTTCTACCAAGGAAGAGGTTCTTTAGGTATCAGCATATTAAAGACTAACACATTTATTTATTGCGTGAGCTTCCATGGAAGAAACTGTAGTTTTCCATCTTCAAGCCTCTGACAATTTGGGATTTTCTCCCACAAATTCTATTGTGATAAATAAAAATGTTAGTCTCTAAGTGCCACTAGACTCCTTGTTTGTTTTGCTGAAGTAGGCTGAAACGGCTACAGCTTTGGAGCATATACATCTACCCCTTTGGAGCAAGTACATTTTATGGCATGAGCGAATGTAGATAAAGCTTACTAGACAAGCCTACAATAAAAGGAAGAATATGGCATTTCCAAACTACTGATAGGTAAAACCAGTGTGACCTGAGACTAAGGTGAGAAAATGAGAAGAATCTTCAGCTTTTACTTTTTCTACATACATTTTTTAATCTTGAGGAAGACCTCAGCAAAAGAAGCCATTGTTTATAATGGGCCAAATTGTTTATAATGGGTCATAGTTTATAATGGGCTATTTGGGCCAAATGAGCTGAAAAATTTCAATATATTTGTCTATGCATTCATATCTGATGTCAGTCGGCTCTGGTCAAAGAGTTTACAAAAGTGTCAAAGGTAGATGCTGTTCCATTACAGCCAGTCTGCTCCAAGAAGACTTAAGAGGGAAAGGAATACATAAATTCCTATGTTTTAAGGCCAGAAAGAATTGTTAGGTTGTTTAATCTGATCTCCTGTATAAAAAGGCCTTTGAATTTCACATACTTATGCCTCTGTTGAGTCCAATAACTTGTGTTTAGATAAAGCATATCTTCCAAAAAAATATCCAGTCTGGATTTGAAGACATCAGGAAATGGAGGATTTTCCACTTTGCTTGGTACTTATGTTCCAGTGGTCAGTCCCTGTCACAGCTAAAAAAAAAATGTCCTTTATTTTTAATTTGAATTTGCCTAGCTTTAACTTCCAGTGCTTTGTTCTTCTTACAACTTTGTCCACTAGATACTTTTCCTGAACCCTGCAGAAACTGAGCTATAGACCTTCTCAAGTCACTTGCTTCTCCACCCCTGTTCCCTCAAATGACCACCACTTGCCCTTTCACTGTTCTCAGCAAGTGGGGACAGAGAGGAGACTCAGCTGGTAATTTACAGAAAGACACATTCAAATTGTGGTGTGTGTGATGTGTTTTTATAAACCCTTTTTGTTTTTTATTGCATCATAACATTTATACAGTAGATACACGTATAACATATTACAATCCTATTGCTAGAAATGAATTACCAGAATTAAAGATATAATCCCAGCAATAAATATGCAAATTGATGAAAATTTATCAGGTCTCAAAGGTTTCTCAGATGGAATATAAGGGGGAAGATCAGGAGTTCACTAATTATGGAGACATTTAGACATGAAGAAGACTGAAGATTTTGCTATTTTATGTGTAGTTATCTACTATTAAACATTACGAGAGAAAATATTTGTGCTTTACTTCCTTCTCCAACCCTCTTTCCCATGAGATAATACATTTAGAGAAAGGGCAGCACCTGAATATAATTTGCAGGAACATTGATAAATATTTGATGGATCTCAGCAAACATCAAACATGCTTTTGTACCCTGCGCAGAACCGTAATAATCAATGTTTTCATCCACAAATAGAAGAGTTCAAACAGTAAATTTACTCTCCCATCTAAAATACATGACTGACCTACTTATTAAAACAACTACATCCCTGGAGGAAATAAGAGCGCTCCAAAGAGATCAAAAGCCAAATCTCACTTGTTTGAAATGTCAGCGTATCCTGAGCAGTATCATTCAGCTGCCTCTGTAAAATGCACTTATAATTACTTCTAACTACACAGGATACTGCTCAAGTCAGAGGCATCATAGTGTTTCTTTTCTAAATTATCTTTAATCCATTGTGATAAAGTTTTTCTCACTTGTAGCATTTCTATAAATAGAGGGCAAGAATATTTAAACGGAGTTTTCCCCCAAACATAAGAAACGAGTGGGTGTGCTATCAATGAAGTAACCTAGTCTTAAGAGAAATCAGTTGCCTCTTCTGCCTCATCAGCATAGTGGTGTGTTTATCTCCATGTGGCACCTATTGGCTATGTCTACACTTAGAATGTTAAATCGATTTAACTTAATCTAATTGAATTGAAATAAAAATCATTACATCAGTTTAAGTTAAATAGATTTAACATGTCCCCACTAGAAACCCAAATCGAACTAGCATGTCCATGGACAGGACTTGCTAGTTCAATTTAGGAGAAAGGCCCATGAGAGGTGTGGCAAGATGGCCCCCAAGAAGGGCCACGTCCCAACCCAATATGTAGAAAGACAAGGCACCCTGGGAGGGAGAAGGACAAAGCATGTTAAATCAAAATAACAGTTATTTCAATTTAACATGGCTACACTGGGTTGTTTCGAACTAATAAGATTGAAATAACCCTTGTTATGATTTTAAGACAGGTTTTACCATTCTGATATGACTTTTCTTTATTTTGAACTGAGGGAGGTCCTTAGTTTGATCTAGGGAAAGCTAGTTTGGCCATGCACTACTTTAAATCGATTTAATCATCATTATCTTGATCTAAAGTGTAAGTGTAGACATAGCCATTACCTTTTAGTTCTCTATGGAACTGTAGTTCTTTGTTGCAGAATTCACCTTCATCAACAATTAGGGAATGAATGAATGAGTGAATGAATGAATGAATGAATTCAACCCATCTTTTTTATCAGAATATTATCTACCTTCTACCTATCTTCTTTAGAACCAGCCAAGCTGCCTCATAATATCATGAGCCTATAAAATAGCTAACTGCAGAAGCTGTTACTTGGAGATTGAAATGAAACAGTGACTCTATTAAAAATTCATAGGATTACAAAATATAAAAGTATAATACTGTGCTAACTGCAATGCATGCTCTCAGTGTCATTTTCTAATGTCTGAATATTGCTAAAAGCTTAGGTATGTGTTGATATGATGATGTCAACTAATTGTGAATGTAAAAACCAGAATTTCTCAGTGGAGAATGAGTGACAGTCAGTTTAATCCATTGCAATATTTTATCACATATATATTATATTATTTACTAAGTGTACTGTACTATAACTCAAACAAATTTATGCTATCTGTTCTCACAGCATCATGTGGCAGAGTTCTTCACAGCCTGATAATTCTTCAAGATTATCATAATGAATTACTTTTATTATAATTAAAGTGCCTACAGACCCCAACCAATGATTGTAGCCACATTGTACTTGTCATTTTGCAGACGTAGAATGAAAGATGGTCCCTGCCCAAAAGAGTTACAATCTAAATTGAAGACAAGAAAGCCTTAATATCTACTGTTAATTTTTTCTTCCTCCAGTTTCATCTTATTACTTTACATTTTAATTCCTTCTTTATGACAGTACAGATTATGCCCTGGTGTGTTCCATTAGGTACTTGAACACCATAATATCTAGGACTTTAAAATCCCAACCAATGAGATCACTTTTCAATCTCTCTTCCTGTTTTTTTCAAACTAAATATATTTAAGATTTTGAATTTTCATTCCCCAGACAGCCTTCACAAGCCATTAAGGAAACGTGAAACCATTTTCTCTACTTCCTGTAGTACCTGGATATATGTCTTTAAGCTTTTCCAAAATTGTAGGTAACATCTCAGATGCAGGAAGGAAGCCGCAATCTAGTGGTTAACCAACAGGACTGAAAGCCAGGAAAGCTGGGTGCTATTCCTGGCTGTGCCATAGAGTTGCTGTGTAACTTTAGCCAAAATCAAATCAAATCAAATGCAACTGAGATTTCAAAAGTAATAGCAGACTGAGGCTGCATGAGTTTCTTTGTCCAGTTTGAGACACTTGTAGCTCACTTTTCGTTAAAGCTGTGAAAGTTTAGTATTTCTTAAAAAATATCAAAAGATTTGTTAAGTTGGGGTCCAAAAATCTGACCCACCTTAAATTAGTGTCCATTTCTGAAAATATTAGCCTTAACCTCTTAGTAGCCATTTCCCTCTCTGTAAAACAGAGATGATAATACTTACCTCACAGTGAGGTAAAATTCATTAATGGATGTGAGTGTTTTGGGACCATCAACTGAAAGATGCAAAGTGTTTTTTATTGGGCCATATCCTGATATCACTGATCAATCTTTCTTGAGGCAAAACTTACAGAATAGTATTAGGGCATTTGAATGCTTTGCTGTGTCAAGGCCTAAATTCTAAGGATTCTTTCTTGCAACTGCTGAGCACCTGTCCCTGGATGTATTCTAGCAAATCATTTAAGCACATGCTTAATTTTTATCATGCAGGTATTGTTACTGAAGTCTGAGTAAGGACTTTAGAATTTTGGCCTATTTTAAAAATTCTAAATAATCAGAATTAAGTAGGATTTAACTGCCCACCTTCCATAATGGGGATGTACAGATGAACACTCCACAAGCTTTTGAGAATGTATAATAATATGTATAATATTGAAATAGAAATAATATTAAACATTTTAAAAGTTAATGGAAAAATTGAATTAAATATAGTTTTTAGTTCTCTTCAACATTTTGTTTTCAATAAATGTTTAATTGATTGTTTAAAGTTTGTAACCAGTTTTAGTATAAAACTGGGAGGCAGACTTTTAATCTCTAAAATAACATATTGATTCACAAGGCCAAATTTTCTTCTTAAATATGCATATGAAGCTCCCCTTTAAAGCCAATGAGAGCCCTACACACATATCCACATGGACAATTTGGTTGTAAGATTTTAAATTTGTTGTCAAATAAAAATGTGTTTGTACTGAAAATATTTATGTATTACACCAAGTTTAAACCTGAAACAGCAAGAATTTTCATCACCAGAAACGTAATATAACGGAACACTAATTCAACGTTTACTGTTGCAGGGTTGTTTGCATCAGTATAATGAAGCTAGTATAGGACTTCTAGAGAGGACAGCATGAGCTCATCTGGTAAGTTGCCTTAGGTTTATTGTTTGCTAGACAAGTTCCTAATGGCTGGCAATGCCCTCTACAGAGGTTTATTGCCACTATATGATAATGAAGCAAGGAGTCCTGTGACACTTGCTCATTTTGCTGAACTAGACTAGCATGGCTACCCCTTTGGTAGTTGGCTATATGATAATGATGATTCAAAGATGGATATATTCATTCAGCTGCATTTATTTTATTGTTGTTTGTACTCCTCCATTTAATTTGATATGGAACATCTTCAAATTTTGCTTTTCTTTTCCACATTGTGTCCAAATATGCCAATTTGCTTGCACATTCCTCTTTAGAGCAATAGACTACACTACTCAGTTTCTTTGATGCAAGTAACATCTACATAAAGTTGTTGTGGTGCGTCCCTTGTCTGTGTGCATACTTGACTCCATGAGCACAATCAATGGGCACGCATGTGTTGATGCAGTATGGTATACCATGGATAGATGTCCTAGTGTGCAGGTTGCCATTATTTGGCACACTAGGAAAATTTTGGCAATGTATACTGGGGCATAAACAAGTTGTGCAGGAGTGACTGGGAGCAAGGGGGAGTGAGCAGTATTATCCATTCCAAAAGGCCATTCACATCCAATTTAAGGATAAAATTTAGTCATGGAGGTCATGGATTCCATGACTTTATCAGGCCTTGGTGATTTCTTCTGTTTCAGCTGTCAGTAGCTGCAGCCAAGGTCAAAGCCAGGGCAGTGTGCATCCCACCCACCTGTAGTTGTGGCTGGAGCCTGATAAATGCGTCCCCACTCCATGACTTCAGCCCGAGCTGGAGCCAGCAATGTATGCCTCCCCCCTATGGCTGTGGCCAGGGCTGTGTCCCTCCACATGGCAGTGGGACTTGGGATGTCAGTTGTCCCAGTCATGGGGCTCCAGCTGTCATTCCTCCTTCCCCCTCCACAGGTTATTTTTAGAAAAAGTCACAAACAAGTCACAGTTCCTGTGAATTTTTGTTTACTGCCTGTGACATGTCCATAATTAGTTTTGCATAGTAGAATGGGAAATCAGGAAAAGCCATTTCAAAAATACCTGGTGATTTTAAATGGAGGGAGGTGGCTTCCAGTTTCCTGACTTTTGTGCAGTGGAGTTTACAGTTGTGACCAGAGTGCTCAGTATTGGGTTTTGTGGGGCAGCTGTTGGTGGTATGTTAGAGTCAACATAGGCCACACAGTGTCAACACTGACATTCCATTGACCCCAGCATGTTAACCATGGTTCAATGCTTCTTGGAGAGGTTATGTTCCTCTGTCATCATAATGGGCATTGCATAGGCAGGAGACAAATTTAAGAGTAGGCACATGCATAAATAGATCAATGTGAGGTGTCAACTTACGTCAACTTAATTTTGTAGTGTAGACTAGATCATAGATCTTTGTCTGTGCATTTGGTTTATTGAAGAATTGTAGCTGCCAGCAGTGGAAAAAATGTATTAGATCAGCTTGTGCATTTCACTTCCAGTGTACAATTGTTCCTTTACCATATTTTAAAGCTTTAATATAGTCTTTTATGCAAGTCAAACATAACAGCTTTCAATGCTTAATTTTGGAGGTTCTTTGACAGCCCAATAGCTCTTATCATTAAGAAATGTCTCCTAATAAGTCATCTCAAATTTTTATTTTATTTAATTTCAATACATTTTCATAATTATATATAGACATAACATTTGCAAATAAGTTTTCCTATATGATAAAAGTGTACTTTAGAGTCTTGAAAGATCAGAATTTTCTTCCTGAGCAGTTTTCACACTGCAATTGGGAGGTGTGATTCCCAGTGCAAGCAGAAAGACTTGCACTAGCTCAGCTCAAGCTTGCAAGCTAAAAACAGCAGTGTGGACGTTTTGATATTGACAACAATTCAGGCTAACCAGCAATGCACTACAACTCAATAACTATTCAATTAAATTAGCTAGCAATTTTAATAACAAATTCAAAAAAGCAGAAGAGACAACTTCTGACAAGGGAGAGAAACAAATTGTTCTAAATTGTAACAAGTTACTCACACAGTTCTAATTATACAGTTGTGCCTTCTCTTGTATTGCATGCAGAAACACTGATTAAACTTTTGTGGCTTTTCCTCTAACTGTTTGCCTAGTAAATAAAACAAAAATCCTTGAATTTTCAAATTGAAGAGGCATTCAAGTCTTTCTATTTTGAGTTTTAACCTGTTTCACATCATGGTGTATTCAGAAGATTTCTGTGTGGGTTTTAGAAACATAGGACTTGAAGGGACCTCAAGAGATCATCTACTGCAGTCCCCCAATGGTGAGGTAGGACTAAATATACATAGAGCATCCCGGATAGGTGGTCATCTAAACTCTTTGGAATGTCTGGTGACAGGGTTTCCATAACCTCCCTAGGTGATGTGTTCTTGTGCTTAACTATCCTTATAATTAAAAAGTTTTCTTTCCTAATCCCTAACCCCAAATCTCGCTTGTTGCAAATTAAGTCAAACACTTCTTGTCCAACTCTTGGTGGACTTGCAGAAAGATTGATCACCATCTCTGAGAACAGCCCTTAACATATCTGATAACTTTTATGTCCCCCTCAGCCTTTTCTTTATACATGCCCAGTTTTTTTAAACATCTTAGCATTTTAATTTGTATTGCTTCCCCTGGGACCTTCTTCAATTTGTTCACATCTTAGTGTTACACCCAGAATTGGACACAGTACTCTAGCTGAGGCCTCACCAGTGATGAGCAGAACAGATTAATTACCTTCCAAATCCTACAAAGGGTACTTCTGTTAATACATCCAGAATGACATTTGCCTTTTTCACAGCACCATCACACCTTTGATTTATATGCAGTTTATGAGTAAATATTACCCTGAGATACTTCTCCGCAGGCCTGCTGTCTACACTGTTATTCTCATCTTGTATTACTGTGTATTTGATTTTTCCTTACTAAGTGCAGTATTTTACCCAAATTTTATAAGCATGCTCTCAACTTCATCATCCAACATGTTAATAAAAATATTGGATACCATTGGACCCAGAAGAGCCTCCTGCAAGAATCTACTTGACAAGTCCTCTCAGTGAACCACTGACAATTCTTTGAGTATGGTCTTTCAGTAAATTGTGCATCACCTTTCAGTAATTTATTTTAGACCATATTTCCCTAGTTTGTTTAGGTGACTTTCATGTGGGTCTAGACCAAAATATCTGTTGCTTCCCCTGCTAGGTCAGCTACCTTGTAAAAGAAAGATATTAGTTTGGTTTGACATGATTTGTTCTTGGTACATCCATATTGGCTATTATCTGTAACCTTACAATCTTGCAGATTTGAATAAAATGGTTGTTTAAAAATTCATTGCAATATCTTCCCAGGTATTCAGGTTAGGCTGATTGGTTGTAATTCTTTGGGTCCTTCTCTTTCCCCTTTTTGAAGATTGGTACTATGTTTGCCCTTCTCCAGTGCTATGGGATCTCACCTGTTCTCCATGAGTTCTTGAAGATAATTGCACTGGGTACTTTTGCAACCTTTGTTCCACAACAAGGAATGTAACATTTCAGTCATTAGAGGAAGGTCTTCCTGTGTTGTGCAATAATGATCCCCAAACTGTGGTCTTTGGTGGTCCATGAAGCACTTGCCACTGGTTTTTGTAGGTGTCTGGTTGCCTGTCTCTTTCTTGTTATCACAGGCTAAATTTAATTAATAGGCAATTAAAGTATATTAAATAACTTCCTGATTGTACTTTTCTCTATAAGGAATGGTTGTGACTGATACAGGGATGTGAAGGGAAGATGTAACTGAATATATGGCTTAATATCTCTATTAAAGTTGTAAGCATTTGAAAATCCTTGTAACAGAATATCGCTTGTTTTGACTGATTTTCATTACAAGAGAGAGGCTGGAGATACGTCCCAGGAACAGACATCATTTTAAAAAATAAATTAAAACAAAAAAAAATTGTTGATTGTGATTACTTCAACCACTCCTAACTACTGGATAGTCTTCCTGTTCCTATGGGCTATATAGAATTGGACCCTGGGTGCTTCTTTCCTCCTGATCATCATGATTTAGAAAGAGATCTTGTCTGTTTGGTAGGTCTCACCTTTTCTGCTGGACTTTGTTTTTGCATGCCTACTCAAGCAGAAAAGTTATAGTCCACAGGACCCCTTAACATTTGTTACCTGATAGAGCCCTGATCTACACTACAAACTTCTGTTGGTATAACTACATAGTTATATCAACATAAACTCTGGGGTAGACAGTGGTATGTCGATGGGAGGGACTCTCTGGTTGACATAACTTCAGATTTTTGGGAGAGGTGGGGTACTTGTGCTGATAGGAGAATCTCTCCCATCAGCATAGGTAATGTCTTCACTAAGTGCTACAGCTGTACAGATGCATCATTTGTAAGTGTAGACAAATCCTGATGGATTTCAGTGAAGAAAGAGCCTTCAGAGAACAACTCATGCTTCTTCCAATGTTCCCTTGAACTCTGCACTGAAAACATGTACACACTATTCAATGTTGTTTCCTCTCTTCATAGTCTATGGCTTTTTCCTGGTGCTTTATTTAGCTTTTCTGATAGTTATACATAATTTTTCCCCATAATTTCAATTAGTGGGTTTTTCTGTAATATCTGCTACCTACCAACTTTTGCAATCTGTTTTGTTTTGTTTTTCCTTCCAGTATAATAAAATTATGGGCCACAAGCAAATCATCTGAAGGAAAGCCTGCATTGATTGAGAGTAATTTGAAATCTGATAAAGTTGAGAGCAGAATTTGACACCCAAGGTATAAATCATTTTGCCCTGGCTGGTAACCTAGAATTTGACTAATTCTGAGGCTTATCACCATTGAAGTGACAGCAAAAGGCCTACAAAATGACTCTGAGACCAGGTCTACTCTATAAACTCACATCAGTATATTTCTGTTGCACAGGGATATGAAAATTTTACAGCCCTGAGCAATGTAGCTCTACTAACAGATTCCACAGCGCTGTGTTGCCAGGAAGGCTTTTCGTGTCATGATGGCTACTGATTCTCATGGAGGTGGATTAACTATGCCAACAGGGCAAGCTGTCCCATGCACAGAAGCAGCATCTTCAGTGAAGCATCGCTGGAGCATAGCTGTACTGTGCCTCTGCGGTATTTTAAATCTAGACCTGCCCAAAGCAAGTAGGGTTGAAAATGCATGAACTATCAGTTTGTTTATTTATTTGGGTTAAGAAAAGGCCCTCATCCCGCAATATATTTCATGTGGGTGTACCCCGTATCCACAGAGAGCCACAATGGCTTTAATAAGTCTCTGTACAAGGCATAGGGTTCAGTCCACCTGAAGCAGCTTGTGGTTTCAAGGCCCAAATGTACAATAGAGTTTCCTCAAAGTCAAAATATGTGCCTGGTCTTCTCTAACACCAATATAAATGAGGTTACATAAGTGTAAACTAAATTGGAAAAAGGGAATCAGGCCCTTACAACTTCATATCTTGAGGCACTTATGATTGTTTTGAGCACCACTCCCTGCACCTCTTGCCTGGATGAACAGCTTGTTATTTCTGCATAATTGCCTACATTCCCTTTGTTCTCACTGACTGGATATTGCTGCATCTGTTACAACTTAAATTAGCCATAGGTGGCCTGGCAGGAGGCCTCATGGGTACAATTTTTTAGGTGGTAATAGACAGATATAGTCTCTCCCTGTGAATCAAGATCAAGAGAGGACAACTGATATTCTTCCTCCTAAGGTATTGACTTTTACCTTTATGACCTGCGACTAAACCAAGCTATGTTTAACTAAGACTTTTCATTGGGAGATACAAGGCCCTGCTCTGCAGCTGAATGGCAGTCATGCTGTATAGCTCAGATACTGTAACTTGTTCATTCTGTAAAACTTCAGAGTTGGAAGTTGCTGAGCCCTCTGTGATGGCGTTGATTGCTCACCACTCTTAATAACCTCTGTGGAACTATTCATCTAAATAAAAGTAATCACACCTATATTTGCAGGATTGGGGCATAGGTACAAATTTATTTTAATTAATCTTATTTCACAGTCCTTTTCTGACTCTTGTTATTTTCAGACGTGTATTTTCTATACACTAGTCTAATGGTCCAAGTTCACATTCTAGTGACTACAATAAAAGATGACTTTAAAGAAAAGCCTTAGAGGTGAATCAACCTATTAGTTTTGGTTTTGCCTTATGGTATGTTTTACTTCTAAGTGGAATTCCACTCAGCATATATTGAAAAATCTCCTTGAGTATGGCATGTGTTATGGGTCATAGCTAGGGCTTTAGTTAGAGACTTAACAAAGATAATATTGATATGCACAGATAACAGGGATGAAGAGTAATTTAGTGGTTGGGGCAATAGCCTGGACTGGGGAGATTAGAATGCAGTTCCTTGCTGTACCACAGATTTCCTTTGTGAACTTGGGAAAATTGCTGATGGCCAGATTTTTAAGGGTACTTTGAAGTAAATACCTAACAGGACTTTCAAAAGCACCCACATGCCCAATGCACAATATTTTTTGTTGGGGAATTTTCTGGCTTTTCAAAAACAAAAAATTAAAACCAGTTTTTCATAAAAACTTTATTGCGAGGCCAATATTAATGAAACCTGAAATTAAGCACTATCTTTTCCTCTTCTCTGCATTGTGTTCTTCCCTACTCCCTTGTCTGTCATCTTCTCATCACCAACATCCTCCTCTTTCCCAATCCTCCTTTCTTTTCTACCTTAAATTACTCTCTTAATCTTTTTCTTTTACCCCAGGCACCTTAAATCTATGCCAGTGTCATTAGCCCTTCAAAAATCAACACGTTTAATCAACACACTGAGAAAAGTGTTCTGTTGCATGAATTTCCCCCATCTATTTCAATGAGTGCTAACTTGGATGCTAGTGATGATGTTTTAATTGTCAACATTGCTATTACCCTGCTTATCAAAGCATGCAGGAAAGAAGAGGAGAGTATTATATTGTGATGATTTATACTAACATTCCTCAAAAGGTGTTGGTGAGTAAATGACTAGCCAGGGTTGTATGGAAGATGATTACATTAAGATGTGTGTTTTAACCATACAGAACCATACACAATGGGACAAGCTAAGTTTCATTTTCCCGATTGCAGAAAAGCTCAGCTTTCCTGGATTTGAAAACCACTAATTTTAGGGGTTTCAGTCAGAAACTGCAGGATACCAATAGACTGTGTAACGAGGAATAGGGAGGCTGGTGGGAGCTTTACATCAGCTTTCATGGTAGAGGGCCCATGAAAGTCAAATCTTTTTACAGCAGCCCAGAGGTAGTGAAGAGAGGAGTTGCAGAAGCCAGTGACTTTTGTTCATCAGTATATCATAGCTCAGGGAGTACCACAGGCTAGATGGTGAAGCCAGGTGCAAGGTATAATGAGGAGAGCAATAGTTCAGTGATAACTGCTAATAGTGGGGTACTTTGGATATTGCTTTGTAAACCTAGACAAACAAACCTATTCCAGCCTCAGGATAGACACTCTGCAACAAAGCACGAGCCTGAAAGGGGTGCTGTTACCTGCTGACATAGATGTCATAGGACATCTGACAAAGTTGAAAGAGAGACCACATCCATTCATAAAAAGATCAGACCTGCCATTTATGCAGACATTCATCCTACCTATTCAAGGACCAGTCACCCAGGCCAGGCCTGACTTTATAAGTGGTATAAATGAGATGGAAACAAATAAAAATGTAAATTAAAACTCACTTAGAGAAATAGGTGAGCTTAGTTTTCACGCTTGGTAGCTTTTGCCTTATCCTAACTTCCTTCTGAAAAGTCTCGCCAGAAAAACAAATCCCTGGGCACATGCTTCCCCTGCAGTCAGCTTCTTGTTGAAAAGCAGCATCTCGTTTGCCTAAGTGAAAGAAAATGAGAGGAAGCTACAATAAAAATGTGTCAGTTACAATACTTAGAGAACAAGTAATAGAACATGACAATGCTCTAATTCACTGTCCTTATACATCACTAACAATCTGCTCAGTGCTATTTTTAAAATGATCACTTTTGGGATGGTGTAATTGAAGTCTCACCTATTACAGCTTTTGTTTCTTCATGCCTTTCAGTAAAGAGAGTCCAGCTGGCTCTGGACCAAACACTCCTCTCTGTTACAGAGATGCAGTCCCACTGAAGCCAAAAGGATTACATCACTGTAACTGAGATGAGAATATGGGTACTGTGTGGTTGCAGATCTAACTGTTGCAGTCTGGAGCAGGGTGCTTGAGGCGAAAAGAATTCTGGCCTTTATAGTAACTGGCTTGTATTTTTATGTGGCTGGGTGAAAATAAAGGTGGTTTACTGTTTGCTCAAAGAGGAGGCACATATTATTTGTGTCCAGCTGTAGCAAGGGGACATTGCCTCCCTCATAGGCCCACCTCCTGGTGGGTGGAACCAGGATACCCCTGTCCCTCCTGCTGGAAGAAAAGGGGCAGGACAGAAAAATCTAACAGGTGAGCCCTCTAGCTCAGAGGGGGCAGAGCTGCTGGAGGAGAAAGACATCTCTCCCTTGGTGCTGGAACTCAAGTCTGACCCCTGCTCCCCAAGGAGCTACCAAAGCTGCCTACTGCCTGGAACCAAAGGACCTTGACAAGCTGCCTGCTGGCTATGATATGGAAGGCCTGTTGGGACTACTCCTACAGTTTACCTTGGAGAAACTGACAGTGACCCTGAGGCCCAGGTACTCCAGAGAAAGGTAGTAGGAAGGAGGTCAGATAATTGTCTGATTGTGTTGTGGCCTGAAGCTGGACAGTGAGTTTTGACTGGAGCCCTGCTGACCCAGTGGCATAACCCTCTGCCACTGTTAGGGTCCTGTGCTGGGATGTGGTGGAGTCGGAAGGGTTTGCATCCCCTTTGGGGTGGCAGCCCTGCCTGTCAGCCCTGAGCCTTTACTGGTGCTCACCCACTGCCTCAAAGCCCCTACACTCGCCTAGGGTTATAGACTTCCTGAACTCCTTGCCCTGTCTTGGGGGCATGGGTCTATAGATTACTTGAGTACCATGCCCTGCTTGAGGGCTTGGGGCTACAGAGTACTCGACTCCCCACCTTGCCTGAGGTTGCATTATAAATTGCCTGATAACTCTGTGAACACTAACTCCTTCTTCAGGCATCATATCACAGAGACCCACTGTAGTGAGGGGGTGTGGCCTCCCTTCCAAATGGGCAGGGAGGGCCAGCCACACTCATTACATGTGGTGGACAATGTGGGTATCTACACCCTCTGATACAGAGGGATGCTGCCTTTGTTCTTAGCCTGCCAACAACCTGAGCATTAGTATGGAGCTCAAAAAGATGATGAAGTGGTGGGCTGAGGCCCAGCAGCAGCAACAGGTGCCCCAGCAGCAGCTCCAGTGGCTGAGGGCCTAGTAGCAGCAGCTTATTTTGGAGTTGAGTACCCAGCAACTCACTTTTAGTCTGGGGAAAAAGGCTTGGGAATCATTGGAAGGATTCACTGCACCATGTCCCTGCTTTGAGCTAACAAGGTAGCACCTATACTGAGTGCTTCAAGACTCCAGGATCTGTGAACTTTGATCCCAGTTCATCATGCCGCAATGCCATTGGTGAGCAGTGTTAAGGATGGCCTGTGATATCCTGGCCATAGATTATATGGGACAAGAGAAGACCTTCACTTGGGCTGTGGTCCAGTTCTCCTGGCCTGGGGTACACGAGGCTGTCAAGAACTACTGTACCTCCTGCATGGAGTTTGCAAACCTGTGGGCATTCCCAAAGCCCCCGTGGTCCTGTTGGTCATGGTGGAGACACCATTCAGGGGTCACCATGGATCTTGTAGGAGCTCTTGCTAAAAATGAAGCTGGTTATTGCTATATTTTATTCCTTATGGACTGTGCCCCACATTTTCCTATGATCTACTATCAACTGTAACATCACTGCCAAGCTCATGAGAATTTTTCATCAGATGGAACTTCCCAAGGAAATCTTAATGAATCAGGGCACTAACTTCACCTACCAGCTCCTACGAGAAGTAGGAAGCCTCCTGGAAATTGAGAAACTGTAAACATCACTTTATCATCCCCAGACAGATGGCCTGATAGAGCATATTAACTAGATACTTAAAGGGAAGTTTTATAAGTATCCACCAAAGGAACTTTGCCATTATGATCAATTGATGTGACCCCTGCTACTTGCCATCAAGTCTCCAAACTGCCTGAGAGAAATTGGCACTGGAGGTTGCTGGCCCTAATGAGGGAGACCTGGGGGTAGACCCTGTCCACAAGCCAGGGACTCCTCCAGAATGTCACGCAACTGTACAAGAACCTTTCTCAAGCTCGAAACCTCACCAAAGTGAACCTGCTGCCACCCAGGGGGCCCAAGCAAGACCCTACAATTGGGTACCCAGAGCCCAGGCCTATGAGCTGGGGGACTGGGTCCCCATCTTGCTCCCCTCAGAGGGGTCCAGGTTGTTGGTTCACTGGAAGGGCCTGTATGAAGTAACAATCCTGGGTGGGCCTGTCATATGTGTGTGGAGTTTACTGAAGGCACAGGGAGGCAAAGTCTTCCATGATTGGCTGTGGTGGCCCCGCCTCTTTCTCTGTCACCTGTCCTCTGTGCTGGGAAGACACAAGTTTTTATATTCCTTGTAGTCTGGTTCTCTCAGCTGCTCAGGAAGATACCTGCATGGAGCATATAAAACTCAGAAGGCCATGCTATTATGCAACGTAAGACTAATGTCAGCCTTCTTAGCAGAACATAACAGGAGTCTTCTCCAGTTCAGTTTCAAGTTTCAATTTTACTTTCTAGCTGAAAAACGAAAGCCAAGTCTTGTGGCACTTTAAAGATTAACAAATTTATTTCTCTTAGTTTGTTAGTCTTTAAAGTGCCACAAGGCTCCTATTTTGTTTTGTTGAACTAGACTAACACATTCAAAAACAGGGATAATACTTGCCTGTCTCAGAGTATTGTGTAGCTCACTTCATTGTTTTTGTTTGAGTGCCTTTCTAAGTGTTTCCACAATTAACCTTTCATTCATTTGCACTCCTCCTGGATCACAGGAGACTGGGATTTTATGGGACTCCTCATCACACTGATGCTTTCTGCACCCCTCCTTCTTCCTCCCGAGCTTCCTGTATTTCTCCTAAGCTTCCTGATGGAGGGTTTGTTTAGTGAACCTCCCAACATTTGGGTCTGTCACTGCCTGAGTTAGCTAGGGAGGGAGGCATAGGCTAGTGAGTGAGTGATCCTACAGCAGCCCCAATCCCACACTGACCCAGTTCCTGCCTTTGGAGGGGCACATAGAACGATGGAAAAAAATGCCAAGTCTAACATATGAAACCTCTTGAAGACCTGTCGTGAACAGGAGGGGCTGGTGATTGCACCATATCCCCCTTGAGCCAGAGTTGAGACCCAAGTGCCCCATCACAACTGAAACAGAGGGAAACTTATGCTAGGAGAAAACTTCACAATAGAGCAGCCAAAACTAGCCCAGTGCCTGCTCGAAGCCTTCCCCAAGAGCTTTATAGGTGTAGGGGCAGACCACAGGGACTCAACACATCACTGAGACCACCTCAGGGGAAGTGATTGATGAAACAACCAGGCCACTCCCACACCAGGTACAGAAGTGGTGGAACAAGAGATCTAGGTGATGCTGGACCTAAGAGACATCGAAAGATCACAGAGTGAATGGTACAGTCGCATAGTGCTAGTCTCCAAACGTGATTTGATCTGTAATTCTGCATTGACTTTTGGAGAGTCAATGCCATTTCAAAATTTGATACTGCCTAATGCCACAGGTGGATGAGCTCGATGACTGCCTAGGGGAGACCTGTTATTGACTGAATGATACTGGCAGATCCTGCAGGAATGGGGTTCAAAGAAGACTACTTTTGCCACATCCAGTGCACTCTATCAATTCACCCAGAAGCCCTTCAGCCTCCATTGGACCCCTGTAACCTTCGACCAGTTGATGGACCATATACCACTGGCTCACATGGAATATGCCATAATTTATCTGGACAATGTTCCGTCAGTCTCAGTAGAGGAGGCAAAGGATTGAATGAACGTGGAGAACGAATTGTACTCTCATCCCTACACAGGGGAAAGAGAATGAGAGTGAAGACTGTGCAGCTATTCTAAGGAAGAAAAGGAGAGGGGAAAATGCTCAACAAATGAGAGTTGAAAAGGTCTGATGACAGTAGAAGGGATTAAGCACGTCAGGAGTGAAAAAGAGTATGAAAGGAAAGACAAGAATAAGTAAGAAAAGACAGTTACATTACTTCACTTTTATGCCTTTTTTGGTGGCGTGGGTTTTTCTGAGTTTGTTGTTTGTTTCTTTTGTATTGGTTTGGTGAAGTATTTGCAATAAATTTAGCCTAGCACCTTCTTCATTTTGTGCCAGAATCAATTAATTAGTCATCAATTTACCAGTCAACTAATTAATTAAACAATTAATTAAATTTTGATTAACCGATTAATTACTTTTTCCAGTGTGGTTTGAATGTTGTCTGGGAACATATTTCAGTCTCTCTATGCTTGCAAACTATTTGACACAAATATTATTTTGAATGATATGTGTTCATAATATGTTGTTCTCTGATTGGGCATCTTGTTATCTATAGCTAAGTACTACATTCTACAGTGAAACACTATAACTAGTGGAAGAGAGAAGAGAAAATAACCTAAAATTCTTTAAGAGTTTAAGCAAATCCCTCAGACATTGTGCTGATTAGGATGTAATGCCATATTCTAACACCACCTGTCTAACATGTTCTAAGTCTAGTGTTGACAGGATAGTGTTGACTTTAATGTAGGGGCAGACAATAATTTTGGCAGAGGAGACACTCCATGTTACCTTGATGACTGGAGTGTGGAGCTGCATAGTGATTCTCAGCTGGTCACTGGCTGGATGCAGGAAGTTCAGCAATGTGACCGAAAGCCAGAAGTGTAGGTAGCAACCAACTGGAAGCTACTTAACACTCCAGGATAGCTTAAGCAGAGAGTTGGCAGCAGAAGCAACGCTTTTGTCCTTTTGTGATAGGCCAGCCAGGAGTGCTACATGGGCTGATCTGACCTATGCACTATATTTTGTCCACCCTTGCTTTAATGCATGCTCACCAGACTTAGCTGAAACATTCCTTATCACATGTTAAGGTCTACACTGCCTTGGCTACACTTGACTGTTAAAAACATGTTAGTTAGGCATTCTAACACTACATCTTTAACAAGAAAAACCCACAGAGAGCCCTTTGTAGACTTCATCACCTTTCTTTTTTGAGATTTAATGCTTTAAATTAAATACAATTGGTACCTAGGCATGTATCCCAGCAGTAAGCGAAGTCAGTTTTGTTTTTCTGCTGCTTACAAATTGCAAGACGTTTTTTCACTTGGCTACAGGAAAGATTAATTAATTCTATTCTTGCCTCAGGTATTTTTATTTTAAGAAAGTCACTGAAAGAACAAAAGATTTTTTTACCCAAAGTACAATCCTAATGAAATGGATCTGGTGTATGTCTATTATATGATAATATAAAACAGTTTATCAGCTTTTATGAGTTTCAGTTTCCTTTGGGTGGACTTAAAAAGAATATCCAACTATAGACAACTTGGTTTTTGAAAGTTTGAGGTTTCAGATAGTGCTGACAGTCAGCTGAGTCCCCTTAAAAGCTACTGTTCCACTTTCCGGTGCACTTTGACCCCTTCATGCTGTACTTCAGAGATGAGAAACTAACTCTCTGACCCAGGGGTATTACTTGCTCAATGGCATTGCCTGCTGGTGCAGCAGTAATTGTATCAGTGAGGCTCTGTAAGGGTCTTTGTTTATCAGCAAGTAGTAACGAGTTTGCTGTATTTAAATAGAAGAGAAAAAACAGTTCCACTTCCTCTGAAAGGTATTCTCCTGCATTATGCTTAACTTAAACAAAAATATTCCAGTGAAGAGGGTTATATTCTTTATTATAATTTCAACTTGTAACATCCTGCCGATTTGGTCTCTTCCTATATCTGTCTTTTGTTTTTTAAGAACTTTATACCTGATTGTAACTTCAGATTAACTGTTGGTAATGAATTGTATTTACATTAACCAACTGGGAGCAAAATCTAATTTCCTGCTGATAAGCAAACATGTAAGCACATGCTTTTTTGCAGCAATAATCTATTTGATAAATTAATAATAACCCTGTCTTGCAAATTTGATGCAACATATATAAATATAATAAAACTGAATCCAATTCATGTTCTTTTGATACAGGGTTTTTATATATATATAATTTCCTAAGTTTTTTTAAAAGGCAAAGGTAAAAACAAGTTTTGCTATGTAGAGTTGTAACAACCGCTCAGCAGGGCTTCCACCATGGCCTTTCAGCATTACAGAACTGATTTTGACCACTTGAACTATAGAAGTGGTTCTTACCTTTTGCAGATCACGACACACTTAGTTGCCTTTCACAACCTGACACTTAGTTGCCTTTCACAACACCAGCCCTCCACCAAGCCAAATCCAGCCATCTCCCCACCTTTTTGCAACACACCAGTGTGTGGCAACACAGTAATGTGCCCCGACACAAGTGGTTAAGAACCACTGCCCTACAGGGCTAAGTAAATAAGCTGCTTGGAGAAGGTTTCCTAGGGCCTTGTCTACACTGGTGGTGGCATGTAGACTATATGTACCTACACACAGTAGTGAAAAGCAAGTTGCTTCTACATTTCAGTGTGTAGCTACTTGTGGCAGTAAAAGGTTCAGGCAAGAGGGGAGGCAATAGGATGCTACACTACTATTTTTAGCAATGTAGAGAAGGGAAGAAGAACTGCTTAGACATGTACAGAGCCATGCACAGTATGGAGCTTATGGTTCTGGCGTATCTTTACTCTCCTACACAGTGTCTCACACTCTATACTCTTTATACACAGAGTAGGGATGTTTGAATTTTATGTACTTGTAAATGTGCTCAGTCCTCAGCTAAGCTGCCTTCAGGAGTGCAGGTTCTGAACCTCATTGGGGTTGGACCAAACTCCCCTATTTCAATGGCCTTCTAGTCCTCTAATAGGGCAAGGCAGGTCCCAAAATCTTTGGCCTTCACTCCCTCTAACAGGATAAGGCAGCAGACAGTAGCACAGTCTATAGCCTTCCACCCCTTCAACAGGTGAAGGCAGAACAGAATATCGAGAGTCTTTGGCCTTCCACTCCCTCAGCAGGGTAAGGCAGAACACAGTAGTATGAGTCTGGGGCCTTTAACCCCTCAGCAAGATAAGGCAAAGCACAGTATCAAGAGTCTACAGCCTTCAGCTCCCTCATCAGGGTATGGCAGAGCACAGGTGGATTCGAGAGGGGAATGCAGGCCTGCCTGTGGTGTTTTGGACTACCTAGGGTCATTGGGGTTGTCATTAGTGATAAATGGGAGAGTCGTTTAGCTGCTAGGAAAACCTGTCTGTCTCCTCTCTCTCTCTCAGTTCTCTTTCAATAAAGACTTCTTATACAGCTCTGAATATGCTGTCCTCCTTATTGGCTTATAATTTCCCTTAAAACTCTACATCTGGCGCCAGAGGATGGGATTTGTGATGGAGTGGCTATCCTCGACAATCCTTGCAACTTTGCAAAACCAGAATACAATGTAAGAAACAAAACTTTATTTTAGTGCTTGCATGGGGGTTGGGTTGTAGCTGTGAAAGCTGAGCTGTTTGCCTAAGGGCTAGCTGGCTATTCTGAAAGCTGATCTGCCTGCTGTTAAGAGAAGAGACAAACAATAACCACAAGAGGGCATCATGGCTTTACTTACTACAACCTGCTGAGCGGTTGTTACAACTCCACCTTTGAAGCATATGATCATTTGACAGATTCCTGGCAGACATATACAGCCCGATTTCAAAATTTTGTAATAGCAAACAACATAACTGATGAGAAGAAGGTACCGGTTTTTCTAATGGTCATTGGAGTTAAGACATAATTTGCTATGTGATTTGCTTTATCCGGAGAAGCCAGAGCAGAAACCTTACGGGGACCTAGTGGAAGTTCTGGGAGCACATTTTTCCTCAAAGCCACTAGTAATTGCAGAGAGGTATAGGTTCTACCAAAGGAACCAAGAGGAAGGTGAATCAGTTGTACAATTTGTAGCACCTCTGCGGAAGCTGGCAGCACACTGTGGCTTCAAGAACATGTTAGAGGAAATGCTGCGTGACAGGCTGGTGTGTGGCCTGCACAGTGAATCAACACAAAAACGCCTATTGGCTGAAGGTCAACTCACCTTGCAGAAGGCTGTAGAAATTGCAGTCTCCATGGAACGCGTCACCCAAGACATGCAACAGATCGGGGTCAGTGTCCGTAAAGTATCCCTACAACTTGCCGCCAGGGCACCGGGGAGACAAGAATGTTACCGGTGTGGGAAGCAGGACCACCTCGCATCTGAGTGCCGGTTTAAAGAACTACTGTGTCGACAATGTCGTAAGAGAGGGCACACTGAACATCCCTGCAAACAAAGGAAGGGTGAGCCAAGCAGAAGAGGCAGACCTGAGGAAAATGGGCCGTTGGTTTGGCAGACTAAGAGGGAAATTCTGCATGCAGTAGAGCAGAATACAGGTGATCATAGTGACACCCAATTGGAAGATGAAGATTCCCTCCATGTTTTGTCTATAACAGCTGGCCCACATAAATTCTGGGTAACACCTGTGTTGGAAGGCAAACCTATACGCATGGAACTGGACACTGGTGCAGCAGTTTCATTAGTTTCTAACCTTGTGTATGAGAAGGACTTTAGACATCTGTCACTTAAGCCGACAGTAGTCGTTTTGAAGACATATACTGGAGACACTGTTCCCCTGTTGGGTACCAATGTTCCCTCTAAGCTGCGCTAGTGGGCAGGGGCGCAGTGGCCCCCCCCCCACCAGTGCAGTGAGCATGTGGGACAGTGTAGGCAGCCCTGCCTTTCCCCAGCCCGGAGGAGCCCCGTTGGTCTCCTGTCTCAGCTCCAGCAGGCAGCCTGTGCTGCCTGAGGGAGCAGTGAGAGCTGACGGCCCCTCCCTCCTGCTGCACATAGCCAGGGAAGGAGCAGAGGGGGAGGGAAATGTAAATCTCTCCCTCTCCTCTGCACCAGGCTGCTAGTGCAGAGATGGTAGCATCTTTGGGGCCTGTGTGGGCCCCAGCAGGTAAGCAGCCTTGAGCCTGGGCAAGAGGGGGGACCCTGAGAGATGGCAGGGCTAAATCGTGGGGCTCCCAGAGGCAGCCATGTAGTGGCCACAGGGATGCATGGCTCTCTGTGGGGGCAGGGGATGGGAGCTGGGCTGCAGGCAAAGGAGCCAGGCTGGAGCTGGAGGAGGACTTGGGACTTGAAAGACCCAAGCAAAATTGTATTGAGACATTTAGCATCTCTAGCAAGGGTGAATGCTTTGCTTTTCACTTGGTAAAAGGCTCCTGAAAGAAAAGCGATCCTTTAAAATTAGCAAAAACAAGTTGAGTTAATTTTAGATTTATTTTCTTTTCTGTGAGAGATTCTAATGCAATCAGTTTGTCAAGGTGGGGCTTTACAATGTAACTTTGTATAGACTCCTGTGATAGAAGGAAACAAATCCTAATGATTAGGAAAGTGAAATGAAAAACTGAAAGGATAAAACGTCATTTAAGGCAGAAGGAAAAAAATATTGCTAGTGGTGCAATAATTTTTAAAAAAGAGACTTTGTATTTCTGTTTCCCCAAAAATGTGTTAGAAAAATAATTATTTTCTTTCACAAATCCATTTATGCTCTTGCTTCTTGCAGCTTTGATAAGGTTTGCTTTAACTGTCAAAAATTAAAAATGATTAAACAACCTTTATTATATTCCACTACCAGACACACAAATCTCAGTTGTACCTCATTTTGCTTACTTTAGTTCTGAGAGTATTTACACGCCAGGCATACTAATTATAGCCTCCCTTTTATCGTGCACAAAACCACTGCAAACAAAACAGGATATTATAATGAAACAATAGCAAACTTGTAACTGTTGTTGTGATGGGGGTGTATAGCTAGCCCACTCTGGCAATAACAGGGTTAAGAGGAGCTACATTGCCCAGTTAGTCATTCTGTGGCACCTGAATGGGAGATAGACAATTAAGATTAGACCCATGTGTGGAGTACCAGACTGTGTAGTTTCTGGAAAGGAAGGACTCCAGAGCACTATAGAAGGGAGATGAAGGAAAGAAGTAGTTAGATTTTCCTTTGGGAAAGGAATGATAGGGAAGTCTGCAGGAAGATGTACCCAGAGGTTGTCCCTGAAGGGAGTGGCTTCAAAAGCAGGTGGGAGAGAAAAGAGAGACTCCAGGGCAGCAGTTCTGAGTGGCTTAGGAGAAACCAGGCTTCTGGCACTCTATAACAGATGAATTTTGTTGAAAATTGAGTCTGAGAACGATGGAAGAATTTTTGAGATTGGACTTTGTTAACTCAGAAGGGACAGGCCTTTTAGTGTGATCTGGTTGGAGGCTCATGCTACTGTACAGTCCACAGAAGTCCAGAAGACAGTGAAGCAGCGGGACTGCCATGCTGGGTCCTGTTATGAGGAGGTGCCATGAGACAGTGAGTCTGTGACAATTATTTGTTGCATTAATGCTTAGAGACATCATCAGAAAACAAGGCATTGCTGTGTCAGGCATGGGATGCATACATGATAATGACTTGCCTCAAAGTGTGTGCAATCCAATGGTAGGGGGCAATCATCTCTGTTTGGTAGGTTAGGAATTTGAGGGAAAGAGAGTTTGAGTGACTTGCACAATGTCACAAAGGAAGTCTGAGAGAAAGCCAGAAACTGAAGTCTGTTTCTTTGGGTCTTTCCAATGCCTTAACTGAAAGGTTATCCTCCTGCTCTAAATCTTGAAGTTAAAGAAGCCAAAACATGCAGCTGAATGGGTTGCACAATACTAGTGTGACTCTGAGATCCTGAAGCAGGTATTAATACCAGGACTTTGGATCCGATGATATTTGCCAGCAGCATCAGTTGGTATTTCCACTTTCCTATGTACTGAGGTGGCTACTGTATTTAAGAAAAGGAGGAAAAAATAGTTTATGTGGTGCCCTACTAACAGGCACTAAAGTTAAATTTCTTATGTCTGCTCACGTGTTGGTGGTTAATGTATATGGAAAAGAACAAGTAGTCATCTAAAGTCCACCCTTTGCATGGCAACATGGAGGAATTTTTTTAATAGATAAACTTATCTAGGTAACTTCTGAATATTTCTAGTTATTTCAAGACTATTTTACTTTCTAGTTGTTAACTTTAAAGAGAAATGTTTTTCTGATGTTGTTTATAATTTTTTTAAAGAGACAATTAGTCCTAATTCTGCTCTCTTTAATAATCAGAAAAGCTCCTTTCTTCTGGACGGATAGCCTTTTAATTTTATGCAGGCTTCTCATGACCCCTTTTCTCTAAGCCATCTGCGTTAAGGAAAGATGAAGAGTTTAATGCCTCTTCGTACAAGCCCTTTATCACATTAGTAACTGTTCACTAAATTGTCTCTGATTTTCAGTATCATTCTTTTCCTGAGGTGCTCAACTTACTTGTAGTATTACAACTGTGGGCTTCAATGATAAGGAGTGAACAGTCCTGACTTTCCTACCCTTGGTACTTTAGTGTCTCATAAAACTGTTTTGTGTATGTTGTGATTAGATTTTCACCATCCATCATTCTCATTTACAGCCATTTTGCATTCATCCCTTTCAATGTTCATTTTATATTAGAAGAGCAATCAGATGTATTTAACACATCTTCATAGGCTTTTATTAATAAAAAGATCAGAGATAAAGAGACAGCCAATGGTAAAAAGCTGCTAAGCTTCCATTTCAAGATCTGGATTGTAAAACCTCTACCTTGTGCCAAGTAATAAAGCCACAATTAATTTGAACCTGCACTATTATAAGAGCCTTCCCATTTCAGAGACCCATTTTTTGTCTTTCTACACAGAACTGTGTTTCAGTGTGACTGAAGCTGTGAAAAATCTTTGTGTTACAGAAATGGCCTTTCTCCTTCTAGTCAGTTCTGAGTTTATTCTTCTGCTATGGTTGGTTGGTTTATCATTTGTGTGTGTGTTTTTATTCTACAAAGTTTAAGGGCCAAATCTCTTCCAGTCTGAGATGCTTCTGTTCTTGGAATTCTCTCTTCTCCCTTCCCTCTCCCCAGCCAAAAGAAATGACCAAAAAGTCAAAATATGAGACTGTCCAGGACACCACTACCAATAACAATTCCCACCCCACCCCACACAGCTCAAAGAAGATTTTAAGAGCAAAAAAAAACAAATGGTTTTACTATCTGGAAGCCTCCTCTCCAAAGAATTATCAATAAAGTAGCTCAGAATAAATACACTCAACATCATAAATAGAATAATCTATAAATACGCCTGTTGGGGGCTGATTCCGAGATGAGCTGGATATCAGTAACTCTCAATTATTTCAATGTAGGTGTTTCTTAACACCTCTCAGGAACTGACTCTTTATCTCTGTGATGGTTTCCAGAATTCTGTATAACATGAGTTCATTACTTTTGTGACACACAAATTCTAAAGGGGCTAAGGTGGCTAGCTCATAGAGAAATGGGATTAATTAGATGAGTTTCAGATGAATAAGAATGGGAGGAACCTGTATAAAGGCAAGGAGCTTTGGGCAGAAGGGGGCTGTAGGGAAGTAGTCTGTAGCCATTTCCTGGGAGAAAGGAGGAGTGTTTGGGGCTATAGAGGCAGATAATCTACAGTTACTTTTTGGGAAGAGGGAGTTGTGTAGCTCGTAAACCTACGTGGGTCGGGGGGGGGGGAGATGGAAAGGGTCAGGGGAAAATCAGCAAGGCATGGGATTGTGGGTCTTGGCTGCTACAGTGAGGATGCATGAACTGGACTAGAGTGGTTCAGTGTTCCCTTACCAGTTACTGGAGTAGCATAGACTAGAGCAGCGGTTCTCAACCACTGTGTCAGGACACATTACTGTGTTACCACACAGTGGTAAGTGTGTTGCAGAGAGCTGGGAAGATGACTGGATTTGGTCAGGGGATGGTGGGTTTGGTGTGTCTTGTGGGGTCACAATGTGAACCCAAGTATGTCATGACCTGCAAATGGTTGAGAACCACTTTTTTTGTGTCATGACATAGTTAGTGAACTGTGTGGGACAAGATGGCCACCACCAAGCCCCCGTCCAATTGCTGCTGCTGTGCTCCAGCTTCTTTTGGGGACTAACTTGTGACACACTTAACTGCATGTTGTGATACTGGTTGAGAAGCACTGACATAGACCAATAGTGGAAAGTGGACTGTCTGGGACAGTTTGTGTGGAAAGATTTTGATACCCTGGAAGAAGGGGACACTAGTGACCTGGTCAAAGGGCCAATTCACAAAGATGAAGCTGGGGCTCCTGGAGCAGGAGTCTCTGCAGGGTGAGAGAGGATGATGAGTGGAGGAGAGTGTATCACCTTGAAGAAGATAATCCCCATATTGGCTAGAAAGTGACATCATCAGTCCAGTGACTTCCCTGTTACAGACTTCTATGCACTTCAATAAAGCCTCTGAAATCTGCATTCTACTCTGCAAATTCTCTTGTGATACTGTAATTTGAACTCAAGGTAAAGAGAAATCCACAAATGCTTCAGCAAGGCTGGTAATAAATTCAGATTATTATACTTTACTCTAGAACACATAATCACGTGTGTGTCGCATAACAGAACTAGCTTTTGAAGAATACAGTTCTCTTGGATCATGCTTCACTGTAAAGAAGATGCAGTATTTGTGTAAGTCAAATGTTTTGAAATTTATTTGGCTTTAAAAGTTTCAAATGTTTCAGTTTAAATCTGTCCCAAATTCACAAGTGTCAGCATGAATTTCTCATACAATAATTTAATTACCAAAATATCTAAAGTAATTTCACACTGGAACTCTTATCTAATTCTCAAGAGATACTGCAGCTGTATTAGTCCCAATCTTCCAGACAGAAAATGCCAATTTTGTATCATGCATAAATAGACCTTTTTGTTTTACTTAATCTTTGCTTTTTGCAGCTTACCAGACTGGTAGGCTGTACACCAACACTTCTTGTAGTAATTTCCAGAGACCCTAGTGTCTATGATAAAATAAACAAAATTTTCTGATAAAAATTGTTTTTCTGTGATAAAAATGAAATGCTGATCTTTAGTTTCCTTAGCACAACATATAGGTATCAGTTGAACACTATTTTATTGATATACAGTACAGCCCTGTTTATCGAACTCTTTATTCCCTGGCTCTCTAACTGAACCACCAGTCAACTGAGGCTGACAGCGGCTGGAGCCTGAGGTCATCCCTACCCCAATCTTAAAATAGAGAATAAAAAGCTTTTTGCTAGTTCTCCTGATTTTTCCTTTCCTTCCCCCCCCCCCCCGATCTAATCCTGGTCCACATTAGTTCAGATAAACAGGATTCCACTCTAAATTTAAAGTGTGTTCAAAAATCAACCACAAGTGGGGGAGGTTGTGTGACCTGAATAAATGTGACTGGTGCCTTCAGTAGTGTTTACTTAATGTTTTAATTTTTTCACAGAATTTAAAAATTAAAAATTCTCTGTAAAAAATATAAGTTGTGTAGCTGTGTGTTTTGGTTTTTTTATGATGCACAGATTTTTAGGGTCCTGAGTAATTTTGGAAAAAACAGTAAGAAGCATTGCAATAGAAGTGTAAAAGAAAGGAGAACATACACATTGTACTGCATGATTTTCCACTTTGAGAACAAATCATTGGCAACCCAGCTTAAAGTTCTTCTGCTTTAATGTCACCTCCTGAAATGGATTTCGCAGCCCTGTCACAATGAATCAGTTTAACTTCACTACTTAACAGGGGCTCCTTCTGCCTGGTATCGGTATGACTATCTTTTTAGTTGTTTGGGGGGGACATAGGGTGCGTTAAAGCTTCTCTGTGGGCTTGCTACTTTTAAGATAGCTTTTTGAAAAGTAAAACACATGCTGGAACATTAAAAATCATACTTTTAAAAAATAAGTAAAATTCCATGCATTAACTAAAACCTTTTCAGGTTTATTTGGGATGGGAGAGGCAAGGAGAAGGTGAGTTAGTCAAATGACATTTTTATTTAAATAAGAACATTAGCCAAAGTGGTGCATATTCAGCCCTAACTTTTAATCATGTAACCTCATTGGAGCCAGTAAGGTTGTGGATGCAAGGCCTTCAAGTAAGGGGGAAAGCATGCCATTCCCTTTCTTTGCTCCAAGCTGAAGAAAATATTACCCACCACCTCTTCCTGGCTGGGATAACCAGCACTCCCCAGCTCCTTACCTCTTTCACTGCACCGTGGAAGACTGCTTTTCCTATTCCTCTGTACTTCAGCAGCTGTGCAGAGGAGTAACTAACACCTAGGCTCAGTCTCTCATCTCTTAACTAATAGGGAGCAATTTCTAGTCGTAAATGATATTAGAACTGTACAAGACTTAACATACTTCTTAGGGTCTCACTTGAGTCTATGACTGTCTCTGGAATGCAAGTCAATAGAAATTATTTGGAAGAAAATATATTATAATGAAGTCATGTGAAAGCTGTCACAGGTTCAGTCAAGCTCCCCTTCCTGGCCACTCTTCCAACTGGGAGGGGAGCCAGTCACTGGATTCTGTGTTTAGCCTCTGGAGTCTGAATGAAATGTTCCTGTATTGGGGCCTATAGGCACACACTTGAGGTATTGCTTCTCTATCCAGCACCCCTTCCCAAGAGCTGCAACCACACGTGCTGACCCCCTTAGTCTTCCCCCACAGCTTAAACACATCCAGCCCCAGAACACCGGCTATATGGGCGTTCTGGGTTCATAGTTTTCCTCATCAAGGGGCCCATGCTTAGTATAACTCACAAAATATATAGACACTTTGAAAATGGATTCTAGCATCATATGAGAAATACAAAAATAAATCCTACATGGATTTCCCTTCTTCAGTTTCCTCACTACTCCGTAGCGTTCCTTGGGCCAGTGTCAGAGTTCTCTGGGGCCATCCAGTGTCCTGTTGTATTGTATGACAGTGGTTCCCAACCTTCTCAGTAACACAGCACACTTCAACGAGAGAAACAATTCCGTGGCACACCCACTTTTTTCAGCTGAACTGATTGGTCGCAAACATCACATTTACTATAGTTACAGTCTTACTAGAGTGGTTTGCAACATGCTGCACACAACAAACTAAAGAAGGATCAAATGCATTAATGTTTCAAATCTGGAAAAAGTACACATCATCTCAATTTTGCCCTTTGGCCACCTGCATTTAAAATGTTCATGTTTTACAATCAAAAGACCAATACCTCACTTTTAGAGTTGATGATTGATTTTCACAAGCTTTGAGTTGTAATTTGGGTTGGATAGAATATTGCTAAAGATGAAACAATGTTTGTTTTACATTGATTTTCATTACTTTTCGCAAAATTTCACTGCACACTTGGACAATTCTCACAGCACACTGGTTGAAAACCACTGATGCATGGCTTGTCTCCTTGAACTAGGTGCCTTTTGTCACCACCTCACCTTCTGATTTTGACTTGTCCTTGTCTTTCCCCTCTCCAGGCCAAGACTGTCTGTGTGGCTGTTTGAGTCTTTTGCTTCTGTGGCGTCTAAAGATTAGTATCAACACCTTGGTGTCTTTAGCCTTATCTGTACTGCAGATACTTTACCAGTATATCTAAGCTAGCAAAGCCCTCTAGTGGAGCTGCAGCTTATACAAAGCCAAGGAGTTTGATCAGCATCATTAAATCACTTCTCTGAATAACATAACCTATGTTAACAGAAGGATACTCTTGCCAATACAACTATTTCCATGCTAGGGCTTTTGCTGGCATAGCTATGTTGGTTGGACCATGTGCATTATCTTTTCCACAGCCCTAGCCAACATAGTTATGCTAGCAAAACTGTGCAATGCAGACTAGGCCTCTGTTCTGCATTTGGGAGTTTTCCACCTCAAAATGCCCGCCTTCTGTTGGGAATGTGCTTAATGGCATGTTAACAGAGCTGTATGCATAAACCTAGAGGTATTCCATGTTTTAGCAATTGTCAAGATAACTGCTTCACAAGATCAATCAAAAAGGCCTGAGGCTCAGTTGAATAAGATGACTGTTTGAGATGTGAAGATCTGTAGCAGATAAGGGTGTTGAGAAAAAGTTATGGGTAGGAGTTATAGGGTGAAGTAGAGAGTAAGCGATGTTAGGAATAGCCCTATTTTCTTAATCCGATGAAGTTTTTGCTTCAGTTTTAAAAGAAGTATCTTTCCCGCTATCATTTTGTGACTCTTCACCCTTGTCAAATGATTGCCACCATAACTGCAGATTATCAGCTGAATAAGTAGCTAGAGGCAGGGGATTGCCATTAAATAAGCTGATGCTCTTCAAAGGAGCTGTGAGGTAATACTTGAAAGACTCGGGTTATTGTACAGATTTTGATGCAGAATTACAGGCTTATGGAAGGTGCCAGATTAACAGTCCTGGAGACTGTAGGTCTGTATTTATCCACATGCTCTGAGGTTGTCTGACAAGTGACAATGAGAACTGAGTCTTGCTTGAGACTAAAGTGAAACTGAATCTACAAGCGCTGGCCTAACTACCTATTTTCCTAACATTTTATATTGGTGGTTTTGTCAGTATTTTTTAAAAGCTAATTTTTCCTTACTAAAGTATTTTAAAACAGTGTTTTCTAGCAAATACTAGTTTGGGGCACTTTAAATTGGTTGAGTTAGGGAACATTGCATACAAGAGATACAGCCAACTTCTCCTCAAACACCCTGAAGGAGTCTGTTGTCTCATTCACAACCTAGGATCTGGGGAAAACAAATTATCAGCATTGCTGACCACAGCTGTATTATTTAATAACACAGAAGGAGAAAATACCTGTGTGTTCTCAAACAGTGTTTTTTAAAAGGAAAATGTGATTGGTGGTGTGCTATGCCTTTTAAAGTTAGAGTTTTTTAAAGGAAAATATTTCATTTGCTGGAGCACAAGCAACCTGGTGTCTTTTTAAACCAAGAGTACATCAATAGCTCCAGCTTCACAGTACTTGAATAATGACTTAGAGATAGCCTCATACTAAAATTTGTTAAGCTGTCCAAGGGAATGTCTTAAAGACTGGGTTAGACTTGTATATGGGATATGTTCTGCTATCTTTCTGAGAATCAGCAAGAGGACTGGATTCTCATTTCACTAATGATACCAAAATAAATCTGGAATTACTTTGATTAAAATGGTTTACTTAGGTTCACATGGTATGATGGAGAGAAGAGCAGAAAATTACTTGATTAGCCACCGTATATCTTATGAAATACAGTATATTCACTGAGCACTCTTAATGTTAAATAGCAGAAAGGGTTGTCTGAAGATTTTGACTCCATTATTTTAAAATTATACACTGAAATCCCACAGGAATTAATAGGGGTTTTACCCTTGAACTCAATTAAGTCATAATTTCACCCATAGTTCTTTTGTTTCATGTTAGTTCACAAATCTTTCTTAGTTAATAGAATACTGAGCAGTGATAATTTCTTTTGAGACACAGCTAGAAGATTCTTTTAATGACCTCTGATGATAATCCATAAATCTTATTTCAGTGAGCAGTTTTAAAGGGAAGACTTGGCTTTTCATGTTGCAAACACTGCACCTTCATATTAAGGAACAGAATTTGCTGTAGTTTATCATCAGGAAGTCAGTCTTACAAGATTATTTAAGATCATTCACATTGTAAAATTTTAAAATGTAAATTCAAAACAATTTTTTTTTAAAAAAAAGAACTCTATTTAAATTTAAAATTGATGTACATCCTTTTCTACTTAGTTACAGGATTTGGACAACTAATTTCCTTATGAAGGTGACCATGTTTCAAACCCCTCATATACAGTTGGTATTTTTGCTTGCTACCGCAACAAAAAATAGAGTGGATAAAAATATATATATTTTTAAAATTTTAAATTCAAAACAATTATTTTTTAAAAATAAACCCTATTTAAAATAAATTTAAAAATTGACAATATATATCCTTTTCCACTTAGTTATGGGATTTGGACAATTAATTTCCTTAGGCTTGTTCGGAAATCCCAGTACAAACTCCTTCAGCATTACATTAATGTGCAGCCTTTTCCTTTTCCCTTCTCTCACCTCTGTTATTGGTCTTGATACAGCCCTGAAGCTCCTCTGTTCCTATGTTCTGTTACCACTGTAATAAGTTTCAAATCTATCTGTCATGCATGTCTGACATCTCCCCACTTAAGGGATGCTAAAAAAGAGCTCCTTATCGTTCTTCTGAAATACCATCTTCCCATTCCCATTACTGTGGTGAGTTCCATCATCCTTCTTATCATTCAGATCTGCAAAATTAGAGTCATTTAAAACTTCTGGCTTGCCTTCTGTCCACAGACTCAGGCTGATAGAGAATCATTTGTGGGTAGAAAAACACATTTTCTTGTAGGCTCAGTCCCCTTGGCAATGTGGTACCCACCATGGTTGTACTTTCAAGTATACTTAGGATTCAGCACCATATTGTCTTCCATGCAAATAGTCCATCAAATTCTATACAAAATTTGCTTGTACAGGAAGGAAGAACACTACCATTAGCTAAAAAGATAAAATTTCAAAGCACCTAAGTGGGTTAAAAGCCTAAGTTCCGTAGCCTTTCAATAAGACTTGAACTATTAAGTCCCTCAGTCACTTTTCAAAAGGGGACTTATGTTCCTAAGTCCTCATGGAAGTCAATGGACATTAGGGTCCTCAGACTTCATTTCAGTTTTACTTAAAATGTCTCTAAGTAGGAAACTTATGGGGGGGGTGTTTAATTGGGATTTTAGACCACCAGATCAGAAGGAGGAAGTGGATGAGGCATTCTGTGTAC